>ML784730.1:75793-226209 GCA_009831015.1 Picea engelmannii
GCTGAGAGGGGTGCTTGTTTCCACCCAACCGTAGGCGTAGCGACTCCTAATGGATTTACCACTAGCCACCCCCGAGCTGAGACCACGATGTCCTGAGACCTGCGTCTCTCTGTCTGCCAGTGCCCAGGAGCGAAGGTTGCAATTCTCCCTCTCTGCGATCACTCACTCTGCATAGAATTGCCAGAGTTCCCCTTGCATCTGCCCCCTTGCAATCGCTTCTACCATATGCCTTATCCTCTCGCGAGGTTGCGTGTGGCACGATTACCCTCGCGCTGGTTAGTCATGATGGCTCTACGGATAGGCGGTTCACCTCCCCATCCCTCATCAAGCCATCAACCTACCAGCCTACAAGGCATTTATTTCAGGGCTAGCGAGCCGCTTTTGGTTCTCCGGGCCAGTGGAGTCCAAATATGGTATTCAATTCTTGGTGGAAGTTAACGCCCCTTTTTCAAGGTGCCCTCCACCACCATCGTGGTCTCTTTTCCGCACATCCCCTCTCAGCAGTTCTGCAATAAATTCAATAATATTCAATCTATCATTTACATTCATTGACCTCTTCCTGCAGGTCCATTTACAACACATATTCATACTTATGAGTTTTTTCCATAGTCCTTGGCCAGTTCAGTTATATTTACAATCTGGGGGAAACAGGGTGTTACAACTATGTCAGTAGGAAGTTTCATCCCTTGTGTTCCTTCAACTATCACCAAGCCAATGAACGGGAGGTGCAAGCTTAAGGTTGAACCTAGTTCAAGATTTGGTGGCCAACAAATTCACCCATTTCCAACCACAAATATTGAAGATACTCCATGGAGAGGATCCATAAAATGGATCCATGTAAAGAAGAATCACAACCCACTATGGGTTGATGTGATAGGTTAACATGTTGGGTATAGATTTCGAGGTGTGAAGTCATCATGTCCAACGCCCTTAAAAACTCATACTTCACACATTCTTAGAGTAGTCAACATCACAATAAATATTAGGCGATGTAGACACTTTGGTGTAATAAAGGTAGACGTGGCATGCCATATTATCACAAAGATTTCGTACATTTTAGAAAAAATCAGAGGGTAAATTCCATCGTTTGCTATGGGATTTTTATGATTTGGAAAGTGTGGAAACTTAATTACTTGGATAGGATGAAAGTAATGAATGAAGGGTGTAAATAAACAATATGAAAATCCTAGGTGACTTCGAAAATAAGAATTAAGGTGGCTATTGACCGACTGACAATGAGGACTTGGCGGTAAATACAAACCAAGATAGTAAGGTGACCCTATGATGTGGGACATTTGTATTGGGGTACATCTACAATGGATAACTTTTCTGACTAAATACAAACTCAAGAACTTCGCATCTAGTGTCTTTTTAATCACCCATACTCAATCTCCATGGTTTCCACTTTTCACGCAAATATGAAAGGAGAACATGAGAAAATACAACTAGATAAGTTCCTAGCTACCGACCAGGAAATTCCAACCATGTTATTTAGTCTTGGAGTGATTTCAGTCTCTATATCCCAGCCCAAGAGTGTGTGGCCACTACAGAACATAATGGATTCCTCAAGTAAACCCCACGCATGACAGAAGTACAAGGAAATGAAAGAACTATCAGTACCAAAAATAATAATGTTGGAAACAATAAGTTTTAAGGGGATGAATTTGGGAAAATTTCCAGTGATGTAGTGTATTGAACATAATATTCGCGACCCAAACCATCTTTTGGAACTGCAATTTGATAAATATGCATATGTAGTCAAGCAATCCAGAAATGGGAAAGACCCCTTAAACAATCTAGTATCCCAACTTTGATCAACTACCCACATTTTAGATAGGCCCCAACAGTTCAGGACTGTGTTGGCTTCCGGCTTAGCAACCTGCATGGACGATTTCTATGGTTTGACCATCCATACACATTACACCATAATTCCATGAATCGGGTCTCAAGACTCCCAATATTCAATGAAGACCTGACTAGTGCCATTAAGGAAAAAGATGCATCACAAGAGGAAGTATACACCATATTTGGGACATGGAAAGGGAAGCGTGGGGTTGTGATTCCCAGGATCAATAATCCAATGGTCAGTTTTGTGATGAAATTTCTTGCATGCAAGCTCCCGTGGAAATTCTATAGGGATGTGTTATAATATAATGGATGTGCTCATTTTACCATCAACAATATCAGTATTGTCACCCAACCATAGGCCGAAGCCACCCTCCAAGCACCTTAAACTTGACAAAGAATCACTCTGGAAGAAAACCTTAGGCTAGATAGCCAAATAAAGGGTAGTGCACCTTTCCCTAAGGATAGTGCACCAAACAAGAGCTGATTATATAATCCAACCCATAACCAAGAGATATTCCAAGCCAAAAATCAATCTCCTAGCTGCAGCAGCTGCAAAGGAAGCTCTCCTCCAAACTTGCGCACAAACTAGGCAACTACATTGCCCACAAGTGCTACTCTACAATTCTGAGAATGCCTATCAGAATGAAGAATGGCCTCCTATATTTATACTAATTCTGGCTAACTACCTAGGTTGACTTCTCATTTTGGGTGTCTATTTACTTAGTATATAATATTTATTCTGGCCTACTTCTTCTCTTGTAGGCTAATAACCTAATACCAACTATCTTCTTGAGTCGACTTGTCTTCTAGGGTTATTAGCCAACTCATTGGGGTTTCTTCTTGCTTCCTGGAATATTCTATTCTTGCCAGGTTTACATGTGGAGGTAAATACCTCCCGCAACTACCATAATATTAACACTCCCTCCTAGCTAGGGAGGTATTACAGGTAATGGTCTTGAGCACAAACATACCATTCACCCGGTAGCATCAACATAGTTTTAGAGACTATCTTATGACTAGAGCACCATGATCGCCATCAGTTTCATCAGTTGCATCATCTCTCGAAACCATAATCTATCTCATTAATTTAGACATTATGTTGGATAATTCACTCACACCACAGAGTGACACAAGAGCCTTTCTTCTAATATGGACATATGTCCTAGAAAAATAAATGTCCTGAACCATTTTCCATATAGGAAATATATGTCCATTGATCATATATCTAGCTGATAATAATTTTCAACACTACTGATAGTCTTCAAGGCAATCAAAACAATATCATTCAATAGAACACAACTATGTCTATTCATAGTAGTACACAACTACAATCCAGTGGTACACTACCACACCAAGTAGCACACAGGTACTTGATTAGTGACGTAAAGTCACAAATAGTGGAACACATCCACCACAGTAGTATACATCTACTGTCTAGAGACATGTAGTTTCATAACAACCATCTGATATCAACCTGCACAGAAAAAATGTTATGATATACACTGAATCATCTGGGCCATTCTTCCACTCACATCTGTGATATTTTGGAAGAGCATCTTCCCTCAAAAGGTAAAACATCAATGATGAGCTATCTGGACTATTCTTCTCAAGCAAGGAAGAATAATTGTCCTGATTTATGAGTATGTACCATTCCCCACCCTAGGCCATTCCTTTGACACTAGACAAAGTGTAACCTGGAGAGAATGAGTCTGCCCTAAGGAATGTTTGTCCCTGATTGTTGAACCTGGACCATTCCCCACCTTGGGCCATTCCTCTGGCACTAAACAAAGTGCAACCTAGAGAGAATGAATCTTCCCTAAGGAATGACTATCCGGACCATTTCCTAAGGAAATGATTGTCCTGCACCAACCTCCAAAACGGACCATTCCCCATGTGAACCACAATGGGAAATCATTGTCCGACGAGGTGGTCCAGTCTTCTTGAGTAACCCTCAAGAAGAGAGACTACCCTAGACCATTCCTCATGTTAACCACAATGGGAAATCGATGTCTATGGTACATAAACAATCCATCGAACCATTTTCATTACTAAAATGACCATTCGATCTTGACCATTTTCCGAACTGGAAAAATGTTTTTCCGTTAGAAATCTCAAACCACTTTCTGAATCTAGAAAGGAACTTCTCATCTTGGACCATTTTTCGAACTAAAAAATGATTGTCCATCAATCAATAACACATCAGTCCTCCCTCCCAACCTGGGAGTCATCTCTTCCTTTTTCAATAAGGAAGTCATCTCCACGAGCTCCATCTTGAGTATGAAAGCTCTTTCATCTTGGACAGAAGATTTACCAAAATGTCTTCTTAGTTTCTCATTGTGGAGATATATATTGGAGAACCACTTTCTCCTTTCTAGACTTCATCACGGAGAATGTAGTGCTTGATCTCAGATGTACTTTGGTATGGAACAATGGTTTTCTCTTAAGGATTCATATAGCTCTGATCAATAAAGTATATCATGGTTGGATTCCTCTTTGGTTCCTGCTAGCTCACAACATCGTGGCAAGGGTCAAACTGGAACATATCCATGTGGCACTTATTTTTTCATCATGATATCTTTGTCATGGATTGGCAATCCATCATCCTAATCTTCTGAGTAATCATTCTGATACAATATCTTTGTTATAGAAAGTCTTCACCACACTTATGTTGTGCATTGGAGGTTCTCCACCAAGTTGTCTTCTTCCATCTGCATACAAGGGTCTCTTTCTGATATGCCTCAAAGCCTTGAGGTTTCTCTTCATACACTCTTTGTTCAATTGCTCTGGGGAATAGTTTTTGCATTCATCTGATGTAGAACTCCAACCCATGGATAGTGAAGATGATATAATGACTCATGTAGAGGTATGTCTGTTTTACTAAAACGAGTAATCATCATAGTATTCTCCCTTCATCTGGGAGAACCTCTAGTTCAATATCTCGCATTACTTTCATTCATAAGTCTTCCATACACTGTTCTTCATCACAACTTCTAGTTCCTCTTCTTGATTGTTTTTAGTGAGTTCATATCAGGCTGGTAATCTTGTAATTCTTGATACAATGACTAGTTGTTCTGGATTTTCTTTCTTTCTTGGAATCTTCATGTTCTTCCTCATGTTTCTCTTTATCTCTTGGGTCCATGGAGTTTCTTATAGATTCCATGCCCTAGATATTCCACTTATTTCTTTCATCATAGGATCACGGATGTGGATGGATAACCAGGGATGCTTTAAGGCTTCTCTTCGAAGAAGACTTCTTCTAAGGTCAAACTGAACACGTACTGCCTTTCATGGCTGCTACCATGGATATATACTTCATCATCTTCAATGGATCATAGGATTATCTCCCTCCTAATCCTTGCTTCATGTATGAGTGCATGTTTTTCTTTTGGAAATATATAATCGGTTCCCTCCATAATCCACACTTTCGTCTACATCCTTATTGCCTTCTGCAAGGTGTCATAAGTCTTTCTCCAATTCCTTCTTGATTGCTGACTTCTTCCTGTCTTTTACTTCTTCTCTTTTACTTCAAGATTGATTATGATTTCAGCTTATCTTGCGGCTATTACTTATGTAATAACTTCCACGTGAATTGTTTGTTGTACTTCATCCTTTCATTTGTATTGTCTGACTTGTAGTAATAATGATAGCAATCATTTTTGTTTCTTCCATAGGTATAGTTTCTCTTTGAACACGTTATCCTATAAGAAGTAGATATGCAATATATGTACAGAAAACATGGTATGTACAAGAACTATGAAGAGTATTGTTACCTCGTCTTAGAAGAAGAAGTTTGTTTTATCATGCTTGGCCTTCTTTGTAGGTTCCTTTTCTTCGACAACTGATTCTTTGTGTGTCCCCTTCATTTTCTTTAGCTCGGGACAATGATTCTTGTAGTGATCATAGTTTTGACAGTTGAAGCATTGTATTTCTAACTTGTCTTTCTCTTGATTTGGCTTCTTCCTTGAACCAAATTTCCTTTTGTTCCTAAAATTCTTGAATCATGTTGTAAAGGCTTGATCATCGTACTTCTTTTGGGGTTTCTCTTTTGCATTGATCCTTGATTCTTCTTGAGCACAACAAGTCCAAATTTCTTCAATTGTAGGATACTCCTTCCTTGTGTTCATGCTTGTAGAAAATGCATCCCATGTCTTAGGAAGACCATTGAGTACTATATTTACCAGTTCCTTCTCTGAGATGATATCTCCAATAGCTTGTAGTTGATCTCTTAACTAAGGGATCCTCACAAAGTATGATGCTATGTTGTCATCATCATTCATCTTCATGTCATAGAGATCATTCTTTAGACTCATTACTTGTCCAATGTTTCTGACTGAGAAGAGGTTTGTTAGGGCATCGTACATCTTCTTTTATGAGTCAAGATGGGATATGTAGGGTATCAAGTGGTATTTTATAGAGTCCACTATGATACTCATGGCATTGATGTCACTATCTTTGAACTTCTCCATAACTACAATGTTTTGTGGTTCCTTCTCTTTTCCTTCTTCAAACTCTGGTTGCACGATCTTTCCTTTAACGATATGCAACACTTTATTCTTGGCAAGGATGAGGTCAATCCTTGTCTTCCACACTCTGAAGTTAGAAGCTCCATCTAACATGTTTTCTAACTTCATAGAGTAAGTCATGGCTACTTTGACTTTCTCAACCCTAGATTTGACCAGAAACTCAAACTTGACGTCTTATCTTGATGAGAGTACCAAGAGGTGCGCTAGGCTAGGGTGCACTAGTCTATCCAAAAATTAGGTCAATCCCTTCACTTAAGGTGCCTCAACGAGAGGATTAGGGTTTCTT
Organism: Picea engelmannii; assembly: GCA_009831015.1. Lineage (NCBI taxonomy): Eukaryota > Viridiplantae > Streptophyta > Pinopsida > Pinales > Pinaceae > Picea > Picea engelmannii. The sequence continues at coordinate 82,451 of ML784730.1, forward strand.
CAACTGCACCTACTAGTAACCCTAGCGGCAGTGCTTTGGTAACTGCTCCTGCTAGAAACCCTAGTGGTAGTTCTTCAATGAGCTTAGTATCCTTATGGCTATGCTCCCTTCTAGTGGTTAGACTGAATGAAGGAGGTGTGGGCCCATAACCTATTAGAATATAATAGATGTGCTCATTTTACCATCGACAATATCATTATTTTCACCCAACCATAGGTTGAAGCCACTCTCCGAGCACCTTAACCTTGACAGAGAATCACTCTGGAAGCAAACCCTAGGCAAGATAGTTAAACAAAGGGTAGCTCACCTTTCCCCAAGGATATCGCACAAAAAAAGAGCTGATCAGATAGTTCAAACCATAACCAAGATATAGTCCAAGACAAAAATCAATCTGCTAGTTACAGCAGCTACAATGACATCTCTCCTCCAAACTTGCGCACAAATTGGGCAACTGCAGTGTGCATAAGTGTTGCTTTGCAATTCTGAGAATGCCTACTAGAATGAAGACTGGCCTCCTATATTTATACTAATTCTGGCTAACTATCTGGACCGACTTCTCATTTTGGGTGTCTATTTACTTAGAATATAATATTTCTTCTAGCCAACTTCTTCTCTTGTAGGCTAATAACCTAATACCAATTATCCTCTTGAGCCGACTTGTCTTATAGGGTTATTAGGCAACTCATTGGGGTTTCCTCTTGCTTCCCGGAATATTTTATTCTCGTCAGGTTTACATGTGGAGGTAAATACCTCCCACATCTACCATAATATTAACAAGATGGGTGCCCCATTGGTGGCATTCTTGACAATGAAATATGTGTTAGCACTAATATTTTCATGATCAAATTTTTGTCTTAAAAAATCATATTTTGCTTATATAAATATAATATGGTATTCTTAGCATCTTTTTTTCCATCTTAAGGTCATATGAGGGGTTTTAAATTCTAAAACTAATATTTTGAAAAGGGTACTACAGGAAGTTCCTGCAATTTTTCTATGCAGAAAAAGTGTGTTAGCACTACAGGAAGTTCCTATAGAGCAACCTGTTTTTAGGAAAATGGCATGGTTTTGGAGGATTATTATGAGACTAGCCACCTATTCAACCTATTTCATTGCTGAGATGAGTTGGAGATCAATTACTTAATATTGGACGGAAGGACAACTCATTTTCCAAGTGGAGCTTGATTAGTCAAAGACCTATTCTAGTGTAAAACTGTTGCCTAGAAATTAGGGTTTGTTGTCACTATCCAGCACTCCTACTTTTTAGGGATACCACATCCTTTAAATTTTGAATTATATATATTTCAAACACCTTGGTACCTGATAAGGAAGGTCGAATTATTGATGAAGAATATTTTGGGAACACATCATCAAGTTGACCTAATTTTTAGCAAGAAGTTACTAGAAATTTTGGAATTTTCCTATTTTAGTCATCAACTTTTGGCATGGGTTTAGAGTAGATGGTGATCAATATCAGTTAACTGAAAGAAAATTTTATCAATCATAATCTCATATACAAAAACCTCTTTTAGTTTTTACGCAAGTGTCATGGTTTTGGAGATTCGAATGAATCTCTCCAACTCATTTTTCAGATTCAGAAATTCATGAATTTTCCTGTTTTAGTTATTATCTTTGGGAATAGATCCCGGGTAGTTGGAAGGTTATTTTTGAAAAGTGAAAGAGGTTTTTCTAAATAATAGAATAATATACAAACACCTATTTCATTTTTTACACAGGTATCAGGTTTTTGGAAATTCGAATGAATCTTTACAACTCATTTTTCAGATTCAGAAATTCACGAATTTTCCTGTTTTATTCATTATCTTTGCGAACAGATCCTGGGAAGCTGGAAGGTTATTTTTTAAAATTGAAAGAGTTTTTTTTAAATAAAAAAATCATATACAAAAACCCCTCTCATATTTTACACAAGTTTCATGGTTTGGGAGAAACAGGTGGATATATGAGCATCATTTTTCCAGAATTTCAACAGTTTATTTTTCCTAAAAATTGCCTAGCCACCTCATCATTTCGAATTGGGATGGATTTTTTTGGATCCATTTTTATTGTATATTGAGAAGAATGTAATATATTTATAAAATATAGGAATTAAAAGAGTGGGAGAGGGGGGGAGATCCCTATTTTGGATTTCATTGTAAAACTTTCAAGAGCTAATTTTTGCTTATATTTTCTTATGTAAAGATATCAGTTGCTTATGAAGCCAATGGTTAGTGTGTGTTTCCATTCTATGTTTATCATATCTTTTACTTAATATTGAACATGTTTTTGTTGTTGTATGATACATGACTTCAAATCTATGTTGATAAGTTTTCTTTATAGGATATATTGCAATCTTTTCCACATAAATGTTTCAGCGCTTTGAATCTTATTTGTTAAGGGTTTCTGAGTAATGATTCATTCTTCTACTGAGTAAAGGAATTAAAGAACATGTTTCTCTTTGGTGAATTTATCAGTTTTTTTTCCACAATTATCCCATACCATATCACTTATCTTATTTCATTGATCAAAGGTTTTATTTACCTGTTTTTTTGCACATAGCAAAGTAGTTTAAATAGCTCAAATCATAAGCCTCATTGAAACTAAATGTGTGATATTTCCACCTTCATAAACTTATTGAGAATTTTGAAACAAGATGTTCTAGGCTTGAATCAATAGCAGTGTTGAGTTGGATTCTAGCGCTAACAATATGTACTAGAGGAGTCTGAATAGCATGGACTCAATACCTATTGAATGAGTTTTTGGACCACTGTGTTGATGCCCAGAACTTGGGAAAATAATTTCAATACATCTGAGTGACTTTGTTACTTGGCATGGTTCTATGGAATCCCCCTAGGCCACGAAGAGGATGCAGACAATGCATCACTAATCACCGCACCCATATTCTTAACTCTAAACCATACTATATCTGGAATAGCCAATGAAGTGATCGATAAGGCCCAAATATTCTACATGCATCTTACAATATCTCAAGTGGCAGTCACTTGTATTCTTGAGAAAATAGAGCTCATTAATCTTAAGGCTCCACAAGTCACAAACATCAACATAGATCATGTGGTCCAACTCACTTAACAGCTGCATGAAACTTTGGATGAAACTGATAGACAATTCCAAGAGTTCTTCCAGGACCTCATGATGATAGTCCCATCCATTGCTTATGTCACACCATGAATAATGCCACTGACTCAAGGAAGAGACAAATAATAGTGTTTGGGACCAGTTGGCACCCAAATTTTTGGGTAGGTTGCATGCATGCTCATCTCATCCCTGTGTGCACATATTATTATCTTTGCAAAATATTGAATAAGGTGTGTACACCAATGAAATTTTTATATTGCATGCAAAATATTGAAAATATAATGCATACACGCTAAGTGAAAAGAAGATATTTGGGAATATTCATGAATAATGAAATCAAACAACAGAAGATATCGTGGTACAAATGATGGATGAGCTAGTAAGTTCATTAGGACTTCCATGCTCCAAGGACGTTTTGTTGGTTGCATGCGAACAACATAAGCATGCAGAACTAGTGATCACTAGAGTGAGTGGAGAAGAGAATAAAGGGCTAGAGTGCTAGAGTAGAAAGTAGAGGAGAAGGAAAAATGAATGAAGGAATTATGGTAGAGGAGAGACGAGAGGAGAAGAGTTTTTTTTTACGAATTCAAGGAGGCAGACTGAGTTTTGTATGATTCCTATTCTACGTTTTTGGAGTAGTTTTGTATAAATCTAGAAAATTCATGTATAGAGTATGTAATGGATTTAGTTCAGTGGGGTAGAGAATTGATATAGAGCACTTAGCACATTTTACTTCATGAGTTATAGAATGGATCAGAGTGCAAAGCACAATTCCTATTTAGTGTTGATCGGTTGATGTATACATTTTGTTGTTTAATGGAGATAATATAAAGCTGCAATTCTCTTTGTCACTTGATGTGTCTATTCTGATTTGAATGGATGAATTTTTTAATGTTTTATGTTCTTAGTCTATTAATGGAGTATGATTGAATGAAAGAATGATAGCCCAAGTGGCTTCCTTGTATGCTTTATCCCTTCATATCTGACACAAGACCAGATGGTGTCTCCGATTCTCATGGCATCTCAGGTGAGACCTTCTTTGTTTCTTGACTAAATATTGATATGTTGATGCTTGGAATTTTTTTGGTCAACTATGGATGAATCCTCGATCATCAACCCCCCATTGTTAGGAAGGATGTGCGTAAGCGAGCCAAAAATGTAAGTCAACTAAGATGAATGCCTCGATGATACATAACCATATTATCAACCTCTTACAATTGCAATGTGATATAATGTTGAATCCAACCTCTTGATGATGTAATGTGATATAATATTTTGGTAACCCATAAAGTCATAATGTGACATTTTGTTGAAGTAAACCTTATTATGTTGCAATTGGAATAATTTTAAGTTAAACCTCTTAATGTTGTAATCTAATATAACATTGAAGTCAACCTATTCACTTTTCCATCTTACATAATATTGAATTCGACCATAAAATCACATGTGACATAATATTGAAGTCAACCTCTACATGTTGCATTGTGACAAAATATTGAAGTCAACCTCTTTATGTTGTAATGTTATATAATATGGAAGTCACCCTCTTATTATTTTCAAAATGTGATATAATCTTGAAGTCAACCATATTTTCCCAATGTAACTTAATATTGAAGTTAACCTCTTATATTATTTCTCTTTAAATGTTGTAAATTCAACCATGTTTTCCCAATCTTAGCCAAAGCCAACCATAGTTAGCCAAAGACAACGAACAGTCAACCATAGTAAACTCTCATTAACCATGGCTAACCAAAGTCAACCATAGTCAACCATGATCAACCATAGTTAAATATAGTTAACCTTAGTGAAACATGATTAACCATGGTTAGCTAAATTTAACCACAGTCAAACATGGTCAATCATAATCAACTGTGATCAACCATAATCAACTACAATCAACTAAATTCAATCATAATCAATCATAGTTAACAATAGTTAACTAGAGTTTTACATGGTCAGCCAAAGTCAACCATAGTCTTGCATCATGAACCGAAGTCAACAATATTCAAACATGATCAACCAAGGTTAGCCTTAGTCAACCATGGTCAGCCATAATCAAACATGGTTGACCATATTTGAACATAGTCAACCTTTCTCAACCATGTTCTACCATGGTTAGACCATAGTGAACCATTTTCAAACTTCCTCAACCATACTCAAACATGGTTAACCATGTTCAAACATTATTAGCCATAGTAAACCATGTCTAACCATGGTCATCCATAATCAAACATACTCAACCATGGTTAACCATAGTTAAACATGTCAATCATAGTTAACCATAGGCAACCATAGCAAACCATTACCAACAAAAGTCAACCATAGTAAACTGTGGTCAACCAAAGTTAGCCATAATCAAACATGGTCAATGATAGTCAATCATATCCAACCATATTCAACCAAAGTCAAACATAGTAAACCATAGTTAGCCATGGTCAATATAGTCATAGTCAACCATGGTGAAACAAAGTCAACCATAATTGACCAAAGTCAACCATAGTAAAAAATGGTCAACCATATTTAAACATGGTCAACCATAATCAACCATGGTCAAACATGATCAACCATATTCAAACATATTCAACCGTGACCTATAAAGTTCAACCATCATTAAACATGGTCAACCATAGTCAAACCATGGTGAGCCATGGAGAACCATAGTGAGCTAAATAACAAAGATATTTTAATATTGTTGATAGTGATATTTTAATTCACAAATATATAAATCCTCCCTGTTGTTATCACCAAATAAATTTTCATACAAATACAGACAATGGATAAAGAAACAATCAACACAAATACAACATACAACCAATAATTATAGGAGGATCACAATCAGGTTGGCCATATAATCACAAAACTATGAAAAAAGATCCAGAATTTTCATGCACATTCAACAAAGATAGAGTGCACACATCTGCGAGATCTAATAAAGCGTACAAGACATGCAGTATGTGCTCCACGCGACTGACAATCAAGCAACCCACACAGATGCAGAAACGATGCATTGGTGATTTTGGTCGGCCCTCAACCACTTATCGGATGAAGTGGATCTCTCCCATACCCCAAAATTGCCCTAAAACTCCGCCTTGGGATCACTGAAAGGATGGGAGGTACCTCCAAATGCCTCCCCATTCACATTTGAAACTAGTTTGGAAATATCTATTCATCCTCCTATAAATAGAGGATCATTGTATGCAAAAGAAGAAGAAGTTTATTGTAGTGTTATGTTGTTCAAATATTCTTGGAGAAGCCATTTGTTCTCTCAAGAATTATTTGAGAAAGTGTAGGAAAGGGAAACCTTTCCACCTCTTGGGAAGATTTTACATACATTTATTCACCATTGTCAAGTTATAATAGGAGAGTAGAATCTCTACTTTGAGGGATTCAAGAGCCCTCCCTTAGGAGGAATAGGGGATTCACAAATCCCACATTTCTCTTCTTGGTGTTCTCAATTTCAAAAGACTATTGTCTATTGGGTAACCATTCTTTGTGTTGAATGTCATGCATCTCTTGTTGATAGTTGTTTAATTCTATCTTCTTTGTTAATTGGTTTCTTTTTCTTTGATATATGTTTCATTGCTTGCAGGCCCACTAACTTGCTAACCATTGTTCTGTGTTGTTTAGCTAGTCCAACTAAGTAATCAAAGGTCCTCTTTTTTTCTTACTGAAGTGATAAAAGGAACCCAACACCCGCACACATTGGTTGTTAACTAGAAAAACCACATAATTAATGGTGGTTGATATACATCAATCAGTGCCATTAGTTTAAAAAGTTGGGAAATGGCACTAATCAATGTATCTCAACTAGTAATTAGACAAAATAAATCCTTTTTTGTGAGTTTATTTTTCTAGGTAAGGTAAAGTTTTTTTTTTATTTGGGTCACTTTAAAATGGGCTAAAATCTTTAAGTACAAAGTTCCATGGTCATAATTTCCATCAATTAAGTGGAATTGTAACTTCCCACCAGATTTGGGTAAAACATCTTGCCAAAAATAAGTTGAGTTTTGTCCACTTTTAGTGATGCATGAACGCATAAGATAATAAATTAAAATAAATTTCTATCATAATGAAATCCTCAACCATTATTAGGAGGCACTAATCCCTTGTGATTTGTTAGGGACCTAACCCCTCATGTAGGTAGACTAATATATTTCCATGTAATAAAGGTCAATATTAATAAGGCCTGGCAATAAGGAAGAATAAGTCTAATGTAAGAAGATCTAATAGAAGCTTCCACTTCTAGAAGGATCTTCCTCTAGATGGTTCTTTTGATAAACATATTTAGTATAAATAGGAGTCGAGGGTATGAGAACTTTTGTCTTGGATATTATTGTAATAGAGCTCTGCTCTGATGGAGGTTTCCTCCTCAAAGAGGCAAGTGAACATTGCTCTCAGTAATCAAAGTGCTCTTTTTGGTATTATTCTAGTATCATTTTGCTATTATTGTGGTGTTGTTTTGGTTATATTGTTGTTCATATGCTATTTCTATCTGTTTATTTTTGTTCTGCAAACTTTTTATATCTGGAATATTACAAGTGGTATCAGAGTACCTTCCTCGACATAAAATTGTGGGTTAATTTTTTTCAGGGTAGAGATGTATTACGACGTCTTTAAGTTACAGAGATCTGTCATTACGCGCATAAACCCATGGTCGTGGATTCATACACACAGGAAATACAAGTGGTACTTAATCACACATCTGTTGGCCACCCTTGTAACCCTTGTTGGTACCCCTTTGAGTGCTAGCACATCAGGCAACACCTATATACGGATTGACCTAGATCTCCTGAAGCCCTCTATAGATAAACCAATTGACCACCTGACCATTATAGTGCCACCAAGAACAACACTCAGGAAGATACTCTCTAGTACCTAGGTAGTCGAGTAGTATGGCTAAGGGAATGGTCTAGCCTCCTTAGTTGGTTCCCTGAGATTTTGGGCTGATTACTATTGTTGGACCCCGCACATATATCAAAGAGTTATAGCACAAGGAAAAACCTTGTCTGTAGAACCCTTGAATACCTAAACCTTGGTAAGGAAACAAAAGCAGAACATACAAGATCTATTGCCACGCAACCATGTCTCCTGCATTCGAGTTGCAAAAGTACTACACATTTCTTCTTGTTAAGCATTTGGGCATTTCATCACTGCAGTATTCTTTAGATCGGAGTATAACTCCGCAGAAGTAAAAAAAAAAAGGTTGGATCATGTTGGAACCATTATTTGAGACCTATTCCATTCGATTTCTCTCTTCACCCTTATCGTATTCATACCTATCATTTTTCAGCAATTTTTTTTATTTTCCTATGGACCCGACCCCCAAACCCTTGTAATGGATTTGAGCCATGTTGTTGACCGGCCTTGTGTTAGGGACCTAACTCCTCACCTAGGTATAATAATATATTTCCATGTAATAAAGTTCAATATTAATAAGGCCTAGCAATAAGGAAGAATAAGTCAAATCTAAGAAGACCTAATAGAATCTTTCACTTCTAGAAGGATCTTCCTCTAGATTGTTCTTTTGATAGACATATATAGTATAAATAGGAGTAGAGGGTATGAGAAGTTTTGTATTGGACATTATTTTAATAGATCACTTCTCTGCTGGAGGTTTCCCCCTCGAAGAGGCAAGTGAACATTTCTCTGAGTAATCAAAGTGCTCTTTCTGGTGTTATTTTTGTATTATTTTGGTATTATTATGGTGTTGTTCTGGTTATATCATTGTTTATCTTCCATTTATAGCTAATTATTTATGTTTTGCATACTATTTTATATCTGGAATATTACAAGTGGTATCAGAGCACCTTCCTCGGCAAAAAATTGTGAGTTAAAGTTTTTTTAGGGTAGAGACATATTTCAACGTCTTTAAGCTTCAAAGATTTGTCGTTACACCCATAAAACCATGACCAAGATTCATACACGCAGGAAATACAAGTGGTACTTGAGCACACATCAGTTGGCCACCCTTGTAACCCTTGTTGGTATCCCTTCGAGTGGTATCGCATCAGACAACACATGTATATAGATCGACAAAGATCTCTTGAAGCCTTCCATAGATTAATCGATTGGTCAGCTGAATGCTATATTGCTACCAAGAACAACACTAAGGAAGATACTCTCTAGTACCTGGGTAGTTGAGCAGTATAGTTAAGGGCATAGTCTAGCCTCCTTAGTTGGTTCCCTGAGATATTGGGTCGAGTACTACTATTGGACCCCTCACATATATCAGAGAGTTATAGCACAGGGAAAACCCTTGTCTGTAGAACCCTTGAATACCCTAACCCTTGGGATGGAAACAATAATAGAAAAGACAAGATCTATTGCCGCACAACTGTGCCTCCTTCATTCAGGTTGCGAAATTAATACACATTTCTTCCTCTTAAGCATTTGGGCATTTCATCACAGCAGTATTCTTCAGATCAGAGTATAACTCCGCAGGAGTAAAAAAAAAAGTCGGGATCATGTTGGCACCATTATGTGAGACCTATCCGATTGAATTTCTCTCTTCGCCCTTATCTCAATCATACCTATCATTTTTCAGCAAAAAAAAAAATCTCGTGGACCCAACCCCCTTCCAACACCCTTATTTGGGATTTACCCCATTGGATTCAACTCGCCGCCCTGATCATTGTGATACAATTCAACCATAACCCATTTTCTGTGTGGTTCCACCTGTCCCTTTTCATGTTCCCTCGTCATCATGGCCCATACCCATAGACAAGACTTGGAAGCTCGATTCACTACCTTGCACTCTAATTTCAATGAAACCCAACAATAAGTGCGACAACTCAGTGCCAATATTTCCACCATCAATCAAAAGATGCACTCCTCCATCACCGCCTCAATTGCGGAACTCAAACCAGAGATCAAACAAGACATTACTACCCAGCTTCAATCTGTCACTATGATGATCTGCACCAAGTTGCATATCCCTACAGATCTTCCCTTATCTAACCCACCTTTGCATACCGAAGGTGAAACTTCCTCTCATTCCCAGAATTTTCAGCCCCATCACTTTCAACGTGACCTACACCTTCCATGTGTGGATGTGACCAAATTTAATGGATCGGATATGACTGGCTAGGTAACTCAAATGGAACATTATTTCTCTTTGTATGGAATTACAGATGAGTTGTCCAAAATCCGATATGGTGTTCTCCATCTAGATCAAGAAAGTTGGCAATGGTGGCAATGGAGAAAAAATGTATGCCAAGGGTATGTGTCTTGGACACACTTTGTGGAAAATATTTATGAATGCTTTAACATTGACACCAACCATTTAGGCCATTTGACAAAGTTGAAACTATCTGGCAGAGTGGAAGACTTTATAATTGCTTTTGAGCGACTGGATTTTCATATAGAGGGCATGTCTGATGCTTTTTTCTGAGAATGTTTTATCAGTGGCCTCAAGGATGAGATTTGTGCTCATGTCCTCATGGCTTGGCCTCATAGTTGGGTGGACACTACTAAAAGAGATAAGGAAGCAAAACATGTTGTCTCTTCTCAAAACCGAAAACCCTCCTTTATTCCTGGCACTAAACCAGTAACTCTCACTCATCCTTCTACTCCACTAAAGATCAAAAAATTGACTAGGGCTGAAATGGTTGAACGCCAACTCAAAGGCCTTTGTTATAATTGTGATGACAAATATTTTCCAGGACACAAGTGTAAGGAACAAAATCTTTTTATGGTCATCTTGGAGGATGTTTCAGAAGAGGATGTTGAGGATTCCCTTGTGTTAGTGTCACCTGAACCCACTGACATAACTCCTCCTTCAGACCCTCCCGAAGTAGAACCAGTCATTTCCCTAAATTCTCTCACTGGATTCTCTGGTCCCCAAACCCTCAAGCTAATTGGTTGCATCAAGCATAGGAAGGTCATCATTCTTGTTGATAGTGGAAGCAACCATAATTTTTTTCATCGCCGCATTGCCCAAGAAACTAATTGCTATATATGTGCAGTCAATAATTTTCAAATCATGATTGCCAATGGCGGTTCCATGAAATGTGGAGGGATTTGTGAAAATGTGTGTCTCCAAATTGGTGAATACCACCTTAAATATCATATGTTTGCTATCAACATGGGCAGTTGTGACATTGTTTTGGGTGCAGAAAGGCTAAGGACTTTGGTTCCCATTCTCATGGATTTTAAGGAATTAACCATGCAATTTGAACAGGAGGGACAAAAATATAAGTTCCAAGGAATCACCGTCAGTTCCCCGGAGATCATTAGTTCCCATCGCATGGAAAAGATGCTAAAAAAAAGTCATTCTGGCATTATTTCCCAACTCCATGCCATACAAGCAACTGAGACACCCTCTATGTCACAGGACCTCCAATCCATCCTCTCTAAACATCAAGAGGTTTTTTCCACTCCCCAGAGACTTCCTCTTTCTCATGGGGTTCATGATCATTCCATTCCCCTTGTCCCAAGAAGCCTTCCTCCCAATATTTGTCCCTATCGTCACCCCTTTTCCCAAAAAATTGAAATTGAGAAAATTGTTCAAGACCTTCTCAACGCAGGTGTTATCCGCCCTAGTACAAGCCCCTACTCTTCACCTGTGTTCATGGTCCTTAAGAAAGAAGGTTCTTGGTGCATGTGTCCCAACTTCTGCGCCCTCAAAAAAATCACCATTAAAGACAAATTTCTCACTCTTTTCATTGATGACCTCTTGGATGAATTGAGTGGTGCCCAATTCTTTACTAAACTTGATCTTCATTCTGGCTACCACCATATCCGTATGAAAGAGGCAGACATTCCGAAGACTGAATTTAGAATTCATGAGGTCCACTATGATTTTTTGGTCATTCCCTTTGGCTTGTGTAATTCTCCCTCCACTTTCCAAAGCCTCATGAATCATGTCTTTCGTCCTTTTCTCCATCATTTCGTCTTAGATTTCTTTGATGATATCCTCATCTGTAGTAAAACCTGGATAGCCAATATTTCTCATGTGGATCTAGTTCTCCATCTACTCTCTCAACAACAACTTCTCCTCAAACAATCTAAATGTATTTTTGGTGCCTCAAAAGTCGAGTACTTGGGTCATTTTGTTGGCAAGGCTGGCGTCAGGGTGGATCTTAAAAAGATTGAAGATATGCAAGATTGGCCTCACCCAAAGACTCTCAAAATACTGCATGTATTTCTGGGTTTAGCAGGTTATTATCGCAAGTTTGTTAATAATTATGGAAAGATTGTGGCACCTCTCACTGCACTCCTTAAAAAGAATTATTTCACTTGGAATCCAACAGCTTCTCAAGCTTTTCAAACCTTGAAGATGCCCATGTGCACCACTCCAGTCCCGATCCTTCCTAATTTCAAAAAGACCTTTGTCCTAGAATGTGATGCTTCCAGAAAAGGAATCGGTGGTGTCCTTATGCAAGAGGGTCGACCTTTGGCCTTTACCAGCAAACAACTGTCAAAGCGCAATTTGGGAAAATAAATCTATGAAAAGGAAATGTTGGCTATTTTGTATGTTGTGGATCTTTGGTGCCCTTATCTATTGGGGCAATTCTTCCAAATTAAGAGAGATCATCAAAGCCTCAAGTATTTTCTAGAACAACGCCTTTCCTCCCTAGAAAAACAAAAATGGGTGACTAAGCTCTTTGTATATGATTATGAGATCATTTACAATAAAGGCAAAGACAATGCGATTGCTAATGCACTTTCCAGAAAATATGAAGATGAAGGGTCCCTTTTTTCTCTCTCCTTAATTGTACCAGATTGGCTCCAAGTTGCTTGCTAGGAATGGCTACACGATCCAAAAGTTTTCATCTGATACAACAATTGCAGTCTAATTCTCCAGTTTCCCTAGGGTACTCTTGGCTGAATGATGAGATTTGATACAAAGGCCGTTTTTATTTAAGTAAACAGTCAAAACTTAAATCCACAATACTTTTTGAGCTTCATGATACACCCATAGCTGGGCACTCCAAGTTTACCAAGACCTATGACAGGTTCAAACTTTTTTTTTCTGGGATTGTATGAAACAAGAAGTTCATAATTTTGTGGTTGAATGTGATGTGTGTCAATGCAACAAGGGAAAAATAGTCAAATCTCCTGGCACACTACAAATTGTTTTGATTCCACCTTCTATTTGGCAGGATATCTCTATGGATTTTATTATAGGCTTGCCTAAATCAGTGATCCATATGGATATCAATGGCCACCCATCTTTTCCAACTTGCTTAAAACAATTTTCTAGCAATTTTGGCAATTTACTATTTTTAGCAGTTTTAACTTTCGGGGCCATTTTGAGGGCCTAAATGAAGGTGTTTTGGGATCGAGATTATCAATGATATCCTAAGGAATTATTGAGCCCCAAAATGAATCTCCTCGAATATACCTTTCCAATGGGCTATCACACGCCTAAAACAGAGATTGTATGCAAAAGTTACGACCCTGGGAAGTTGATGTACCAACTTACCCAAACGGGGCCCACATGACTTTTGGCGCTTCATCTCATAGGGTTAGGTTTTTGGATGTCTAGGGTTTTTGTAATTCTTGTTTATTCTAAAAAAAAATTCCGATCCTCATTGCAATCTTCTTCTTGCAAATGCGCGTAGCTGTCACATCTCTTCTCAAAGATAAGCCACCACCATTCCAGCAAGCTTGTTTCTGTTGCATTTTACAGTTTCAGCTTATTTCGTTATTGAATAGAAAACAAGTTTTATTGTATCTCTATTATTTTGTGTTAAGCACCTATTAATAATCTGTATTCATTTTTTTCTACTCATAAAATCCAGATCAGTGGTATTAGAGAGGTCTGCTCCTTGTCATCTTAATGCATGTCCCCAACGAGGTCGGAGTACAAAGAGTTGGGTATTGAGCTTGTTTCTCTTGAGGACAGAAGCTCTCGCATGCCCAAGTGACCTCTCATGGCAGGAGAAAATAAAGATGATGGGACAGGAGATCCTTTCAAATTGATGATTGAGGAATCCCTCATGCAACAGAGGAACGAGATGATGGATAGTTTCGCACAAATCCTTCAGCAACTACCAACAGGCAACGCATCTTCTTCGAATGGAGGAGTTACCCCCTTCAAGGTACAAATAAACTTCGATATTCCTATATTTGAAGGTTAGATAGACGTAGATGCTGTAGAAAAGTGGTTTAATCTACTAGAAGGGTATTTTTCTGTCCGTAATTTTTCGAATAAAGAAAAGATTACTTTTGCACTCCTCAAAGTCATTCCCCATGTCAAATATTGGTGGAAAACTTTCTGTGAGCAAAAGGAAATAGAGGAAACCTCATTATTTTCAGTCACGACCACCTGGGAATACTCTACCCTGTCAGAAGTTATGACAATACTACCCTGTCAGAAGTTATGATGACCTTTATACCAAATGGACCACACTGTGGCAAGCAAGAGACCAAGCAATGTCAGATTTCACAAATATCTTCCATACCTTACGCATCAAGCTGGGTATCAAAGATTCGGAGCGACATTTGGTCCTCAAGTATCGTGGTGCTCTTCATAGATACATATAGATTGAAATGGAATTTCTGGACATCTCATCCTTAGGCGCGGCCTATCGATATGTTGTCAAAATCGAACAGAAGCTCAAACAAAAGACACGACAATTTGGGCCTGGGAACCCCTCACAAAAAAATCCAGGAAAGGGCGGCCCCAACCCATAGAAAAAAGGACAGAGAAAAGATGAAAAGTATCAGGACAACCAGACCAATCCGCAAGAAAAGAAGGACACCAGAAAGACAAAGAAAGATACTGGGAAGTGGTGCAACTTCCATAAGAGCCCTTGGCATAACACTGTTGACTGCCGCTCAAAGCAGTCCCTGGTGGTCGAAGTGAAAGCCTCTGAATCAGATGCAGATTCTGACTTTGAGCCAAAACCAGAAAGGGGAAGACGAATCATTGACGCGGAACCCAATGCCACCGTTGCTACCACCAAGCTCCAGCCTGGTGAACTAGACGAGCCAGAAGAAGGAGAGCGCCTCTTCCATTCATAGATGTGGGTAAAAGGAACCCCGCTTCACTTCATCGTTGATAGCGGTAGCCAGAAGAACCTCATCTTAGTAGAGGTCGTCAAGCGACTGGCCCTGCCAACAACGTCGCACCCAAAACCCTACACCATTGGATGGCTCTGCCAAGGAAGCGATCTCCGCATCAGCCAACAGTACCAACTGTCATTCGAAATCAAGCCCTTCAAAGACGAGGTATTATGTGATTTTTCTCCTCTCGAAGTTTGTGATGTTCTTTTGGGCCAACCTTATTTATGGAAATTTCATGTTGCATATGAGTCTAGGCCTTGTAGTGTTATTATTACTTTGAACAGGAAATTGTACAGGATACTCGAGGCAGTCCCACCTAGTGCTATTTCCTTGATATGTACTAAGCAATGAAGGAAGGTCATCTCTCAGACGGGGAAGTTTGTCTTCTTCATGATTTGCTCTCAGAATAAGCGAAAGATCACAGCCACATCCAGGGTCTCTGCAGCCAACCTCTCCACACAACAGAAGCAAGTAGATAAGGTCGTGGAAGAATACTTGAATATATTCTCCTCACCTACAGGGGTACCTCTGAATTGCCAGGTCAATCACCCTATCGAGTTGACCCCCAGCGCACCGTTGCCCAATGGGCCAGTCTATCGTCACTCTTTGTTAGAGAATGAGGAGATCAAGTGACAGATTTAAGAACTACTCCACAAGGGGCACACTCATCCCATCTCATCACCTTGTGGGAGCCCAATCGTGTTGGTACAGAAGAAATATGGAACCTGGTGACTCTGTATTGATTATCAAGCTCTGAATAAAATCACAGTCAGAAACCCATACCCAATTCCCTGAATCGACGACCTCCTTTATCAACTCATGGGGGACAAATACTTCAGTAAGATTGATCTGAAGTCTGGCTAACACTAGGTCCTGATAGAACATACAGATGTATGGAATATCAACTTCATCTCAAAGGAAGGCCATTTTGAATGGTTGGTCATGCCCTTTGGTTTGACAAATTCTCCAGCCACTTTCATGAGGATGATGAACAATATCCTGCGACCATTCACCAATAATTTTGTAGTGGTGTATTTGGATGACATTCTAATTTACAGCAAGACTTGGGCCGAACACTTGCAGCATATTCAGTAGGTTCTACACACCCTACGACAGCGCAAGCTATACGCCAACTTGGAAAAATGCTCCTTCCGCATGGACAGGATCCATTACCTGGGATACATCATTGATCATCATGGTGTACATGTGGATCCAGCCAAGATCCAAGTCATCTGTGACTGGCTAGCCCCAACAACACTCACTGAGTTGTGGAGCTTCTTGGGCCTTGCCAATTTCTACTGCAGGTTTGTGTTGGGATTCTCCCATATTGCATGGGCCCTCATCCAAATAAACAGGGGTGGTGGTAAGGAAAAATTTGTGTGGGTTTGGTCCCAACAAAAAGTGTTCAATGATTTGAAGCAGTGCTTGTGCTCAGCCCTAGTACTTTCACTACCAAACCTACAACATCCCTTCGAGATCAAGACAGATGCTTCAGACTATGGTGTGGGCGCCATTCTCACTCAGCACGGCCACCCTGTGGCCTATCATAGTGAGACATTGTTAGATACTATCCGTAAGTACCCTACTTGCGACAAAGAAATGTACTCCATTGTGAAATCTTGCCGCCAGTGGAGAAATTACATTCTTCAGAAGGAGACAGTCATCCACATTGATCATAAGCCACTGCAGTTCATGTAGACATAGGGAAAATCGTAGAATGACCACCATCAAAAGTGGTCCACATACTTGCATCAATTCCACCTCAACATCAAGTATAAAAGAGGAAGCACCAATCGCGTCGCTGATTTCCTCAACAAACCGCCAGTCACAACACTCACCACAGTGCTAGACTCTTGTGGCCATGAGACATCTGGATGGCCCCAACTCTATGAGACAGACCCTGACTTCGCCGCCACCTACCAAATGTTGGGTGCAAACGCAGTTGTTGATAATATTCATCTCCAAGATGGGTTGTTGTGTCCTCTGGGCCATATCTGTGTTCCATCAAGTGAGCGAGCGAAGCTGATCTAGGAAGCCCACTACAATCGGGTTGCAGGACACTTTGGTGTTGAAAAGACAGTGTTGATGCTACATAAACATTTCTACTGGCCAAAACTTCAACATGAGGTCAACAAGTATATCAAGTCCTACACTGCCTGTGCTATTGCCAAACCGACCACTAAGAAACAGGGTCTGCACAACCCTCTTCCTACTCCTAACAGGCCATGGTAATCCATCTCAATGGACTACATGTTAGGGCTCCCATCCACCAAGCGGGGAAATGATTGTGTTTTTGTGGTTGTTGATCGCTTTTTTAAGAGGGCGATTCTGGTTGCCTGCAAGAAGAGCATCATAGCAGAGGTCACTGCCAAGCTCTTCTTTGAACAAGTTTGGGTACATTTTGGAATCCCACAAACCATTGTCTTAGATCGGGATAGTCGATTTCTTAGCACATTCTGGTTGAGCCTCTGGTCACTGCTGGACACCAAGCTCACCAAATCCACGGCCTTCCACCCCCAGACAGATGGCCAAACCAAGGTTGTAAATTGAATTATTGTGCATATCCTTCACATGTATAATTCAAAGCACCCTCGCACATGGGATGAGACCCTTCCCTATGTCCATCATAGCTACAACCGAGCCCTGCATAGCTCAACTGGCCACAGCCCCTTTCAGGCAAGGTTGGGATTCCAACCATTGGGTCCCATAGATGTTGTACTTCCCCTTACGGTCACCTCAACCGACTCATCTCCTGCTCCAACTGAAGCTGAAAAAGCCACCCGGTTCATTGAGCGGATCTAGCACATCCCCCAACAAGTTCAATATATCCTACAAAAGTCCAATGACAAGTACAAACAATGCCATGATCAACATAGGGTGCCACATAAGTTTCAGGTGGGCGACAAAGTTTGGTTGCACTTATAGAAATAACTCCTTACAGGACCCCATAGGAAGCTTCACCCACTCTGTTATGGGTCGTACACTATCACCAAGGTCGTGGGTGATAATTCTTTTGAGATCAACATTCCTCCTTTCCTTGGCCTGCACCCAGTGTTCAACGTGGATCTCCTTCGCCCTTATTTCCCACCATTATTGGACACCTTAGAAGTAGCAGAACAACAGACACCAACATAGCTCAACCCTGACTGCATACAACATGCATCCAATGATAAGATTGTGGACACATGGATCAAGGGCACTCGACAACAAATGATCCAACTTTTGAGTCGTCAAAGCAGGGCAACTCCTGAACCAAGGCAAGTGGCTCACCCAGGGCCAAATTCAGTAGAAATTTCCTCATATGATGGGGGACCTCAATGCAATGGAGACCATTGATTCCTAAGGAGGAAGGATTGATTCAGATGGATATCGGTGGCCACCCACCTTTTCCAACTGCTTAGAACAATTTTCTGACAATTTTGGCAATTTACTATGTTTAGCAGTTTTAACTTACGAGGCCATTTTGAGGGCCTAAATGAAGGTTTTTCAGGATAGAGATTCTCAATGATATTTGAAGGCATGATCAATCCCCCAAAATGAATCTCCTTGACGATACCTTTCCAACGGGCTATCACATGCCTAAAATAGATATCGTATGCAAAAGTTACGACCCCAGGAAGTTGATGTACCAACTTATCCAAACGGGGCCCACATGACTTTTGGCACTTCATCTCCTAGGGTTAAGTTTTTGGATGTCTAGGGTTTTTTGAATTATTGTTTATTGTAAAAAGGCCTTCAGAGCCTCATTGTAATCTTCTTCTTGCGAATGCACGCAACCATCACATCTCTTCTCAGAGATAAGCCGCCACCATTCCAACAAGCTTGTTTCCGCTGCATTTTACAGTTTCAGCTTATTTCGTTATTGAATAGAAAACCAGTTTTACTGTATCTTTGTTATTTTTTGTTAAGCACCTGTTAATAATTTGTATTCATTTCATTCTTCTCATAAAATATAGATCAATCAAGCAATAAATCAGTCATCGTGGTGGTAGTTGATCATCTTTCCAAGTATGCTCATTTCTATGCTCTTCAACACCCATTATAGCATCCACTGTCACTCAACTTTTCATGGATCAGGTCTTCAAGCTTCATGGCATGCTGCATTCTATTGTCTCTGATCGTGACCCAACTTTCACCAACAATTTTTGGAAAGAATTATTCGAGCTACAAGGCACCCAATTGCATCTTAGCACAACTTATCATCCCTAGACTGATGGTCAAACTGAAATTGTCAACAAGTGTTTGGAAACATATTTGAGGTATTTTGCATCGGAAAGGAAAAATCAGTGGGTTCAATGGTTGCCACTAGTTGAATGGTGGTACAACACTTCGTACCATACAAGTACCCGCATGACTAAGAGATATTGTCAGAAAGTGCCCTGATTTCATATCAAGAATGTCCGCTGCCTAGACTTAGTGCAAGGATAGAAAGAGGGAGGGGGGGTGGCTCGTGTCCTTCTATCCAGAGATTGTAAGAGATAACTCCCAAAGGTTTCTAAAGTGCTTCCTTTGATAGATGATCAGCAGCAAAATTATGTTCACGATGAATATGTATGTGACTGAGCTTATTGTATGTAGATTGTAAATGTCTAATTCTCTCTTGCCATGCAAGGAGGGAGACCACTTCAAGTTTTCCTCTATTGTTCAGCCACTCAATGATGATTCTGGAATCTCCAAATACCTAGAGGATATCTACATGAAGTCTAGAGGCCATGTATAGCGTGGCCCATACACCCAGAAGTTCTGCCCTGGTATTGGTGCATGGGCCACAGTTGTAAGTCCACTTGTAGTAAGTGTTTTCTGAAATTTTAATGAGTCCTCCAGCTCCACTCTGGAGTCCATTTGCTGTTGTTGTACCATCGAACAAGCCTGTAGTAATATATTCAATCTCAGGTATCAGAATGCATTGAGAATGTTTTATCTTGTTGACATGAGAATCATTCTAGGAGTAGTAGAGTCCAAGGGCTTTGTTGGCTACTGCAAATGTAGAAGGAAAAGTGTTTTAAAAAATAGTGGCATTCCTTACCAACCAAATAGACCAGCAAACTAGAGGCGGAAGATGTATGTGCAAGTGCTCTTTTTGTGCCCACGATACAAAGCAATCTGCTATATTTGCACCAATCCATGAGATGTGCAAATTAAGTTCTAGGGCGATTTTTTTCCAAACCTTTTTTGTGAACTGACAGTTGATGAATAAATGTTCAGCGTTTTTTGAGTCATGTTGGCATAGATGACAAAAATTTGGACCCGACCAACCCTTTCTAAAGAGAGTGTCCTAAGTGTTTAACTTGTTTTCAGACAACAACCAGATAAATTTTTTTATCTTGTGCGGGATGCACCAAGACCAGATATGAAATTTCTAGCCAACAATGTTATTGGGCCAAATTGAATTTGCAATGGAGGCATAAATGTTTTGTGCCGAGAGCTTACCAGATCTATCGCCCTCGGACCAATGAAAGCAGTCTTCCGTATTTGTGATTCGTATGCCAAGATGCGTGAGATTTTGACAGAAGTTGTTACATTCGCACGATGCTTCTATGCTAAGTCCAAACTAATTACTGGAGATCCAGGAACCGAGCAGTGCTTCCAATCTAGAATTGGCCCTTATCTGTGATAGATACCGAATGTTCTTTGTCTTCTATGAACTAAAAGTAATAGATATTGATATAAATAATAAGAATTTGGACCCTCACACAAATTTGATAGTTAAAAAAAAAGCAGTAATAATGAATATAGAAATGTACACACATTCTTTTTAAACTAGTGTGGGTGCCTTCCAAATTACCATGCAAGCCTCGCACATCGTCCACCAATTAGGAAATTAAAAGCACATGTGCACATTCTAAAAACACACATTAATGACACATTCTAAAAATGTGTACATTTTGATAATGAATGCAGGCTGTATGCGCGTAGGAATTCCTCTATGTATGAAATTTAAAAAACAGGTCACGGGTTGTGATTTTTAATTTATTTCCTTGAATTGTGTCGCATATTCTAGTGCAAAAGAGGACACATTTTGATGTAGAGAAAAATCTAGATCTCATTGTGGTGAGGAGGTTAGCATTGTTTACATTCAATGTTTTTGACACTTGTAGTGGCGTTTTCTCTCCCATTTCTTCAAATGAATAAGAGAATATGGGCATAAATTGTGTTTATCATACGATAACAACATTATTGTTATATGTAATGAAAAATGAGATTAACATATTATTTTTATAGGCATCAGTGGGACCTTATAGTTAAATTGGATATCCTTTAGGTCATTATTATTAAAATTTTACATAATAAAATTGATGTATGATCTTATGGCTTTTCTTGACATAGTTATAGAAAATTTAAAAAAAAATGGCATGGTTTATATAATTGATTTAAAGCACTTCCACAAAGAAAGGGGAGAAAATATAAATAATAAATTAAAGGAAATTGAATTAGTTTTTAGAATATATAAATTTTATTAATAAAAACTTTTTCTAAATAAATATAAATAGAAATTTCCAAATTATTGTTGTTTATTTTATTTTCAAAATATGATGTATATGGCCATGTACATTTAGTCTTTAAACATTTAAGATAATTAAATATACTAATACAATTATAATATTGAGAGTACATGAAACACTTAAAAGGGCATAACATTTTTTATTTTGGCATGTAGAGCTTAGTCTATAGTAATAAACCATATAGTTTGTGTTTAAAATGGTATGTGCAATCAAAAGTTATAGAAAAAAATAGACCCCTATATTTTGCAATTTAGGACATATTCCACAAGAAATAAGACACAATAACATTTATTTAAAAGGTTTTATGTTTGGGTTCTATATAAGTAGATTTATTAGTTACTATACTTTCATTTGAAATAAAATATGTTTATCATATTTTAAAATATTATTAAATACATAGATATTGATACTAACTTATGATAAATGTTTTTTTTTTCTAATTTAGGCAATTAAAAAATGAGGTTTTTTTTATTGTAGTTCTACAAACAAACAAAAACACATGATTTCAAAAATGTCACTCAAAACAGAGTCTGAAAAGTGATGATATCACTCATTTAAATATGGTATTTTAGGGTTTTGTTGTTATGACTGTGAATGTACTCTATGGATTCTAGAGCATATGAATTTAGATAAAATCTAGGTGAAAAACAACTTCTTCTTTTTTTTACTAGCAGAATCGACAACGTGGGCGGTTCTTGTACTCGTGTGACATGGGTTCGATTCTCATATGCTACCACTATAACCTACAGGTGTGTCCACACAACCCGCAAGCATGGGGCATGAGTAAATCAGGGTGAGAATCAAACTTGAGACTTCCTTTTACATATTTCCTTCCATTTACACGACACTTGCAAGTCGATCTACACCCCTGCGGGCAGGTGAAAAACAACTTCAAAAGATTCAATTTGACATATTATATGATATACTTCTAAGTTCTATCAAGGGACTTACAACCATTTCAAATAGCAACCTCAAAACCCTAGTTGTTTAAAGATATTTATTGAAAGTAAGCTACTTCTTCAAAACCTTAATCTTATTTTCAACTTTTTTCAAGGAAGATGAATTTTACAAGAAAAATCGATGGTTCTTATATTTGAGAATACACAAAAGGTATCCAAAATATCCCCTCACTTGAAAACACATGTTATACCTTAAGTTGAGGGTTGGTACTACCATATGATGGAAGTCACTTGACATTGAGGAGATGTTGAGAATACAAAATGTGGCATATAAAAATGTATTTTTAGATGGGTTGTATCATGCTAATAAGAAGGATATATAGAGCACTAGGTGTTTATTTTCATTTAAAATCTTCCTAGTGTAGGTTCATGAGTGTCTTTAGCAAGAGACGACCATTGTTTTTATAAACCCTGGCAATAAGCACAATTTCATCAATGTTGACTTGGTTAAAATATTGCATCACATTGCAAGTTTTTTCTCTTATTATACAACAAGGGCCCAAGATGACACACGAAATAGTGATTGTAGGGAAACTAATTACAGTACCTATAGACACATCAAATGAAGAGTTTGATGTTGAATCAAAAGAATTTCCCACAAAATCACTCGAAGGAGCACCCTAAGTTAGGAATAGAAATAAAGAAGAATCTACATAGAAAATGTTCTCAAAGGAACAAACATGTGAAGAATCAAGGAAAGAATAACCATTAGCTAAGGTTTTTGTATATTTCCATCCACACTACCATGACAAATAACATTCATTAAGGAAAGGTTATGAGCATCAATAGACTTACTATGAACTGACATGGAGCCAAAAAAACACCTATTATAAAGATAAATAGAGGAATAAAATCAATGAGTGTAGATATCAAAATAGTACAAAAAAAATAGGGAACCAAAAGAGAAACTATAATTGATATTGAGATCGAAAGGAAGAAGTTGAACCACATGTCTGACTATCACTAGGATGAATGGATGTGCATGCTTAATAACAATTCACTGCAATTTCTTAACAAATCATATTATATGGATTACACTCGTGTCTTGAGGATGAAGCATGTGAAAGGGGGTGGAATGTAATGTACATAAGAATAATAATTAATATAATGTATCCCTACTCATGGAATAATCCCCACTACTTTGTTGGTGCACAAACTCATTAGTTAATGTAATGGGTGATATTGTTTTAATAAGGTCCACTAGATAGTTGGTGGGTAATAAATGTAATAATGAGGGGTAGTCGAAATAATCCCCTAGGGATACTCATGAGAGAGTATATATGTACATGCATATCATTATATTGAGCATGTTGAAATTTATATTAAAACAGACATGGCTTGTGGAGTGATTCCTTCCATAAGGAGTAATTGTTGATGTTTCCCTATCTTAAGTGTAGTGTGTGTATTTTTGGTGTTGATTATTATGTGGGATACATTTATTATTTTGAAGTTTACCATTTCCATGGAGCTTCTTTACAATTTGTACCTATACAATGGTTTATGTCTTGATAAATAATTCATGCATTGAAAATCTTGAAATGGCTACCACAATTTTCTTATAATAAAAATATTTTGTATATAAGGCTTATGTAATGACCTATGAATATGCACAATGCTCATAAATATCCTAAGGCTTTAGGTTTTGGATTTGGAGCATCGTAAAGGCGTCAATGGCTATTCCTAATGTGTCAATATTCAAAATGACGATGACATCTCACACATAGGGTAAATATTCCCCATGTGATGGATTTTTGGTTGTCCACAACATCACACATGGCCCACGAACTCTAGAAAAAATTGGTATATATTTTGATATTGTTTTATCACCTTGAACCATAACCTAGACCCTAAGATCTATCCATTGAGTTGAAAATATTGAAATGTCCACCACATTCTACTATCAAACCAAATATTCCTGTTGCAAGGCCCATGTAATGGCCTAAGATCACAATGTAGCCTATGAATCTCACAATCATATCTTATGAACTAAAACTCTTGATGTTTACACTCAAGCATGAATTAAGAAGTGAGAACCATACATCATGTTTTAACCTTGAAATACACACAATATCTCACTCATATTTGAAAGATATTTGTGTAATATATATGTGGAAACCTAAGGCCCTATGTATAGCTCATAAACCCTCTAAACAAATTTTATAGATATATGATATACATCTATATAGTGAATTTAACTCAGCATAATAACTTGAAATTTCATTTAAGTGATAAGTCTTTCCCACAATTATGTATAACTTATCAGTCCCTGCCCTTTGGGCTGAAGGGACTATTAGTAAACGGTTTTTAGCTAGTCTATTAGTTATTCACTCAAACCAAAGCAACACGAACCATTTTAAACCAAAGTTTTGAAATTTTTATGCAATTTCCAAACTCAAATTTGATTTTTTATCATAAGTTTTCAAATTGGGGTCTTATTTGGCCTCTTCCCGAGGCATGGGGAGGCATAGTGAGAAGATATGAAAAGTTTTTCATTTGAAACTTATGAAATGATGGCTACTTTAAGGTGTACATATCTTCAGGTGAACTAATGTTATCTCCAAAGATAGAATTAGTTAGTTAACATTTAATGTTTTCACTCCCCTTCTTCATTAGGGTGAGGTTCTTCATTACAGTTATGTTCCCAGCAGAGGAGGTTGAGAACCATGCAAGACATTTGTGTCACTCAATGGTGGTGAGTCCAGTGAATCATCCAGTCAAGTCCATTCCATAACGACTCCCTTCATCTGCATACCCATTCATCCAGTCGAGTCCATTCCATCAATTGTGCATCCCTTCATCTGAGTATCCCTTCATCCAGTCGAGTCCATTCCATCAACGAATCCCTTCATCTATGCATCCCTTCATCTAACCAGTTGAGTCCATTCCTTCCCAACATATTGTAAAATTGATTTAACTTTCCAATCCCTAGTAAAGGCTTGGGTGGAACCGCCTTGTTCTTTAATCTACAAAATAACAACAATAGATCAAGTTTTCTTCTTTAACCTGCAACAATTTTTGAGAAGGTTTTCTTCTTTAATCTGCAACAATTTTTTAGAAGGTTTTCTTCTTTAATCTGCAACAATTTTTGAATGTCTCAGAGTGAGAATTCTTCTAAAGCATCAATGTTCTCACTGTGATGGAATCGCATGAAAATGCTGGTTAAGAATGAAGAAGCGAAGGGCCTTCCTGGGAACGCCATCTTCTCTTCGAATTTTGAAGGAATGAAGAAGCTAAGGATCCTTCGCACATCTTGGCAAAGATGTGCATGTCTGGGTCTTGGGGAGCCACATGCATTCTACTGCTAAATCTAAGGAAGGTTGTCAAAGACTAAATGAAAAGGAGAAGGTGAGTTGGACGTATATCAAGCTCCTACAATGCCATTCCCACCATGCCCATGACTTGCTTTTATTCTTCTCATATAACATCCTCTTCTTAGACTTACAGTAAAGATTAATTCTTTTATATTAGTGGCACATATTGAAAAATTATAACACAATGCTTTTATACTGTAGTTGCAAAAGAATCCTTGGAAAATATGAAAGATGTGCACCCAAAAAAAGACATTTTGAAGTTTACTGACAGTAAACAAACATAGTACCTTAGTAAAAAAGACAATGCTTTAGAGCTAAATTTATCAAAGAACAGTTACTATACAATGTAACTAGACCTTTGAAATAATTATGGAAACATTTTTTCCATTAATCTATACTATGACTGGATTAAGGGAAACCCTGACTTCCAAAAACATTACAAAACACATGGTTTGGTTATATGCCTAAGAAACATGTTGATTCCATAAACAATGTAAGGATGTAGATTCGTGAATGCATAAAACTCCCTTTTATACTTTGAATGGACCTAAAGATATAGCTGCTCTAGGAGATGTGTAAATACTTTTGCAGTAACAATATTTCAAATGCATGAAAAATGAATAAAATTGTGTGATAGTTTGAATTGACTGAATAAATTCAAATAGGAATCTCCAACGAAACATTTTGTCGATTAATCTATACTATGACTAGATTAAGGGAAACCCTAACTTGCAAAAACATTACAAAACACACAGTTTGGTTATACGCCTAAGAAAAATGTTGATTCCATGAACAACGTAAGGATGTAGGGCTCCTTCGTGGATGCATAAAAATCCATTTTATACTTTGAATGGATCTAAAGATATAGCTTCTCTAGGAGTTGTGTAAATACTTTTGCAGTAACAATCTTTCAAATGCATGAGAAATGAATAAAAAATTGTGATAGTTTAAATTGACTAAATAAATTCAAATAGGAATCTCCAGCGAAATAACTTCAATAGATATTACACCCAGGAACCCAGAGAATAATCTTCAATGCTCTCAACTACCACAACAAAGCTAGTGGTGAATGCATATAATCAATTGGTTGTTAGTGCTTCAAAAATATTACAAAGAAGTTGTCCTTAAATTTCCAAATACGCTTGTAGCAGACAAGTTGGACTCCACATGCATTCACCTTGCCTGAAGCTTGAATTGTTTAGTACGGGAAGCTCAAGACACCTAGAAGCATCAGTTGTGCCCAGAGATTAAGTAGTACACTTCACACCAACAATTCCAGGTCTAGCAGTAGTATATCCAGCTGCCTCTTCTATAGCTCCTCCATTTCCTTTGACCACCACTTCACAACCCTATCAACATGCTTTGGTGTTAGAATAAAGTCACATGTTGAAGAAGAAACTGACCCAATCATGGTGATACATTCACGCTAGAGATAATCACAAGCACTGTTGCGGAAACGCTGCACAAAACCCTTCCACCTATCAGCTGCAATAATGTAGGAAATTCACAAATTCCTATCGTCTTTGGCTCTATTTCAAGAGGATTACCCATGATAGTGAATATGAACAACATGAATGAAATGGTTAATAGATCTTTGAATGCCCAATATTGGAAATGTATCATCTTGTCATAGGGTTTACACATGGGATTTGATCTCGCCCATCAAAGTTTAGTTGAGAACCCTGGCTTGGAACTTGTAGTTTGTTCACCATATTGCGTCATGTGTCCACTTAAATAAAACAGGTGTTGAGGTTTTGTGATGTACAAAGAACACATCTTGATTTTTGTTGTCCATCATGCCACGCTATTATTAAACTACTCTATTTATAATTTTCATTCCCAATTTTATTTACTGCATCAGGGCTGACACCCCAAGAACATATTTTGTTGACCCTTGTCCAACCACAAAGGCACATAATCCCAATCACTCAAATTTAAAAAATTTAAAAAATTATCTACATGGCAGACATGTTCAATTACTAGTCTCCATTAAAACTGCATCTACACTCTCACAATATTTTCTTAATGGACCGAGGCAGAGGGCGGGACAGACGTTAACAACTTCTTAATTTATTTTTTTGCATTTGTATAGGATGCATGACATGCTTTCACACAATTCTAGAATTCTATTCGATCACTCACATCGAATGAGGCCTTAAGAAAGGGGATTACTGTGGCTAGTCTCTCTTGTTTTAGGCCTGCTGCCTCACTAAAAACCAAATAAGATCTGGAGCGGGGGGGAATTCACTAGATCCACTAAGCGAGCGATAGATTCTCCATAAATGAGTGTAAGTTAGCGGGAACCTTACTAACACTATAGAGAATATATCTCTTTCTTTCTCCATAGTTGGGAGTCCCCTAATTTGAGCTAATGAGATTCCCTATTAGAGCTAGTGATATTCCCTATGAGATTACTGCTTCATTTTATTAAATCTAGCCTTCGACCAACCCAAAACCAAGATGTTCACGATATAATGTAGTGAGATTCGATGATATAATATAGTGAGATTTCAATCTAAAGTGTTGGAGGCTAGCCGATAGCAACAGGGAGATCAAGAGACAGATTATATGTTAATAGGTCATGCAATATGGTATGGTCGAGTGGCAGAATGATCAAGTTGGTCGACCTAGAAAACTTGTTGATGGATATGGATAACCATGCCAATATTTTACATACGGTATAAGCCAATATGTACACCTAGATACAACGAAAAAAACCAGTTCTAAGCTACAGTTGCAGTCGAAGCTAGTGCAACGAACAAGTTCATTGGATAAAAAATAGGCTTTGACAACACATACAATCCAAGTGGCAAAGTGAGCCATCGATGTTTTAGCCACACTATTTATCTATTACACTTTGTGTAATTAAATTTATTAATAATAATGACTTGACTGTGGCGAGCATATTACATGGGCTATTTTTCGTGTCCCATTACAGAAAGAGAGCATCAAAATAGAAATTCTGCTCTATGGCTCACGTGGATCTTTTCTTCTATGACTTCTAATGTCACATACCAACACTTATCCTCTACACCTCAGCCTGCTCATATATTTGTTTTTATTTTTTTCCGTATTTACTTTACTTATCATCCATTGCTTTATTATATGGTTCTATTAGACTTGGCAGGGACTTGTTTCTCTGCAACTCCCCTTGTTAACATTATAAGGTAGATGTTTGCTCATAATGGAAAATTTTGGCATTGGTTATTGATATCTTTGGTTATTGATATCTATCGTTAGCATCGTGTACACGTGTTCGAATTAGAATTTACACTAACACCCATACCATAGATGTAGAATTTACATGGGAGCTACTTGTTCTACTATGGATCTGAAGGTGAGGGGAAAGGTTATTTGATATATATATATTTTTCAGGAATAATAATTGCATGTTAAATGTTAATAGGTAATGTGTTGTTATATTAATATTTCTTTATTATTATATTCATATTACTTAAGGTTTTTAAATTTATAAAAGCAAAGAATTTTAAACTAAATTATATATATATATATATATATATATATATATATATATATATATTATATTTATTTTAATTTGTTAAAAATGATATACATATAAATATTGAAAGATTCATACTACTACACATAATGTGAAGAAGAGAAGACCATCCTACCAAACAATACTACTCAAAGAGGGAAAAGGGAGGTCAAAGTTGCCATTCCAATACTATTAAAAGAGGGAAAAGAGAGATCAAGGTTATCAAAGTTGTCATTTAGTTTGAGGAAAAATCGAGAAATGTTATGGTGATGGAAGAAAGGATAAAGAAAAAAAAATGTTAATTATTTTTAAATATTTATTATATGAAAGTACAGTTATATATTATTAAAGTTATTCACTTAGGTCTTAAATAAAGTTTTACTAACAAATTAGAAAAAGAAGCTAAATTAACAATTTAGGATTAATTCATTAAAGATTCTTTTAATGAGCTAGGAGTTTTAATATTTAAAAGGATAAAGAGTTTAGTAAGGTAGAAACTCATCCACAATTTGTTGTTGTTGTTGTTGATGATGTTCAAGATATTTGGACTGAAGACAATAGTTTTGATAGATCTCAAAGGGTCTCCATGCCCAAGTTCATCTTACACATGCAGCACAAATTTCCTACAAGACAAGACTTGTACCTAATATTCAATACAAATATATCTAGACTTTCCTTACTCTAGTTGTGATGGAACCTCCCTCAAGGTTGTAAGGTTGAATTGTGTAAGGTATGAGTGGAAATATGCTAATGAAAATGCCCTAGGATGAATAAACAATCCTTCAAGGTCGAAGTCATGTCGAGTCACAGTAGGTATATATAGAGGACCCTAGAGATGATAGGTGCAATCATCCCAAGAGCATGGGAAAGGTGGTCCAAGGGATCTTAAATCAAGATGTGGCACTAATCCAAGTGTGTACCTACAAAACAGGGTTTCAAAGATAGGTTGTTCAAAAAGACCTTATAAAGATGAATAGAAAGGTATAGATAAACAAATGAATGAATTCAAGGCATATGTGTATGTTATATTAGTCGATGTAAGAATCCATTTATATGGCTATATCATACATATGTTGACTTAATATTGTAGGTTATGCATCACCATGCCAAATGTTTTTAAGCCCAAATCACCCCACTATTTCTTGTGTCATTAAACACAATATTGGTACTCCCTTTAGGAACCCAGAATACAATTCCCACCTAGAGATCAAGAAGGGTTAAGTAGGTTTGACTCATTTAACCTTATAAATAGCAAACAAAAATGGATTTGACCCATTATGAAATCATGGTGATGCATCCTAAGTGAATATCAATTCAATTAGACTAAAGTAGGGGAGTCCAAAGAAGGTGGTGCGCCAAAGAAGAACAATATAGAGAAATAGTGTATCATTATTTAGTAGGTTATTTTCGTAGGTTACACATGGATATGACACATAAGAGGTTTACACCATAACCTCTTTAATGACTATAATTATGTGACTCAAATATACTTGTGACTTGTGTATAGAAGTAATGACTAGAAGTGCTCCTTGAGTGGGCCTAATGGTTAAGAACATGTGTTTCCTCCTAGGAGGTCATGGGTTCAAATCCATAGGGGGGTAGGTGTTATCAGACTAATCGGTAGGTGCAGACACTAACAGATCTCCCTAGATCCACCTGGATCTAGAACAAAACAGGACAGGACATGACTCTTTCCCTAAGTTGTAATCATTGAATCTGCTAATAGGGAGGAATAAGTGACATACCTTTATATTGCTTCCTTAGGTCTCTGTTGCTCCCGCTTCACTCCGGTGCTCTCATGAGGTCAAGTCCAAGACAACACAAACCAACCAAAGTGAAGATAAAAAAACGTATTCAACGTCAACTTATGCATATGATCAAGCAATTACACAATAAAGTAAGAATGACTTTATGGGAAAGGGACATGTCGCTGTATCATATTAATTGAAAGTAGAAGATACAACTTGATCGCCTTGATGTCGCAAGATTCCTTTCAGTGACCCTTGGTTCCAACACACACACTTGCTCTGTACTTGCATAAAGAATATATAATTCCTCTTGATAGACCAACTAGAGTCTTCAAGCCTCTGTCCAAGTAGGGTTCTTCACACAATTATTTCACCAATTCTTCAATTAATCTTTCTTAACCTTTTCCATGAGAAACATTTCAATATAAAGGAGAAGGAGAGATGGTTACATGGATGAGGATGATCCCATCAAATTTGAGAAGTCAATAAAATGACAACCATACGAATGCCAACTCATTTTCTAGAAGATTCTCTTCTAGAACCCTCGAGACCTCTTCTCCTTTCCAAGCTTAAAAATAGGTTCGCACCCTGTGTATGGAGAAAACTGCGAGAAGTTTGCACCCTAAGTGTAGGTGGCCTGCGAGAATGAGGGGTTCTCGCACCCTAGTCCATAGGCATCCTGTGAACTCACTTTAAAAATAAGTTTTTGGAAGGAGATAAGGGCCACTTTTCTCAGGCAAAAATTCTTTGTTGGGAGCCTGAATACACCATTGTTAATACATCACCAGAGTGACCAAAATCATGTGTAATAGAATTCCCCCCAAAGTATGAGGTCGGAATCTGTGACAGCCGAAATACTTTGTAAATTGCGTGTGTGTGTCAGAAACTAGGAGTGCGCCTAATCGAAAACCTGCAAACAACCAAGCATCTGCAGAATATAATACCAGTTCTAAGGTAGGCATTCCCATACTCAGATCACAAATGGATGACATTATGAACGTGGGTCATGGCCACCAATCATACACTGTGGATCCATGTCATCAAAAATACTACATAGCCACCAGGAATACACTGTGGATCTATGCAAGAAGACTCAAATTAGGATGACATAGCCACGTGATATACAAAGTGGATCTATGTGTCAATGCAAATCATACATACTCCATCACATCCTGGATCAAAAAGATCAAACCCAGGGTCTTCAATCCCAGTATGAATCTAGCCATGTGATTACATGTGACGAAGTCGAACATGGTAGAAACCACTTGATTACCGGTCATTGATGAAATTGTTAACAAGTGCAAGGGAAATCACCATTAATGTCAATGACTCCCAAGGTACAATAGTACAATCCAATGAATGTGAATGAATGAACTGAGGTCAAACATTCAACAGAATCTCCCAATCAAGGGTCAATAATAAAAACCCACTGTCGAAAGCGAGAGAACCTGCCATTGAGGCATGCAAGCTCCAAGGTACCAAATAATTTCTAAGTCTTGTTTCTAGATAATGAGTTGGATTCGACGGAACAAAACTCGTCATAGGAGGACCTTGATGTATCCCCCATCAATGACACGAAATGAGTAATATATTTTGAAGGTGAAACAGAGCATGAATATAGATAGAAATGGACACAGGGAAGGCCGACTTGGTAAGAATGGACAACTGCAGATGGTCGAATCAATAGAGGTTTTGGATGAACTTCTCTTGAACATATGAACAGCATGACCAAGGATTTGGCAGCACTGACTCAGAGATGACTCAGGATATGACCTTGTAGAAAGTCGAATGAGAGACAAATGGATTTCCCAAAACATATTCAAATAACAAATAGGGGGTTTCATGTTCAAGAGCGACACTTACTACCAATAATATGAAGACGAAAACACATCCCTTTCCCAAATTTTCCCCCACCATTTCTGGTGAGTACCTTTTTATTTTTACGCAAGCTTGAGGAGGATAACATATGCTTGTTGATGTAATCTCATCCTTCGGACGAGTCCCTCGGACTATGTTTAACAAACCCTAGGAAGGAGTGGCTCGGTCCCATTACGGGTCTTTCGATGTTTGTTTAACGAGTCCAAAGATAGAAAACTCGGAGGTTTTTTATGATTATAGAGTCTGGAAAAACACTTAAAAGAGAACTCGTTCAGTTCCTTTTTTGTAAAATAGTTCGACAGGACCGAAAAAGTGATAAACTATCGCCCATCGAACATTTTGTTCAGATACTTTTACGAGCATGAACAAAACAAGGTCCCTCGGCAATCTTTTCGGTTTTATGGAGTGTGAAAAGAGCTTAAAGGATACTCCTTTGGGTTCGTCGTTTTCGTGTTACCATGATGAGTACGAAAAGATGAGAAAAGTATACTTGGTTACGTTCTCATGTATTTTCGAGCTCTAGAATGAACGAATACTGTGCTCGAAGTTTTTTCTAAAAACTACAAAAAGCAGTCGTATATGAGACGAAAAAAAAAAAAAAACATTTGTACCCATTCATATGGACTTCAAAGTCATCATATCTGCAGAAAGTCACACTCATAGGACCATTAGGCATTAGGTTTAATAGACAAAACAATATAAAAATAAAAAAATGGTAAAAAGTGAATAAATACAAGTAAAAAGGGTCTTTTACCATTGTCATTGTAGTTTTGCCAAGAACTTTGCCCAAAACACCTCTTTTGCCCTTGAATTTCAGTGCTCGATTGCGAGAGGTACAAGCAACCTTTTGGCGAACTGTCTCCGTCAACAAGGTAAGCTCTCTGTCTTCTACTTTTTCATGGTTCAATTTTTTGTTTTCATTGGAAATTTTCAAGGTTTTAAGCTTGTTTTGGGGCCAAAACTTGCACCCTCGCATTCTCGCAGGCCAGCCATACAGGACCTGCGAGAATGCAGGATTCTCATAGGTGGCCTTAAGGGCACCTGCAAGAATCTCGCACTGTGCTAAAGGAGCACTTGCGAGGGCCGAAAAATGAAATTTTGACTTAGTTTTTTGCTCAATAAAAATAAGCCAATGGTTGAAACAAGAGGCTGACCTTTCTCTTATGGTTCTTGTGCAGGCCTTTAACCTCACGATGTTGGAGTGGCGCGAAAGAGAGTATGAAGAGGATGATGCTATTGTCGGGAATGACCCAGGCACCATTGTCGCTCTCCGAGACTGTGGTCTCTTGAAATTATTTCGGATTCCAGGCATGAGGGCCCAAATCAAATTGTTGGAGTACCTGGTGCATATGTGGGACGTGGACCAATAGTTGTTTCACGTGGGAGTCCACACTTTGACCTTAGATATCAAGGATATCTACTTTCTGACAGGGTTATCTCAGCGTGGGTACCATGCTAGCTTGACCGGTAGCCGAGGTGGCAGACTCCCTATGAGTGAGTATTATCGCAAGTACTGTGTTCTCGAGGCGGAAAGAAGCAAATGCAAGGTGGCTATCTGGGGGGTCCAATATTTGACCCTGCGAACCATCTTGTTCACCATAGCACACATGGCTAGGAGCGCAGCTCCACACATGGATCTTCAGAGCTACTTCCAGTACGCCATAGAGTGTACAGAGCCACGAGTCTTCAACTGGTCGGATGTAGTTCTCCACAGTATGAAGAGGAAGTTGAAAAAATGTAGGAAAGGCGACCTAAAGAAATTCAGGTACGGATCACTTTTGGTGTCCTTCTTTCTTGAGAGGGTCCCCTTGCTGAGATCACAGGTTGAGTGGGGTTTACCGGCCCCACAGGATCCGAGGATGTTGAGGTGGTGCAACCTCATGGCCCAACATGTAGTTGGGCCTATCATCAAATACAATGATTCCTTCTTGGACTTCCGAGGGGATCCATATTTATCCCTACCTAAGGATGCTCAGTGGGGTGATCTAGGTAAGAAGTACACATTTTGTTCTTTTAAATGTTTTTGTGATTTTTATCATATGAAATGTTTTTATGTTTGTCCGAGAACTGATCAAAAATCTCATTTTGATGACACAAATGTGGGGCCATATCGACCTCCATGTATGTCTCCTATTTAGCGACGAGGAGAGGCGGCTCCAGTGTCGCGATGGGATGTTGAAGACTATGAGGTAGTGGAACAAAACTTAGAGGAGTTGACTGCTGACATTCCAGACATGCCTATCGGAGAGATCCCTCGGCATTATCAGTGCCATACTGTGGGTGTGTCAAAGTCTATTGGTCGACTGCTTCGTAGGGTTGTCCGGGCAGTCGTGTATTATCGCGAGCGTCATCCATGACACTACTTTGTAGAAGCTACAAGCTTCATTTTTGAGATTTTGGTCCTTTGACAGACTTTTTTGTAAAAAAAAATTGATCGTTATATACATATATACGACTTCTACCGACTTATCTTATGTTGTGTGATACATGTGATGTGATTGGTTTATAAATGGCCCAAATGTCTGTCTAATACATAGTTAGATAATGCATCAGTTAATGTATTTAGACATCTAGGAATATGTTGATACTCAATATAATCAAAATAACGTTCCAAGAGGTGAATTCATAAATATACCCATAATAAAGTAGGACTTCAAATAGCATAGACATTACTTAACTGTAGTACTACTAGCTATGAATCAAGTCGTACGACCAAGTGACATATACCGAGTGAAATAGCATCAATCAACAATTCGATAATGGTGCTATACTCTACAATATTGTTGGTCGCACGACCGAGACACACACCTTGTAGAGTGATAAGTTCGTTTGTAGGGGCATAAATTGCCCAAGCAACAGAAGCAAGGTTCTGAGTACTACAACTTGCGCCATCAGCGAAGCCAATGTGGGGTAGCGAAGAATCTGACTTCTGGAAACCAAACACAACACAACATAAGGGCAGAGACTAGATAACGAAAAATCATACTACAGTAACACACAAGAAGTATGATACAATAAAATACAAGTACTCATGCATAGGCGATCTTAGGCATAGTACTTCTTTAAATACAACCCATTTATGGGTTCACTCAAAGGGATACCATCGTAATCTACTAACTCATAAGCTCCTTTCTCCAAAACACATCTAACGATATAAGGACCTCGCCACATAGCTTCAAATTTTCCAGCCCCTAGTATGTCCCGATCTTGTTCATAAAGGAGAACCAGATCACCTTCAGAGAAAACGCGAGGCTTGACATGTTTGTCGTATTGGGCTTTGACGCATTTCTTCTGGGTTTCTATGACTAGGGTGGCATTGAGACGAGTTTCATCTAATCACATGAGATACAACAGACGTTCTTCTTCAGCAGAAGTGTTTGGTAGGAGTTCAACGGCTAGTTTTAGGGAGGGTATCTCACATTCAATCGGCGGGATGGATTTTAGACCATAGACTAACCAGAATGGTGTAAACCTGGTAGCAGACTTAAAAGATGTCCGATAAGCCCACAATGTTGAAAACAACATCGTGTGCCAACTCATTTTGTGAATCCCTATCATTCGTCGAAGCATGGTTATGAGGAATTTATTAATTGCTTTGACTTGGCCATTGGCTTGTGGGTAATAGGGCGTTGAGTTTTCATGGCGAAGACCCAACTTTTCAGTGAGTTCGGACATCATGAAGTTTCTAAAGTGGCTACCGTGATCAATGACAATAGCCTGAGGAACACCAAAACGAGCTATGATGTGATTGAATATGAATAATGTTGTCATCTTTCCGGTGTTGTCAAATGTCGGCATCGCCTTGGCCCATTTCGTAAAATAGTCTACGGCTACAATAATGTATCCATTCCCCTTGACCGAGTGAGGGTGACATGTCATGAAATCGATACCCCATTTCACAAAAGGGCTGACGAAGACCACAGGGTGAAGAGTGAGATGTGATCGTATTTTATGGTTGTAGGTCTGGCAAGCGTGGCACTTTTGGATGACAATTATACAATCGTTAAATAAAGAGGGCCAAAAATACCCAGCTCGCAAGATCTTCTGGGCAGTGGCATACCTAGACATGTGACCACCATAGGCTCTAGAATGGCAGTCATTTAAGGCTTTCTCAGCTTCGTCGAACGTGAGGCAACGTCAAAAAACTGAGTCAATCCCACGACGATAAAAAGTATCCTGGAGGATAATATACTGACAGGCTTGGTAGCATATTTGACGACAATCAATACTAGACAAATTGGGCCAAAAAGTCTAGTTTTGGAGATATATGATGATATCTCCGTACCAAAGATCATCGGAACTAATCAGGAAAAGGGATTCATCAGGTAATGAATCGGCTGCTACCTTTTCCATCTCAGAGTAGGGAAAGTCGCATATCAACTCGGCAAACACTAAGGATTTCTTGGACTTAGCGCATTCGAATTCCAAGTCTAACTCCTGGAGTATCATGATCCATTTGGAGTATTTTCCCCCTAGCAGTTGACGTGTGAGAATGTGTTGCATAGGGTTGCAGTTATAAATTACCGTAGTTTTGCGAGAGAGGATATAGTGGCGGAATCGTTGAACTGCTTGGACAACTTCCAAAGCCAATTTTTCGACATGTAAATACTTGGTTATGATAGGCGTTAGACTTCGACTCAAGTAATAGATGACATGTTCATCATAAGAATCATCCTCCTAGACAAGAACCATAGCGATGGTGTAATCCGAGCCTGTGAGGTAGAGGAAGTAATCATGACTGTAATCAGAGGGGAAGAGAAGCGAAGTACGTATCAGGGACAGTTTCAAAGCTTCGAAAGATTTGTTTGCGATGGTATCCCATACGAACTCAGACCCCTTTTTGAGTAGTCACGTAAATCCAAGAGTTAGTTCGGCATAGTTCGGGATGAAACGACAAAGGAAGTTTGCTTTCCCTTGCAAACTTTGTAACTGGCGAAGCGAAGAAGGAGGAGGGAGATTGAGAATCACCTCGACCTTCAAAGGATCTACCCTGATCCCTTGACATGAAACAATAAAGCCTAGAAGTTGACTGGATTCTATGCAGAAGACACATTTGTGAGGATTCAA
This sequence comes from Picea engelmannii, assembly GCA_009831015.1. NCBI lineage: Eukaryota > Viridiplantae > Streptophyta > Pinopsida > Pinales > Pinaceae > Picea > Picea engelmannii. The sequence goes on from ML784730.1 coordinate 120,521, forward strand.
GCGTATATGGTAAAACCGACATCAAAGGAAAATGGCTCAGAGGTGTATTGGATGATCAACCCGACGCATGGAATGAGTGAGTAAGTCATCAAGATATGGCTGCACGATGTGCTTGATATCATGGAAGGCATAAGACATAGCACACTGAAAAGTTGCGCCAGCGGTTTTTAGACCGAAAGGAAGTTTCTGATAAACAAAGGTGCCCCAAGGACAAATAAAAGCGGTTTTGTGTTGGTCCTCAAGAACAATATTGATTTGATTATATCCAGAGAAGCCATCCATCAGAGAGAATATTTCACTTCTGGCGCAATTGTCGACAATCTGGTCGACGAAGGGGGTAGGAAAGTTGTCTTTAGGACATGCTTTGTTAATATCCCTATAATCAACGCACACGCGGATTGTGCCTGGTTTCTTGTCAATTGGGACAAGATTGGAAACCCAGTCAGTGAGATCCACCGGGTAAATAAAGCTGGCTTTGACAAGTTTCTCGACTTCAAGCTTGATAGCGACCGCTTTACGTGGGTGGACCAGACGAAGGCGTTGCCGGACGGGTTTAGCGTCTAGGTATGTATCGATCTCATGTATCACAATGTCAGGGTCAATACCCGGCATTTCTTCATAGCTCCAGGTGAAGACGTCACGAAATTATTTGAAAAGTGACTTGTAGGTGGCGATCTTGTCAGGGAAACACGAAGCTATGTAATGCACATTTTCGACAATTCCAGGTTTTATGGATATGTCAAGGGGAATAGTGGGTGAGATATTGCTTAAGTTCCCTTCGGAAAACACATCGTGTATAGACTCGGGAACGGTGGAAATGACGACAACGGTCAATGGGGTCGAGATCCGTTGGTATCTCTCGATGGTATGTTGTTCCAAGAAGAGGATGGAACGATGATGTCCATCGTCCCAGGGGGTGTCTTCCATGATAGACATAATCATTTTGTCCATGGGAAAAATGATGTGGAATGGATCGGGAGATAAATCACCAAGAGAGGGGGTAGAAGGAGTTGTTGATTGAATTGCCTGATAGGCAGATTTAACTGGGCTCAAAGGCATTTCATCACCATAACGAAGATGATCGTCGGGGTCGGGCACCATCCATGGGTCGTGAGATGCAGGGGTTCCGTGAATAGAGGTGGAGATCATGTTGATTAAAGCGACAGATGGATGTGGAACATCGGGTGGTGGGATGGGGAAGGTACCCATTAATGAGGAGTCTTTAAGAAGACCCACACCGACATTCTCGTATCCAGGGGGTTTTGGCAATGAACGGTACATTGCCAGTACACGTATCCAAGTTAAAGAAGGCCAATTGGTGGATGGTAATGACCTTTCCTTGATGTGGAAAATGTACAACACGAAAAAGAGTCGACATAACTGCGCACGTGGAATCAATCCAGTGACAGCCAAGTAGGAGGTTGTAATCGAGAGGAGCGTCAAAGACTTCTACTTCAACTTGGACCATCTTGCCTTCTAACGTGATTAGTAGCGAAGGGAGGACACCGTAAGGCTTAAAACCGGAGCCATTAAAGGCTTTGAGTGTGTTATGGGATTCAGTCAAAGAGGGACAGCTGATGGCTTTCCAGCAGGTAATAGACATGACACACATCAAGGCACCCTCGTCAATGACAGTTCTACAAATGTTTTTGTCAGAGACAATAACTTGTATTTGGAATGCGAGTTGAGGGGGTAACCTTTGAATGTGATCTTCCAAGTCAAAAATTATTAAATTTGTATCCATAGGGTCAATTCCACCGATAGCTTTCAACAGTGCCTTCCGTTGTGTAGGACAACTTTGAAGGACTTCGAGGGCTGACATCGTAGATGGTGCTTGGGCCAGATCTTCAACAATACTTTAGTTCTGGGCAGCACGGGCATGAGGATTGAAAGTCGATTTTCGAACGACACCCTTTGGAGGAGGGCGAAGGACTGTGTCGAGGCTCGGTCATTCGAGATGAAGAGCACTGTTGGTAGGTGGAGTCATATTAGATGGTTGGACCAATGAAGGAGGAATAGCATCAACCTTCTCTTTAGAGGATGAATAATCTTTGGCTCGAGTGGAAAGTGTGATGTTGTTTTTCTTTGAATCTCCTATACACATTAAGACATAGGATGTATTGGAGGGGGAGGGTTGGTCATGAATGACCAATTGGGCCTATTGTTGAGAAGTGAAGGGTTGTGACAAAACAGCCGGAGTGGGTGGTTTTGTGGTCCCTTGAAGGAACTTAGTAACCTCGGCTCGTCATGGACAATCTTTAGTGTAGTGATAATCACCACAGATAAGACAAGGGTATCAGGGTTTGCGCTTATCCCTATCATCAACAGGTGGTGGTTTGGTTCTCTCTGCTTGCGAATTATTTTTGTCCTCCTTATTCTTACCCTTTCCCTTTTTGGATTTGTTTTTACTGGCAGGGGTAGATTGAACAACATTTACCTCAGAAGTCTTGCCAGTGGGAGGGGTAGGAGACGAAGCATTTTGAACATTAGAAGAAGTGGGTTTGGGGTTGTTTCTAGAGGTTTGGGTGGAATGTGGTTGGGCATGGAAAGTGCCAATCACACCGTCAGTTGCATGAGAAGCAGCAGGAGTAGTTGAAGTGGCAGAAGTAGAAGGACGAGGTGCATTAGGGAGTAAGTCGTAAAGAGTACCCGTTTGTGAGTAAACGAGGTCAAGGTATTGAGCACCACTAATGGCCTGTTCTTCTGTGACAACTCAACCCATGGCGATGTCACGACCAATGTCATTCATGAATAATTTCGTGAACCACTCTGCCAGCAATTGATCGAGAAGTTCGAGTTTGATGAGACGTCATCTCCGTTGCCACTCATGAATGTGATTGGAGATATGAGTGGCTTTGGTTTGTTTGAAACTCGGTCTCAGTTTCGTAGCGGATTAGTAATTGGTAGTGGGTGAGAAAATCCATAGCAAGGGTGTTGAAGTCGGCGAAGAAACCTCGTGATAATTCTATATACCACTTTGCGGTAGAACCCGTGAGAGTTCGTTGAAAAAGGAATAAACGAATAGAGTCATCCATCAAGGAGTTGGATGAGCACCAAAGGTGAAAAGTCATTACGTGATTGTTCCAGTCCTCTTCCGCTTTGCCATCGAATTTAGGAATGTCAGATGGTATTTTGGCCGGTATGGCGGGCCATTGGGGAGAGTGACGGATCGGATCATTTAAAATCCTCGACAGATCCGAGAGGTCCAAGGTGGCTAAGAAAGGTAATTGTCTATTCACATGTGGGCACTGGTGGCTTTGGGGAGGGAGTCCTGTCAACAAACTAGTGGGACCATAAGCAGTCTGCATATAATGCGAAGATCCAGGTAGATTCAGTGGTTGTTGTGAAGGAAAGTAACTCATGGGATTATATCCTTGAACAGGGGCATGGTGTTGAGCATTCAAGCCCCAAATAGGATTGGACGTACCTGGATATGGTTGGCCTATACTAGGGGGTATAATGGATATAGCTTGAGGTTGTTTCCCCCTAGTCGATTGAGGATTATGTTGTATCAGATGGTTCCAATACTGGGCCAAGGATGGAGGTATGTTCTTTCCATAGGGCGGGGTCAGTGGGGGTGGTCCTCCAATCGGGGGTTGTGTTCCAATAGGGATTTTCCCTGCAAGGGGGGGTTGAGTTGGGACTCCTTGGTGAAATTGTCCACCAATAGGAATCTGGTAATTTGGTGTGAACGACGGAATGGTGCCACTAGGATCAGCGCCTTCGATAGAGGATGTAAAAGGTCCTCTGAAAGGGGGCGGAGGAAGTGTCAGAATGAAACCGAGAGGAGAGTGCCCAGAAGAAGTGGGACCACCAGGAGTTTCGGATGTGATTTGCGTTGGAATGGGGATAGAGGCATTCAATGCACAGTATTCGGGTGGAAGTGTCGGGGTGACTCTGGGCGAAAGCGGTGTGCCAATGGGGACTTGGCTAGCCACGGTAATCTCGGTGTGAAGACTCGTAGTATCTATGTGATGGACCATTTGTAAAGGGAGAGTCATGATGTGGTCGGCTCGCGGGGCTTCTGTACCAGGAAAATAATAAGCAGTAGTCAACGGTACTGCGTCTGGATTAGATGTTTTAGGTAGCTCAGGTGAGACAGTGATATCAACGCCTGCTCCTGAGCCAAAGAGGTCCTGTCTAAAAATGTCGGTAGCCCAAAAAGGATCTTGACCCTCAAGTCCTAGGAAAGGCCCAGTTGGTGATCTAGAAAACTGAACAACTAATTCTTTGGAAGAATTCATTCACACAATACGTCTCTCGGAGTCCGGGTGAAGTCGAAAGTCCTCTCGAGAATTGGAAATTCAGAATCATTCTAGAGAGTCAGTTCTTTCCACTTGTGGAGTGGTGACGTCTTGGACTTCACTCTGTTGAGGAGAGCCCTCAAGTGAGCTGGTAGGCAGGGGTTGAGAACCTTCTAGATTTTCTGGGGGTAAGCCTTGCATTCTACATGAACGACGTGGAGGGTCAATTGTGAACGAGTTAAAAACTTACGAAGAAAATTCTATGGTCAACTTGGGTAAACAAACAGCATGCGCTAGTAAAAAAATCTAGGAAACGACACCAAGCAAACAAGTCCTTCTAATTCCGAAGTTTACTAGTTGGTGATGAAATCCAACGTCATAACAACGAGACGTGAAGGGGCTGGGCTAGGGTGGAAAAGTTACGTTGACGAATTTCTTAACGGACTTACACCTTGGTGCAAGCTCCCACACATAATCGTGGGTATAACCTCCAAGGAGCCTGAGTGAGTTTGGCCAATGTCAATTCCAGGTACCGTGAAGACTTGCCCCTTCACAGCCACCTTGTGTGAGACCCTAAGAAGATAGGCCACTAAGGTTACCACCAACAACAATAAAGCCTGGGGGACAGTCGATAGTCTGATCCACACGCAAGGGCAGGGTATCTAGCCTGAAATTAGCTTGAGAGGCTTCCACTCATCATTGTGGGTATACCTTCAAGTGACCCCCATAATACGTGCAAACTCTACACTCATATCAACAAAGCAGGGTGAGTAACTCTGTCAATATTAATGTGACCTTGGGTTTGACCCTTTTGTGAGAAGGGCTTCCCAGGAAAAAATGTTGCAAATGGATTTTAACACTCCTTACCACAAGATGTTATTGTGTGTTTTGTGCTTTGAAGAGTGTATCTCTCTGCCTATTCTTTTTAATTTTCAATAAAAACCACTCAACATTGGTGGAACTAAGAAAAAACAAACAATCAATGAAAAGAAATATACAAAAAACCCAAACCAATCTTCCAATGAAGACAAACATAACAAGCAGACAAGACTAGTCTTTTCAAATGCATGAGAGTAACAATTTTCCAAGTAATGATCAATTGAAAAAGACAATCAATCCCAACTTTTAGACCGATCATCGACTCCCAGCCAAACAAGCACTCGGATTACAGGACTAGAGATTATATCCTTGTTAAGAAAAGGTCAAGAGATAACAGTTGAGAAAAAATGAACAATAAGAACTTTCGATTTCTGAAGACTAATCATTCACAAAATCCGAAGTCAAGAAACAATCAATCAGTGGCCCAAGAAGTTCCCTTCAGACATACATATAAATATGGGCATTTGAGCATACAAAAGCCTTTAATCCCAAAATTTTGCAAAATGGGTTCGTAGGCAGACAGTGGTGTACAGTGTGAGAATGGAGCATTCTCGCATGCTAGCCACAAGTAGAGAGTGAGAGGTTCGCACTGGACTGAAAAGCAGAGTGCGAACTCTAGGGGTTCTCGTAGGCTACAGAAGGATTCAGTGCGAGAATGCCTGAAACCAAGCAAAATTTGGAAAAAAGGAAAAAAAAATTAAGGAACCTCTAGACCCAGAGAGTCTGTCAAGGTCTCCTGAAGACTCAGAGATTGATAGAAATGAAAAATGGTAAGGTAAGAGTAAATGGCCAAGGAAAAACACCAAAAACCACTAAAAAATGGGTTGCATCCCTAGTGGAGTCGCCAATTTTGTTATCGGACTAATCGGTAGGTGCGGAGACTAACAGATCTCCCTAGATCCACCTAGATCTAGAACAAAACAGGACAGGACACGACTCTTTCCCTAAGTTGTAATCATTGAATCTGCTAATAGGGAGGAATAAGTGACATACCTTTATATCGCTTCCTTAGGTCTCTGTTGCTCCCGCTTCGCTCTGGTGCTCTCATGAGGTCAAGTCCAAGACAACACAAACCAACCAAAGTGAAGATAGTAAAACGTATTCAACGTCAACTTATGTATATGATCAAGGAATTAAACAATAAAGTAAGAATGATTTTATGGGAAAGGGACATGCTGCTGTATCATATTAATTGAAAGTAGAAGATACAACCTCATTACCTTGAGGTCACAAGCTTCCTTTCAGTGACCCTTGGTTCCAACACACACACTTTCTCTGTACTTGCATAAAGAAGATCCAATTTCTCTTGATAGACCAACTAGAGTCTTCAAGCCTCTGTCCAAGCAGGGTTCTTCACACAATTCTTTCACCAATTCTTCAATTAATCTTGCTTAACCTTTTCCATGAGAAACCTTTCAATATATAGGAGAAGGAGAGATGGTTACATGGATGAGGATGATCCCATCAAATCTGAGAAGTCAGTAAAATGACAACCATACGAATGCCAACTCATTTTCTAGAAAATTCCCTTCTAGACCCCTCGAGACCTCTTCTCCTTTCCAAGCTTAAAAACAGGTTTGCACCTTGTGTATGGAGAAAATTGCGAGAAGTTCGCACCCTAAGTGTAGGTGGTTTGCGAGAATGAGGGGTTCTCGCACCCTAGGCCATAGGCAGCCTGCGAACTCACTTTAAAAATAAGTTTTTGGAAGGAGATAAGGGCCACTTTTCTCAAGCAAAAAGTCCTTGTTGGGAGCCTGAATACACCATTGTTAATACATCACCAGAGTGACCAAAATCATGTGTAACAGTAGGGTATGTACATCTCTTTAGAATTTAGCAGTCAAATCGTTGCACATAGAAAAGTGGGTCTCATGCACCAATTTGGCGTTATGCTACACTAAATATTAATATATTATAATTATAATATTTACACTTTTTTTTTAATTTAATTAATTCATGAGACATAAATTATACATCATTTCTAGAATTTCATATTTATATTATTTATTTTAATTTTGTTTTGAAAATGTTATTTTTTTTATTAAATTTTAGATATTTAAAATTTAAAATTAATAATGCCAAATAAATCTTACCAATTTTTTGGTCACAACTTATCTAATGGTTAAGAACACATGTTTCCTCCTAAGAGGTCACCAGTTCAAATTCAAAGGGGGGTAGGGTGTGTATACCTCCTTCGACTTTAGCAATCAAATCATTACATGGAGAGAGTCTATAAGGCTTGGGGCATCCAACCCAAGTGGGCATCCATCCCAAGTGCGTGCCCTTCCACCATAGCCCAATATGAATGATTCATGAAAGCAAGACACTCAGTTTGAATGAGGAGAAAAAAGTCTTCATATATGGAGAAGATGGGGTTCCTTGGGCACATATCGTTCCAAGGAATGACTTCATCCAAAGATTGCTTACAACATACGTTAAGGCGTTGGATTGATGGAAGTTGTGGGAAAGTGATGGGCGCTTCACCAAGAGATGGGCGCTTTACTGAAATGATGGGTTGGTTAGGGGCTTTGGTTGGATGATTCGACAGACAAAGGTGCCTGGCCCAACCAATAAATGAAGGGTAGACTTGTATTGGGAAAGCTCAGTTACCTTGGGCGCTCAATGCACCAAGGGGAGATGACCAAGGTGTCGTGCAACAAATGTTAGCCATCAATTAGAGGTCGACGAGTTGACGATCGACTGTGAGAACATGACTTGGGTGCCCAAACAAAATGAGAAGTTGGCTAGAAGACGGAGGGTGAACTTAGGTGAGTTGGTAAACTCATCTAAGGGACGTGCACACCTTAAACAGAGGTTGGCCCAAGATTTATGTGGACAAGTTGTGAAATTTTGGATCGCTTCAAGGAAAATGCATGCGTCGGTTGGGAGATCTAGGTGCCTATATATGCAAAGGATGAGACAAAATAAAGAGGGAGATTAGAGCTGACAGTTATTCTCCACAATTGTAGAGATGGGAATCTGAGGAAGCGTCTTAGTAGAGAGGGCAAGCTCCTCCCAAGGGGCCAAGTCAACCTTGGTGGGTGATGTGTTCTGCCTTGTGGAGTTTGCACCAAATAGCAGATGAGGCGAAATTTTCTCGAAGCGAAGACAACCACTGGATGAGTAGACTCGGGTGGTGAAGTTGGGTGTTATAGGTCACACAGATTCAGGAAATGGTAGTATGAACTGTAGGCTTGAAGCATGAAGCGGAGTTTGAATTCATTCGTCAAAGTGTTTTGGTCAGTGGCACGAAGGGTTTTGCAAGGTGACTGAGGAAGTCCGTTTGTTGTGTTTCACACATATTCTTGTGTAAACTTGAGCGAAAGCTCCTTATAAATATATCTTCGGTGTGGCACGAGTTGAAGACTCTACACACTTTTGCTTTTGTAATAAAAATCAGGTGTTAGGCCTCCCACTTGCATATTCGTTCTTATTGTATATGGATGTGTTCTTTACTTGTTGGATGTTCTAAGTAGAAGATGAAAACATAAATTGCTAAGCAATAAACAAATATAAGAATAAAGCGTATTCTAGGCCAAGTAAATCGGTGTGGTCTTACTGCCAAGTTGAAAAGTTACGGTGCCGCATGTTATTGAAAATGATGAATGCTTTTATGATCTACCCGAGCTCTTCACTAACGTGACCTAGTTCCTTATCGCACAAATAAAAAAATCTCATACACTAATTTAATGTTTAACTAATTATATTATTATTATTGTTTTATATTTTATATTATATTTATAAAATAAAATATATGCACTTCATTTAAAATGATGTGGGTTAATATTTGTAATTACCATTGTATGTAAAGAGTATCTTTTTTAAAGTTTTGTCTTTTAAGATCATGTAGTGGATATGAAACCAAATCTTGTAAATATATGTTTGTTATAATTTATGTGGTATCGTTAGTGGGGTGAGGCATTATTGGGACGAAAAAGCTTTTGTCATTTCAGCGCGGAAAGTTCATATAAATATCGGTGGGTAACGTAGTTGATGGTTTTGATAGAATTCGTTATGCGCCGTAAGTTAATTAGTGGTTGTAATTTATGGCGAGTCGTCGCGTAATGGCGGATTCTATGTGATTGTACATTAATACGATCCTCTTAATTACGCTCGTCATCAGTATTCGTCACCAGGCTTGGAATTTCAAAGTAACTCAAATTTTGGATTATTTTATGCTCGTTTTGTCCTGTTAAGAAGTAAAAGTTGGACGAAATTGCTAACTGTATTTGACGGTCCAATTGGCTTGTTACGGACAATTTGCCTGTCAAATTCCATTATTGATCATCATATATGACTACTTCTTTACATATTGGACTACTTCGTCCCTCCCTGCCGCTAGTCGCAGGATACTATTGTTTCCCATTTTATATTACTTGCAATTGAGAAACCTAGGGCGTGTGTTCGAGTGTCAGAGAATTAAAAACATTTAACAGTAAGAGATAGTGGAGGCACTACTATATCACCTTGGGGCCTAGTCTTCTTGTTATTGTGGCGTCTGCTTGGTCTGATTTCGAATGCTTTCCACTTCTTTACTTTGCATTATAGAATAGAGAGTGATCCGAGGGCCTAATCTTCTTGTTAATGTGGCGTCTGCTTGGTCGGATTTCGAATGCCTTCGACTTATTTACTTTGCATTATAGAATAAAGAAATATATTGTCATTTGAGGCACTTAGGGAATCTAGGAGCCTCTCAGAACTGCCTCTTTATGGAATAGTATGGGGTAGAGGGCCAAACAACATGACAAGTTGGGCTTTAAGATTTCAAACCATATGGATTTATACAATAGGGTTGCTTCAGGTACTAGTGGAGCTGATGTGTTAACCTGCAAGATCCACCTTTTCTTGAGGACATGCAAAGGAAATGTGAACTAATGAGCTCTTGTTGGTGTTATGGATATTGTCCCTAGTAAATAGGACTACTACTAGTAAATAGGACTACTACTATTAGAAAACTTGTAAATGGGCAGTTTATAATTGAAAATGCATAAGCAAGCTTCTTTGCATAGACTTCCCAAACCATGGGGAAAATGACAATGCCTAACAAGCACAAAGAAATGGTTGAGTGTAACACTCGGTGGGGCATGTTATTGATGAGCGAGATATTCAAGTGTCTTTCAAAATGGATGTTATTAGTGTTTATGGATGCTTACAAGTATCATCCTAGATGGAAAATGGTTGAAGTTTCCCTTGGTGGCTCGTTGTTGATAAATTGCACCTTAGTATGATATAAAGCTTCTTCTCATATGGTAGCTACCCTCCTTCTGGACGAGTGTTTTATATGGTTAATTGGACTCTTATTTTGAATGACGCTTGGTTGGACATTTACTTTCCTTGAGACATATGTGACCTCATTAATATACCCTTGATGGCTCATTATGATAATTCTTCAATGATATGACTTTAATATGATAAAAGTGTTGTAATGCATTGATACTTTAATTTGAATAATACAAGATGGTGCCTTGGACTCACCATCCCCTTGTGCTTGCTTATACAAAGTTTTGAGTATAATGGACCTAGACAACTATGCAATCATCTTGTTTGTGATAAGCAATGGTATTTCCTAATAATGGCATTAAATTTTATTTAATGGCTATTGGTGATTATTGGATGATGGGTAGCATGATTAATCCTTGATAGTGTGGTTGATACCATATGCACTTGTAGATGTGTTGATTTTATGGATATTAATATTGCATGAAGAATCGGTGCCATTAATGATGGCTATGTATCGATGATGACCCTTGATGATGGTTTGATATGATTTCTCCAGTTCCAATATGATCGTTTATATAATTGGTTGGATACCTTGCTACGATTATGATTATCACTATGATTGGATACCTTGGTATGATTAGTGCTATGATATGATTATCGCTATGATTGGATACCTCGGTATAATTTGATGCCTTGTTATGATTAGTGCTATGATGGTATGCCTTGCTGTGATCATGATTATTGCTATGTTTGGATATCTTGGTATGATTGGATCTACCTTTTCCATTTAACAATGTTCATAATATGATTTATGATTTATGCTTGGTTAATGAGATACTCCATGCACTAGATTACAATGTTGATGGTGTATGCATACATTGTATCTTGGATGGACTAACATGTTGTAGTTTGAGATTTTAGTGGACATTGAGGAAATGCACTCAAGGGAAGGGATCTTGTTTCAATGAGGATCATTATCTAATCCTAGTGGTTAGGAAGCTTGGGAAATGGGAAAATACTTTTGAAAATGACTTCCAAAGTTAACTTGGGTAAATGGGTAGAAGGGGAAAGGGTTGTGTTTCACTTTTACCTTGTTTTGGACACTTGTAATTTCACCTTGAAGATAAAATTCTCCTTTGCGTGAGTAAGAGGAAGGCTAAGAGACACTCTTGGGAAGATGTTACATTGAGAGGAATTATAAAAGAAGTGGCCTGCCCATTGTTGGGATTAGTTGGCTCATGAGAAAATGCTTTATGGAGCTAAGTATGATTGATGCACTTATATTTGAGAATGATGGGTTGGGAAAAAATGTGTCTATGTCAACCAAGTTAGTGTGGATTAAGGGGTCGGAAGTGTGTATGCAACATGAATAGGTACCAGATCTCAGTATGCTTGGCTCCTTGTACTTTTTATTTGGGCCCAAACTAAATGACAGTACTACTATGTGATTGAGATCACCAAATGAAGGTTGTAGCAAGATCCTTGCAAAGCAGGACAACAATGTTGTCATGGTTGCAATCACCAACTAAGGTGGTAGTAATATCCTTCCTTGAATAGGGGGTCCACCTTTTTTGTGGGTGTAATCACCAATTGAAGGTGGTAGTATGACCCCTACACACCATGATATTGTGGGGCTTGGAGGTGTTGCAAGTCTGAGATCCTCTCCACCACACCTAGGTTGAACCATTATAAACCTGATCTATTTGTTCTTGATAACTTTCGGGTTGGATTCCTCAAAGTTTGTTGTGAACTGTGGTTCTATTGGCTCATTGATATTGAACCCTACTTGAGTAGAAACACTTGTGAGGTTGTTTGCATTGGTTGGGTGGAAAATTGATGCTTGGTGAAATCTCAACTCCCCCATTTATTGAAAACTGGTTTGTTGGATTTTTATTTATATTATGCCTTATGGGAGCTAGAGTGCAGTTGGGTCAGCCTTGGACTTCCACAAGATACAGGTTTGGGTATTTTGCATATGAGTATTTCATTGTAGATTGTTGGTTATTTGGATAAAATGATGTAGTGGTAAGTTATTTATGGGTCCATGGCATGCCCTTTATTTGGTGTACTTGCATGATATTATATTGATGAATCTAGATTCGACATACTTATGGAATATGGTCTTACTATACGTTATGGAAATATGCTTCTTGTTGGTTACTTATTATTGAGATTGTTAGTATTTATTAAAAAAAAAAGTTAAAGAAACACCCTGATGGGTTGTTACAAAGTGCAATCAAAGAATTTCTTTTTGCAACTAGGTACCTCTAGGAGAAAGAAAAGAATTAGACTAAAATTTGTTAAGTTTTTTCTTACATGCATAATGGTTTAGAATATATAGTTACCTATGGAATTCATCTTTCCTTCTTCATACAAGTCTATAATGGGTACCGCCTGCAAAGGGAATAAACCATTCAATGTGAATCAGTGGCCCTACCAAGTGATTCAACCCTTCAATGCTTTGTGTCCTCCATGGGTCTTGCCAATGTAGAATCGATTTTGTGTCATGAGCCATGTCCCCATGTCGATTCTGCACCATGGTTTTGAAATTATTGTAGAAGAAATATATATGTCTAGAGCCTTAAAACATGCAAAAAACAATTATGATATTTCATCATCAAAGGTAAAACAAAAATAAATATTTTTTGTTAGTCACTTTGTGACATAGAGAAAATCCACCCCCTACCCTGCAAAGTACATACATAGCATATTTACAGGTCCCTTGCATAATAGTTGGGACATAGTTGCTCCAAAAATCCTCTGTTTTATATAACCAAACATATTTATCCACACATAACCATGCTACAACCACTAGGGTTGTGCATCCACCATCATCTACTCTTTTGATGCACCAACATAACAAAATTATGCACTGACCATCTACCACCACATTCTTCCAATCCCAACATATGTCTTGTGACCTTTATAATGCTTTCCAAATAGTTGGCAGTATCTCCATGCATTCTTTTGTAGCACGACCTGCCAATTGTTCCACTCAACCTACTATCAATGATTAACTCATAACCCTAGGAATCATTCTCCTCATATGAAAACTTCTCATACTTATGTGTGATGCATGCATACTTCTGTACTCTAGGAAATATCTCTCCTTAGATTATAATCAACAACACTGCCCATCCTCATATAGCATCATACATTGTATCTCAACAACAATGTAGCTACAACAAATACGCACAACATTGCAAATACACACGACTCCTCTACAACATATTTATAATCCACAATATCACCCTGCAAGTTCTACCTTTCAATCCTATGATCAAGGATTAGTTTGCAAACCAAGGAATCCTCCCTCACCTGCAGAAATCTTGGAACTAACATACCTTCTTTTTTGCTCTAAGAAATATCTATGCTCATATAACAAGAGCAACATGGATCCTTCTAATTGGAAACATATAACAACAATAATAAAAATATTTCAACCACTATACTTCTAATACAATGCAAATAAACTAGCTTCACATAACATATCAAACTATTCAACTAAATCCACCTACATCCACCTGCAAAGAATCATTAGTATAAATCATGGTCTTCCTAAAGACTCCATGCTCACCTACAGATAATCACAGATCCAAGCATACAAATAACACAACCATATAATATCATGCAGTATACTCATCCATACGTGTGCACCAAGATTGAATATGGAAACCTAAATTCTTTTTTTTATTCATTTACACAAATATAAAATACATTGGTATTACAATGGCTCCATGGCCATGTAAGAGCTTACAAAGTGCGTTGGATTTCCAGGCAAGAGGCCATTGCAATCTCAACCATTTCCCCTAACATTTTCCTATTGAGAAATTCTCTTTTGCAAGTTATCTCTGATCCTTCTCAATGATGTGTTTATTCACCTTCAGAAAGTTGTTCACCTTCATCTTCCAAATGAGCTCTTCCTGCTCTTTCATCTTCCACTTTTCTCCTTTCATTTCTAGCTTACGGTTCACCTTCTTGTTTTGGAGAGTTTCACCAAAAGAACCTCTATTACTTAGTATCCTTTCTCTATCTCCAGGGGGTTAAGTAACCTAAATCCTCGTGTATGCATAATAATGTCGTGTGTGTGTGTGTCTTGGTATATTACATGTCCCCTATACCTATCTGCATTTCTTTATATACAATAATCATTTGCGATGATCATGACTCCCACAACTCTTATATGCAATCCAAATTTCATATATTGACCTTAGTTAATGCATTGCATGAATTGTGGCTAAGGCACTATGAAACTTTCTTGGTCCCTTTTGTCTTCTTGATTGATCCTAAAATGAAATCGACACTATAAATAAAGAATTTCCATTCACGGTATTAGGCCACTTATTATCAACATTTCCATAACACTTATTATCTTGAATATCCCTACTCATCAAGTTTTTTTTCATCTTTCCATGTACTCTTAAACATCCTTCGTCCAACAATTCAGTCTATAAGTTAACAAGCACTTTACATAGTCAAGATTTCCCCCCATCTAACTATGCCTCCACACCCTTGTAGAAGCACAACTATGATGTATATGATGTCCTCCTTGGCAACATATTTTATTTTCCTACATCACCATAAATGTCTTTCCCCAAATTGAAGATACTTTGGGGATCTTCCATATTGACAATTACTTTGTCCATCAATCCCAAAGGCTTTGTTTTGTGAACATTTTAGAGTAAATAGAAACACATTTTGAAAAGTTGAACCTTTTATTACACTTTCCTCTAAAATATGTTTTCAATGACTATACTCATGCACCATTCTGAGTCCAGAACAAAAATTTAGACCTGCCAAAAGTTTCCATTTTTTTCCCAATTTTTGTATTTTCCAACTAAGGTAATCAAGGTCTAAGACCTACTTCATCCACCTCTATATGAAAATCCAACAATAAATAGAAAAAAAATCATTATTGGAATAGATAGTACTTCTTATTATCGACTTTTTTCAACCTTCGACTCAACAATATGATGCTCCAATACTTTTTTGCATCAATTTAGAATTGCCAACCTTTTACTTTTTCAACTTTCCCTAGATAGAAACTTTGGAAAAAAATATTATCTTTCAATTGGAGAAAAATTGAAAATTTTTCACTATGAAAAAATTGTCCATTTTATTGAGGAGATCAAATGTTGAGTAAGAAATGTTTTCCTAGTTTTTATGTCTTGGGTCACTTTTCCTCCATTTATAGTTTAAAAAATCACAAAAATGTCTCTTGAAATAGTGCATTTTATCCTATTTATTCTCTGACACTTTAAAACCCTTAGGAGTTAGACAAAGCCTATATTGGGTCTTTGTAACACCTTGTTTCCCCTAGTTTGTAAATATAATTATATTGACCAAGCGACTATGAAAAACTCAATATCTGTGCATGTTTGACTTGATGGGCCTTTGTATAAAAGGTCGATAAATGTAAATTTTGTTATTTACTAGAAAATGGATAAGTGTTGCATGATTGTTGGAAGGGGGGGTGTGCTAAGAGAGACCAAGAGTTCTATGAAAGAGATAGTGAAGGGGACCAAGAATGGTTGCATTAACCTCCAACAAACCATTACTTTGTTGGATTTAATTGCTCAGGATCAGAGCAATCCTCTGACCCAGGAATGAATTACAGTCAGGCTAGTAGGTGGGAAGACCTCCTCAAGAGTTAATGAGGGGATGGGATAGACCACCCATCTGTAAGGCTTCCAGACTTGTCCATGGACTGGGAATTTGGGCTACACGCAATATTGTTGAGGAAGGAAAGAAAGAAAGGCATGGTGGGCAGAGAAAGACCTACGAACAGAGCAGAGAAGGGAGGCTAAGCTCAGGTTCGAGGAAGAACTGAAAAAGGATCTTGTTCAGATCACGAGAGAAGGAGAGTAACCTTCGTCCCTATCTATTACTGAGCTGGGAGAAGGAGAATAACCTTCATCCCTAACTTTCACTGAACCAGAAGAAAAGATTTAATCTCAAATCATCGTGGCCTAGATCGAGGGTGGCCAATGGTAAATCCATTATGAGTGATTGAGCCTATGGTTGGGTGGAAATGTGCACCCCTTTCAGCTGTCACATCACGTCTTCTAGTTCTGATAATTATTTTCATGCTTTGTTCTTTTAAATGGAATAATGAATGAATGCATGTATGTATACATTTAAGATTGGCCTCTGTATTGACTGATCGAGTGATGTGTATGTATTTATGTCCATGTGCTCCAGTTTAATCCTCAAAGGTGTTTTCACTAGGGAGTTATGTTATCGGACTAATCGGTAGGTGCGGACGCTAACTGATCTCCCTAGATCCACCTGGATCTAGAACAAAACAGGACAGGACATGACTCTTTCCCTAAGTTTTGACCATTGAATCAACTAATAGGAAGGAACAAGTAACATACCTTTATATGACTTCCTAGGGTCTTTGTTGCTCCCGCTTCGCTCCGGTGCTCTCGTAAAGTCAAGACCAAGACAACACAAACCAACCAAAGTGAAGATAACACAATATATTCAACAATTAACCTATGTGTATGATCAAGGAATTACAAAATAAAGTGATATTAGCTTTATGGGAAAGGGACATGCCACTGTATCATATTAATGGAAAGTAAAGATTACAACCTGAGCCTTGATGTCGCAAACTTCCTTTTGATGGCTCTTGGTTCCAACACACACACTTGCTCAATTCTTGCATGAAGAAGATCAAATCCTCTTGATAGACTTGCTAGAATCTCCAAGCTATTGTTCAAGCTTCAGTGCTTCACACAATTCTTTCACCAATTCTCCAATGAATCTTGCTTAACCTTTTCCATGAGAATTCACTCAATATATAGGAGAGAATGAATTAGTTACTTGGATAAGAATGATCCCAAAATACCAGGGAATCTAGTACAAGGATAACCATTCGAATGCCAACCCATCCTTCTAGAAGATTCCCTTCTAGAAACATCGAGAATTCATCTTTTTCCATGCTTTAGGAAGAGTTCGAACCCTAGTTGTTCAACACATTGCGAGAAGTTCACACCCTGGCTTAAAGCAGCCTGCGAGAATGCCTCATTCTCGCACCCAAATATACTAGCAGCCTGTGAACCTTCTTCAAAAATGAGTTTTCTTGGAAGAGATGAAAGTAACTTTTCTTAGGAGAAAGTTCTTATGAAGAGCCTGAGTACACCACCATCAATACATCATCATGATGACCAAAATCATGGGTAACAGAATGCCCCCCAAAGTATGAGGTTGGAACCAGTGACAGCCAAAAGACTTTGTAAGCTACATGTGTGTGTCGGAAACCAAGAGCACACCTAATCGGAAACCTGCGAACAACCAAGCATCTGTAGAATATTATATATACCAATTCTGAGGTAGGCATTCCCATACTCAGATCACAGACTGATGACATTGTATACATGGGTCATGGCCACCAATCATACACTATGGATCCATGTCGTCAAAATATAGCATAGCCACCATGAATACACTATGGATCTATGTGATAAACTTCAAATTAAGACGACATAGCCACGAGACATACACAATGGATCTATGTGTTGCAAATTATACATACGCCATCGCAACCTGGACAAAAGAGATGATATCCAGGGTCTTCAATCTCGTCGCCCAAGTACGACTCTGACCATGTGATTACATGTGTTGAAGTCGAACATGGCATAAACCACTTGATTACCGGTCATTGATGAAACCGTTAACAAGTGTGAGGGAAATCACCATTGATGTCAATGACTCCCAAGGTACTCTAGTACAATCCATCGAGTGTGAATGAATGATTTGAAGTCGAACATCCGATGGAATCTTTCGATTAGGGGTCAATGATGTAAACCCACTGTCGAAAGCGAGGAAACCTTCCATTGAGGCATGCAAGCTCCAAGGTACCAAAGAATTTCTAAGTCTTGATTCCGGATAATGAGCTGAAGTCAACGAAACAAAACTCGTCACAGGAGGGCCTTGATGTATCCCCCATCAATTACACGAAATGAGTAACAGATTTTGAAGGTGAGACAGAGTATGATGTAAATTGAACTGGACACAGGGAAGGCCGACACGGAGAGAATGGATAACTGCAGATGGCTGACTCAATATAGTTTTCAGATGGACTTCTCTTGAACATATGAACGACACGACCAATGACTTGGCAGCATTGACTCAAAGACAACACAGGGAATGACCTTGTAGTAAATCGAATGAGAGACAAATAGATTTCCCAAACCGGATTCAAATGTAATGAATAGGGGGTGTCATGTTCAAGAGCAACACTTACTTCCAATCAATACGAAGATGAAAACATATCCCTTTCCCAAATTTTCCCCCACCATTTCTGGCGAGTACCTCTTTATTTTTACGCAAGCTTGAGGAGGATAACATATGCTTGTTGATGTAAGTTCATCCTTCGGACGAGTCCCTCGGAGTATGTTTAACGAACCCTAAGAAGGAGTGGTTCGGTCTCATCACGGGTCTGTCGATGTTTGTTTAACGAGTCCAAAGATAGAAAACTCGAAGGTTTTTCAAGATTATAGAGTTTGGAAAAACACTTAAAAGAGAACTCTCTCAGTTCCTTTTTCGTAAAATAGTCTGGAAGAGACCGAAAAGAGAGATAAATTATCGCTCACCAAACGCTTACTTCAAATACTTTATCTAGCGTGAAAATAGCAAGGTCGCTCGGCGATCTTTTCATGTTTAGAGAGTCTGAAAAGAGCTTAAAGAGGACTCCATGGGGGGTTCCTTTTTCGTATAACCTTGTTGAGCCCGAAAAAGTGATAAAAGTATGCTCGATCGCATTCTCATGTATTTTTGAGCACAAGAACGGACAAAGACCACGCTCGAGGTTTTATACAAAAACCCTAAAAAACAATCAAAACACGCAATGACAAAGAAAAATATATGTCTGTATCCCTGTATTTGACAATCAAAATCATCACGCCTGTAAAAGTTAAACTCAACATGACATTAGGGATTAGGGTTTAATAGATAAATAATCATAAAAAACCAAATGACATAGTAAAATTAAATAAAAAGGAGTAAATACTCTTTTTACCACATCATTTTTACCTTTCCATTATTTGAGCTCAAAAAACCCCTCTTTTACCCTTAGAGTTCGACGTTAGATTGTGGGAGCTACGATCGTCCATTCAACGAGCCGTTAGTGAAAGTAAGGTAGGCTCTTAGTCCTTAACACTTTCATGGTTTAATTTTGCAATTTCATTCATTAAATTTTCCTTTTTAAGTTGATTTTTGGAGCCCTACTTGCGCGCTGCCATTCTCGCAGGCAGGCTACACAGGACCTGCGAGAATGGGTGATTCTCGCAGGTGACCCATGAGAAACCTGCGAGGTTCTTGCACTGTGCACACAGGGCACCTGCGAGAACTGCAAAGCTCAATTTTTTTTTTTTAAATTTACCCAATGAACAAGAACCAAATCATGAAAAAAGTTTCTAACCTTCCTTTTGTGTTCCTTGTGCAGATAATTGGCCATCAAAATGGTGCTTGAATGGCACGAAAGGGAATATGAAGAAGACAATGCAATGGCCGAAAATCATCCACCTACTATAGCTGCTTTGAGAGACTGTGGACTCCTGAAGTACTTTCGCATCATGGGCATGAGGGCCCAAGTCAGACTATTAGAGTACCTGGTGCGTATGTGGGACCCTGATCAACAGGTATTTCATGTGGGGGTCCACACACTGTCCTTAGACATTGAGGACATTTACTTTTTGACTGGATTGTCACGGAGGGGGTACTATGTGAGCCTAACTGGTAGCAGAGGAGGTGGGCTACAGATGAGTGAGTACTGTCGTTTACACTGCGTTGCCGAGGCTGAGAGAAAGAAAGGAAAAGTAGCTATTTGGGGGGTACGAGATTTGACCCTCCATACTATCCTATTCACCATAGTTCGGATGGCTGGGAGTTCTGCTCCTCACATGGCGTTATAGAGTTACTTCCAGTATGCTATTGAGTGTACTGAGCCTCGGGTGTTCAACTGGACGGATGTTGTGCTTCGCAGTATAAAAAAGAAATTGACCAAATGTAGACGAGGCGACCTGAAGCAATTCGGGTATGGATCTTTGTTGGTTTCCTTCTTCCTTGAGCGGGTCCCATTACTGAGGCTATAGGTGGAGTGGAATTTACCGGCTCCCAGGGATCCAAGGATGCTGAGATGGTGTCAGCTCATGGCTCGGCACATAGCAGGATCGATCATCAAATATGATGATACTTTCTTTGACTGGCTTCAACCACAGATGTTGATGGTTGACGACTATGCTTATGCCGGGTTGGATTTCCGAGGAGATCCGGACTTAGTACTACCAGAGGATGCTCAGTGGGGGGACCTTGGTAAGAAGTGCACACATTTTTCTTTTTAAATGTTTTTGTGAATTTTTTTCATATTCAAATGTTTTTGTTTTATATGTTCGTCCAAAGACTAATACAAAATCGTTTGTTAATGTCACAGATGTTGGACCCTACAGACCTCCTGGCACTTCTCCCATTCAGCAGCGAGGAGAGGTAGCAGCAGTGCCACAATATTCTAAGGATTATCAAGTGGTGGAACAAAATCTGGAGGGCTTAACCGCAGATATTCCAGACATGACTCTGGAAGAGGTTCCACGACGCGATCAGCGTCATACTGTAGGAGTATCATGGTCCATGAGTCGACTGCTCCATAGGATTGCTCGGGCATTCATGTGTTACCATGAATGTCATCCATGATGTCACTTTGTAGAAGCTATAAGCTTCAGATTTTGACATTTTGGTCTTTGGACAAACTTTTTGTAAAAAACTCTTTTGATCGTTATATATACAGACGACTTCTACCGGTTTACCTTATATTGTGTAAATATTGATGTGATTGATTTATAAATGATTCAAATGTCTGTCCAATACATAATTATCCAATGCATCTGTTAATGTATTTAGACATCTAGGAATATGTTGATATTCAATGTGAACAAAATAATGTTCCAAGAGGCGAATTCACAAATACACCCGTAACAAAGTAGGATTTCGAATAGAGTAGACATTACTTAACTGTAGTACTACAAGCAGCGAATCAAGTTGTACAACCAAATGATGAATTCTGAGCGAGATAGCATCAACCAATAATTCAATAATGGCGCTATACTCTGCAATGTTGTTGGTCGCACAGCCGAGGCACACACCTCGTAAGGAAACAAGTTCGTTTGTAGGGGCGTAAATTGCCCACGCAGTGGAAGCAAGGTTCTGAGTACTACGGCTAGCGCCATCAGCGAAGCTAATATAGAGTAGCGAAGACTCCGACATATGGAAATCAAACACAATGTCACATAAGGGCAGAGACCAGATAACGACAAAAGCAAACTATAGTAACACACAAGAAGTATGATACAATAAAAATACAAGTACTTATGCACAGATGATTTTATGCATAGTACTTCTTGAAGTACAACCCATTCATAGGTTCACTCAAATGGATACCATCGTAATCTACCAACTCATAAGCTCCTTTTTCCAAAACTCGTCGAACGATATAAGGACCTCGCCACATGGGTTCGAATTTCCCAACTCCTAACATATCTTGATCTTGTTCATAGAGAAAAACAAGATCACCTTCGGAAAAAAACGTGAGGCTTGACATGCTTGTCATATTGGGCCTTGACACGCTTTTTTTGGGCTTCTATAACTAGGGTGGCATCACATTGAGTTTCGTCTAATTGCATAAGATACAATAGACGTTCTTCTTCAGCAGAAGTGTTGGGTAGGAGTTCAATAGCTAGTTTTAAAGAGGGTATCTCGCATTCGATAGGGAGAATGGCTTCCACACCATAGACTAACTGAAAAGGTGTAAACCTAGTAGCAGACTTGAAAGATGTCCGGTATGCCCATAATGTCGAAAACAACATTGTGTGCCAACTTATTTTATGAATCCCTATCATTCGTCGGAGCATAGTTATGAGAACTTTGTTAATTGCTTCGACTTGGCCATTGGCTTGTGGATAATAGGGCATTGAGTTATCATGACGAAGACCCAACTTTTTCGTAAGTTCAGACATCATAAAATTCCTAAAGTGGCTACAGTGATCAGTGACGATAGATTGGGGAACACAAAAATGAGCTATGATGTGATTAAAAAGAAACAATGTTGCGGTCTTTCCAGTGTTGTCAAATGTCAGCATCGCCTCGGCCCATTTCGTAAAGTAATCAATGGCTACAATGATGTAACCATGCCCCCCGGCCGAGTGAGGGTGACATGTCATGAAATCGATGCCCCATTTCACAAAGGGACCAACTGAGACCACAGGGTGAAGAGGAGCAGGATGTGACCAAATCTTCTGATTATAGGTCTGGCAGGCATGGCATTTCTAAACGGTAATAATGCATTCGTTAAACAAAGAAGGCCAAAAATACCCTGCGTGTAAGATCTTTTGAGCAGTAGCATACCCAGACATATGACCATCACATGCTCTAGAATGGAAGTCATTCAGAGCTTTCTCGGCTTCGTCAAACGTTAGACAACGTCGAAAAACAGAGTCAATTCCCCAACGATAAAGAGTATCCCCGAGGATAATGTATTGATGAGCTTGATATTGTATTCGACGTCGTTCAGTACCAGACAAAGTAGGCCGGAAAGTCTGGGTTTGGAGATATATAATGATATCCCCATACCAAAGATCATCAGTGCTAATAAGAAAAAGAGATTGATCGGGTAATGAATCAACTACTACATTTTCCGTTGCGGAATGGGGAAAGTCGCATATCAACTCAGAAAAAACTAACGAATTCTTGGACTTGGCGCTGTCGAATTCCAAGTCAAACTCCTGGAGTATCACAATCCATTTGGAGTATTTTCCCCCTAGCAATTGACGTGTCAAAATGTGTTGCATAGGGTTGCAATGAGAAATCACTGTAGTCTTGCATGAGAGGATATAGTGCCGGAAGCGTTGGACAGCTTGAACAGCAGCCAAGGCCAGTTTTTCGACATGTTGATACTTGATTTCAGTCAGCGTGAGACTTCGACTCAAGTAGTAAATAACATGTTCGTCGTGAGCATCATCCTCTTGGACGAGAACCATGCCAATGGTGTAATCCGAGGTAGCAAGGTAAAGGAAATAATTGCGACTGTAATCGGGGGGGGAGAGAAGCAGATCACATGTTAGGGACAACTTCAAAGTTTCAAAAGCATTGTTGGAAATGGTATCCCAGACGAACTATGAATCTTTCTTTAATAGCCGCGTAAAACCACGAGTTATCTCGGCGTAATTTGGGATAAAACGACGAAGAAAGTTTGTTTTCCCCTGCAAACTTTGCAACTGGCGAAGTGTAGAAGGAGGAGGGAGATTAAGGATCGCCTCAACCTTCAAAGGATCCACCCTGATCCCTTGACGCAAAACGATGAAACCTAGAAGACGGCCGGATTCCACACAGAAAACGCACTTGTGAGGATTCAAACGTATATGATAGAACCGACAGTGAACGAAAATGGCTCGGAGATGAGTGAGGTGATCGAATCTGTGCATCGAATGAGCGGGTAAATCGTTCAAATAGGGTTGAATGATGTGCTTGATATCATGAAAAGCATAAGACATAGGGCATTGAAAAGTGGCGCCAGCGTTCTTAAGACCGAAAGGAAGTTTTCGATAGGCAAAAGTACCCCAAGGACAAATAAAAACATTCTTATGTTGATCCTTGAGAACGATGTTAATTTGATTATAGCCGAAGAAACCATCCATGAGAGAGAGGATTTCACTTCCGGCGCAGTCATCGACAATCTGATCGACGAAGGGGGTAGGAAAGTTGTCTTTTGGACAAACTTTGTTGATATCCCTATAATCAACGCATACACGAATTGTACCTTGTTTCTTGTCAATCGGGACAAGATTGGAAACCCAGTCTGTGAGAGCCACCGAATAAATAAAGTTGGCTTTCAGAAGTTTCTCGACTTCGAGTTTTATAGCAGCCGCTTTACGTGGGTGAACTGGACGAAGGCATTGCCGGACGGGTTTAGAGTCAGGATATGTCTTTATCTCATGTATCACAATCTTAGGGTCGATACCTAACATTTCTTCGTAGCTCCACGCGAAGATGTCACAAAACTCTTTGAACAGGGACGTATAGGTGACTATTTCGTCAGGGGAACACGAAGCTCCAATATGGACATTTTCGATGATTCCAGGTTTGATGGATATGTCAATGGGAATCGTGGGAGAAATATTGCTTAAGTTCCCTTTAGCAAACACATCGTGTGGAGACTCGGGAATGGTCGAGATGACGACAGCGGTCGATGGGGTCAAAATCCATCGGTAGTTCTCAAGAGTATGTTGCTCTAGAAAGAGGATGGAACGATGATGCCCATCATCCTAAGGGGTGTCCTCCATGATGGACATGATTATCTCGTCAGTCAGAAAAATAACATGAAAAGGATCGGTAGATAACTCATCAAGAGAAGGGGTAGAAGGTGTTGCCCATTGAATGGCCTGATAGGCGGATTCAATTGGACTTAACAGCATTTCATCGCCGAAACGAAGATGATCTCCAGGGTCAGGGACTATCCAAGGGTCATGAGACGCAGGAAGTTCGTGAGGCAAAGTGGAGATCATATTAATAGAAGAAACAAACGAGCGTGGAACATCGAGCGGTGGAATGGGGAAAGTACCCATTAACGAGGAGTCCTTTAGAAGGCCTACACCGACGTTCTCATAACCCGACGGGGTTTTAGCAATAAACAGTACATTGCCAGTATGGGTATCAGAATTGAAGAAGGCAAGTTGGTCGACGGTAACAACCTTTCCTTGATGAGGGAAACGTACTACACTGAAAAGTGTCGACACAACAGCGCGCATGGAATCGATCCAGCTGTGGCCAAGCAAAAGATTATAATCAAGGGGAGCGTCAAAGACTTCCACTTTGACTTGGAACATCTTACCTTCTAACTTGATGGGTAACGAAGGAAGAACACCGTAGGGCTTAAAACCAAAGCCATTGAAGGATTTAAGAGTTTTTTGTGATTCATTCAAAGAAGGAGAGCCAATGGCTTTCCAGCAAACAAGAGACATTGCACACGTTGGGGCACCCTCGTCGATAACAATGCGACAAATGTTCTTGTCAGAGACAACAACTTGTATCTGGAACGCAAGCTGAGGGGGTAACCTTGGAATGTGATCTTCCAAGTCAAAGATTATTAAATTTGTGTCCGTCGGGTCAATTTCATCGATAGCTTTCAACAGTGTCTTCCATTGTGCAGGACAAGTTTGAAGGACTTCAAGGGTTGACATCGCAGAAGGTGCTTGGGCCAGATCTTCAACAATGTTGTAGTTCTGGGCTGCACGAGCATGAGGATTGAAAGCCGATTTCTGAACAACACCCTTAGGGGGGGGTCGCAGAACTGTGTCGAGGCTCGGTCGTTCAATATGAAGTTGACCGTTGGTAGGTGGAGTCGTGGGAGAGGGTTGTACTAAGGAAGGGGGTAAATCGTCAACCTTCTCCTTAGATGGAGAATAATCTTTGGCTCGAGTCGTGAGTGAAACGTTGTTCTTCTTAGAATCACCAGTACACATCAAAACATAAGAAGTGGTAGAAGATGAGGGTTGGTCATGGATGACCAACTGAGCCTGTTGTTGAGATGGGAAGGGTAGGGACAAGACAGCCGGTGCAGGTGGTTTCGGGGCTCCCTGAAGGAACTTAGTGACATCGGCACGTCGTGGACAATCCTTCGTGTAGTGATCATCACCACAGATAAGGCAAGGGTATCGTGGTTTGCGCTTATCCAGATCGTCAACAGGAGTATTTTTAGTTTTCTCTGCTTGAGGATTATTTTTTCCCTCCTTATTCTTGCCTCTCCCCTTTTTAGATTTATTTTTACCGACTGGGGTAGATTGAACGGCATTTACCTCAGAAGTCTTGCTGGTGGGAGTGGCTGGAGATGGAGAATTTTGAACATTAGAAGAAGCAGATTTAGGGTTTGTACTTGAAGTGGCATGTGATTGGGCTTGGGCAGTACCAATCACACCGTCAGCCGCATGTGAGGCAGCTGGAGTAGTTGAAGTGCTGGAAGTATTAGGATGAGGTAAATCAAGTAACAAATCATAAAGGGTTCCCGTTTGTGAATAAACGAGGTCAAGATATTGAGCACGACTTATAGCCTGCTCTTTGGTGATGACGCCACCCATGGAAATGTCCTTACCGATTTCGTTCACAAATGATTTTGTAAACCATTCTGCCAGTAACTGATCAGGGAGCTCAAGTTTAATGAGACGTTGTCTCCTTCGCCACTCATGGATGTGATCAGATATATGAGTGCCTTTAGTCTGTTTGAAGGAAGTCAAAATCTCGGTGCCTGTGTCATAACAGATCGGTAAATGGTAATGCGTAAGGAAATCCATAGCTAGGGTATTGAAGTCAGAGAAGAAACCTCGTGGAAATTCGATATACCACTTTGCAGCAGAACCAATAAGGGTTCGTTGAAAAAGACGTAAACGAATAGAGTCATCCATCAACGATTTGGATGAGCACCATAGGTGAAAATTCATAACATGATTGTTTGGGTCCTCTCCCACTTTGCCGTCGAATTTAGGAATGTCTGGGGGAATCTTGGATGGTATAACAGGCCATTGGGGAGAGTGACGAATAGGATCATTTAAAATCCTTGACAAATCCAGAAGATCCAAAGTGGCGAGAAAGGGTAACTGTCGATTCACCTGCGGGTACTGGTGGCTTTGGGGAGGAATCCCTGTCGGCAAACCAGTAGGACCATAAGCAATCTACATATAATGTGAAGATTCAATCATATTCAGTGGTGGTTGGACAAGATAGTAGCTCATCGGATTATACCCTGGAGCAGAGGCTTGAGTTTGAGAATTTGCCCCCCAAATGGGATTAAACGAACTAGTATATGGTTGACCCATGCTAGGGGGTGTTACTGATGCAACGAAAAACTGCTACCCCCCAAACATTTGAGGAGGATTTTGTATCAGCTGATTCCAATACTGGGCCAAGGACGGAGGTATATTTTTCCCATAAGGTGGGGTTTCCCCTCCCATTGAAGGTGGTTTGCCAATTGATGGCAATGTTCCAATTGGCATTTTCCAACTGAGAGGAGGCTGAGTTATACTACCTTGATGAGATTTTCCACCAATCGGAAACTGATAAGTGGGAGTGAATGACAGAATAGCGCCACTAGGATTAGGATTGCCAGTAGAAGATGAAGAAGGTCCTCCAAAAGGAAATTGAGGGAGTGTTGGGACAAAACCGGGAAGAAAGTGCCCAGAAGAAGAAGGCCCACTAGGAGAGCCGGATGGAGTTTGTGCAGGAGTAGGAATGGAAGCATTCAACGCACGGTATCCAGGTGGTAGTGTCAGAGTGACATTGGGCGTTCGCGGTGTGTTGATGGGAGCAAGACTAACCATAGGAAACCCGGTTGAAACACTCGTAGTAGCTGTAAGATGGGTCATTTCGCCAGGGACAGTAAAGTGATAAGCGGTAGTCAACGGCATTGTCTCGGGACTAGACATTTCGGAAATCATAGGTGGATTGATTTCAGAAACCATAGGGGAACCTGGACCAAAAAGGTCTCGTCGAAAAACACCTGTAGACCAAAAAAGATCTTGGCCTTCTATACCGGGAAAGGGTCCAACTGGTGATCCAGAAGATGTAACAACTAATTCTCTGGAAGAATTCAGTCGCATAAATGGTCACTCGGAATCAGAGCGAAGTCGGAAGTCCTCTCGAGTATTAGTAATCCGAAAGTGTGCTAGAGAATCAGTTGATTCCACTTGTGGTGTGGTGACGACTGGGACTTCACTCTACCGAGGAGAGCCTCCAGGTGTGCTTGTGGGAAAGGGTTGAGAACCTTCCAGATGCTCTGGAGATAAACCCTGCATTCTATGTGAATGACGTGGAGGAGCTATTGTAAACGAGCGACAAACTTCGCGAAGAAAATCCTATGGTCAACTTCAAGAAACAAACAACACGCGCTAGTAAACAAAATCTAGGAAGCAACACCAAGCAAACAATACCTTCTAATTTCGAAGCCACTAGTTGGTGATGAAATCCAACGTCACAACAATGAGACGAGAAGGGGTTGGGCTAAGGTGGAAAATTTACGCTGATGACCTGCTTAACGGACTTACACCCTAGTGCAAGCTCCCACATATAATCGTGGGTATACCTTCCAAGGAGCCCGAGTGAGTTTGGTCAATGTCAATTCCAGGTACCATGAAAACTTTCCCCTCCACAGTCACCTCAGGTAAGAACCTAGAAAGATAGGCCACTAAGGTCACCACCAACAACAATAAAGCCTGGTGGAGCAGTCGATAGTCCGATCCACATGCAAGGGCAGGGTATCTAGCCCGAAATCAACTCAAAAGGCTTCCACTCATCATTGTGGGTATACCTCCGAGTGATCCCCGTAATATGTGCAATCTCTACACTGATATCAACAAAGCAGGGTGAGTAATTCTGCCAATATCAATGCGACCTCATGCTTGACCCTTGTGTGAGAAGGGCTTCCCAGGACAAGATGCTGCAAATGGAATTTAACACTCCCTAACACAAGATGTTATTGTGTGTTTTGTGCTTTTGGAGAGTGTATCTCTCTTCCTACTCCAAAGCGCTAGCCTAGCTAAATGTTGGTGTAATAGAGCCCTAGAAAATAATTACTAGATAAATTTTATGATTACGCAGTGTTATTACGAGCTGTTGTTTACTCAAAGGAAACAGAGATGAAACTTATGTTGTATGACTCTGACCCAACAATGCATGGATGAGAATGAAATAGATCACTTTGCATTCAATGAATCCTATGTATGGGAGAGAGAAAAATTTTCAGATCAACCTTGAACTACAATGCAATATTTCCTTTAAAATGAAAATACAAGCAATCACATATCAACAACAAATCTCTATTGTGTCTTTTTCAATAAATTCAACAAGTGATTTTCAATGTTTTTCGAAAACAAAAATGATTTTTTGAAAGAAAAACTTTTGTTCACTTTTCAAAAAGGACCCATACTATGACAGTAAGAGTACTGAAAATCAAAAACCAATGAACAAGCAATGACAAACTCAATCAACTCTTTCATGAAAACAAAAACAAAGAGCAAACCAATATAGTCTTTTCAAGTGCACAAGAAAAATGATCTTTCAAACAATAAGCAAATGATAAAGACCAAGAAACCTCAACCTTCAACCGATCACTGATTCTTAACTAATCAAACACACTCAGATCCCGAAATCAAAGAGTATGGTTTTGCCAAGAAAAGTCAAGAAGCAAAAGTCAAGACAAAAATGACAAGAAGAGCCTTGAAATCCTAAGATTGTTCATGCACGCAAACGAAGACAAGAAAGACATCAATCAATGGTCCAAGAAACTCTTATGAGGCAACTAAAATGATCTGGGCAGTTGAAGATGCCAAAACTCAAATCCAAATTTTTGAAAAAATGAGTTCGCAGGCTGGCATACTACACAGTGCGAGAATCATTGATTCTTGCAGGTGACCCTTGAGAAGGGTGCGAGAACCTTGCACTGAACCCTAAAGGCAAAATGTGAACCCTACCAATTCTCGCAGGCTACAGTGAAGTGCAGTACGAGAATGTCTGAACATAGTCAAAATTTTGGAAAATGAAGCAAAATTTGAAAAGGCCTTTGGACCCAGAGGGTCTATCAGGATATCCTGAAGACTCAGAGATTGATAGGACAGGAGAAAAGTAAAACCAAAGCAAATGTCCATAGAAAAATACCAAAAGCCACAAAGAAAAAGGGATGATCCCCAGTGGAGTCGCCAATTTTGTTATCGGACTAATCGGTAGGTGCAGACACTAACTCATCTCCCTAGATCCACCTAGATCTAGAACAAAATAGGACAGGACATGACTCTTTCCCTAAGTTTTGACCATTGAATCAACTAATAGGAAGGAACAAGTAACATACCTTTATATCGCTTCCTAGGGTCTCTATTGCTCCCGCTTCGCTCAAGTTCTCTCGTGAAGTCAAGACCAAGACAACACAAACCAACCAAAGTGAATATAGCACAATATATTCAGCAGTTAACCTATGTGTATGATCAAGGAATTACACAATAAAGTGAGATTAGCTTTATGGGAAAGGGACATGCCACTGTATCATATTAATGGAAAGTAAAGATTACAACCTGAGCCTTGATGTCACAAACTTCCTTTCGATGGCTCTTGGTTCCAACACACACACTTGCTCAATTCTTGCATGAAGAAGATCAAATCCTCTTTATAGACTTGCTAGAGTCTCCAAGCTATTGTTCAAGCTTTAGTCCTTCACACAATTCTTTCACCAATTCTCCAATGAATCTTACTTAACCTTTTCCATGAGAATTCACTCAATATATAGGAGAGAATGAATTAGTTGCTTGGATAAGAATGATCCCAAAATATCAGGGAATCTAGTAAAAGGATAACCATTCGAATGCCAACCCATCCTTTAGAATATTCCCTTCTAGAAACATCGAGAATTCATCTTTTTCCATGCTTTAGGAAGAGTTCTCACCCTAGCTATTCAACACAGTGTGAGAAGTTCACACCCTGGCTTAAAGCAGCCTGCGAGAATTCCTCATTCTCGCACCCAAATATACTAGCAGCCTGCGAACCTTCTTCAAAAATGAGTTTTCTTGGAAGAGATGAAAGTAACTTTTCTGAGGAGAAAGTTCTTATGAAGAGCCTGAGTACACCATCATCAATACATCATCATGATGACCAAAATCATGGGTAACAAGTTACCTCAGAGTTTCAGAGTCAGAGAAATCCTCTTGGAACTTCTACCGTCTCGATAATTCCACGAGATTACCCCACCTTGTTTCAGAACTTAAAGTTTTGCGAGCTAGGAAGGTGCTTCCTTCAAACTAGTAGCCTAAGGGACCTTAGGCTCATGCCCATGGCCTTAAGCAAAGCTCAGCTAAAAGTGGAGCTTATAGCCCGAGATTCATCAGAGGGTCCATATGACCAGGGTCTAGGAACCCTGCGCTAAGTCCGAAAGGAGCTAACTCTTGATGACTTCAGAGCTTCGGGATCTCGAAGCCCTGGGATGTCAAACTTCATAACTGTCAAAAATACTCGAATGTTGGAGTCACGAAAGGTTATGATTCATTGATATGGGGAGTTCTTTGGGGACCCTGCTTGACTATCTGATCGTCTAGTGGTAGGTTTCACGTATGGTACCTCGACAAAGTTCCACTTTGGGAGAATGGAGATGCTATAACATCAAACTCCCCAAACACCAAAGTTACGAAGTGAAGGAGAGACGTAGATTTATGGGAGATCGTTAGGAGCCCTGCCTACCGTCCGATCTTTTAGGAGAAGGGACCTACACATGGTACTTCGACGAAGTCCCACTTCGGGAAAATGGAGTGGAAGTGAAGCCAAAACCCCAAAAGGTCGAAGCTACGAAGTGACTAGGACCATCGATCTGGGGATCCTTCGAGTTCTCTCCTAGTTTCCAGATTTATGATGAAGTCAACCCGATGTTGACCGCTTTAGGAGGATCGAGGCGTTCTAACATCAAAATTCCCAAAGGCCAAAAAAATGAAGTGATGGGAATCGTTGATTTGAGGACATGTTGGATCCCTCCTTGATCGTTGGATATACGCCATGGTCAATTCTGTGTTTACTTCTTCGAGAGAAAGGAGAAGTATATAGCATGAAACCCTTGAACACCGAAACTCAAAGTGACAAGAGCCATCGATTTGAGGATGCTTCGAGACTCTTCCTAAACGTTAGATCTAGGTTGTGTTCATCCGGACGCTGACCAACTTCGGGAGAAAGGAGGATTTTTCATCGCAAAACTCCTAAACGTCGAAGTCCGAAGTTACAAGAGCCGTCGATTTGAGGATGCTTAGGGACTCTTCCTAACCGTTAGATCTAGGGTGGTCAGCCCGACACTAACTAACTTCGAGAGAAAGGAGGAGTTTGCATCGCAAAACTCCTGAATGTCGAATCCCTGAAGCAACAAGCGTCGTAGATCTATGGGTCTATGTGACTGAATATCGACTGTGAGATATGAGGGATATTAGAAGGTTGTCAGTCGAAAGTGACGTGGCGTAGTGATGTCACCCAGGGTGATGTGGACCCATGATAGATGTGTCACATGTCACATGGATTCGTGTGTATCACATATCCTATATACCTACTGAAACATGACACATGTCACCCTCGATGAGGGCACATGTCACCCTTGTCTCGTCCACGTGTCAGCGCGTGGTATGTGCCCACCTAGCCAAAGGGGTTGGTAAAGTGACCGGGACTCCGGGACTTCAGGACTCCGTAGAGTTTGGGGTGTAGTATGGTAGAGATATTGAAAGGCCCGAAGGTCGGAGCCACGTGGCAAGCTTATGAGACCTCAAAAGTTTGGAACTTCGGGTGGTCTCGTGTGTAGATAGAAAGGAGGCATGAAGCACTGAATTCCTCCACATATGATATATGAGAAAGATATTAAGTCTATTCATGGGATCGGACGGTGGATGGTCTTCCACTGTGGAGGAAGGAACTTAGAAACAACACGTGTAAGGTGGATCCATTTGGGTGCCATGTGGCCCTCAACCAATGAACGGCTGAAGAACTTTGGGAAGCCACAAGTTGCAATCCAAAGCTCAGATTTGAGCCTGGTAGAAGTCATTAGAACACTGCGGGTGAGTATAATAGGATAAAGACCTCAGATAGAGGATCTGAGATGTTAAGGAGAGAGAAATCTTGATACCCCATCCCTAGGAAAGTTACTCAGGGGTCGGGGGTGTTACAAATTGGTATTAGAGCATGGTTACAACACTTGGCCTTCTTGGGCTCATGGACAAGTCGCTTAAAAACCATATTCAAAGGAATTTTAATGGTGACACCCTATCTTACCTTTTTCCTAAAGAGTCTGGTTAAACAGTTACGGAAGAAAATAATGAAACTTTCTACTATGTGTGTGTATTTAAGAAATATGAATTGTGTGTTTTTCATAAATTAATAGATCGTTGGCTAAAAATGAGTTGTTTTTCAACACTCAAGTAGTCAGTGAATCATAGGAAACTACAAATTATAAAGGATGGTGACGTTCCAGGAAGTAGGGGATAAATCCCACAATAGAGACAAAGAATTTGATGAGAGGAGGGCGGTGGAGACCTCTTTGGATATGGATGAAACTATAAGGATCCTCATGGATGAATTACAAAGTTGCAAGGCTGACAACGAAAGATTGATAAAGGAGCAATAAAAACAAACATAAATTAATGCAGTCTTGTTGCAGAGCTTATCCGATATACAGAGGCAACTGCAGCATGGACCTGCAACCAGTCATGTGGACCAATCACATACAAAGAGAAGTCAAAGCCCACCTGAGATATGAAAATGTGGCCCCATAAGTGGTCACACTCAGAGGAGTACCTTGAGGAAGTCCCAACCTGGAGGCAAGGGACTCTCATCAGGAGAGTCCTCTGGAGAGAAAGCTGGAAACCCCAAGGGGTCTTCTAGTAGAAATACTAACTCACATTCTCAAAGGAAAGGAAAGAAGCAAAAGAATTCCAAAAGTCGTGATCCTGAAGAGTTCAAGAAAGCCAAACCACCCTCTTTCGATGGAGAGATTAAGAAAGGGGAAGAGGTGAAAGCTTGGATGCTTAGTTTAAATAAGTACTTTAGAGTTCATGACTATTCTGAAAACTTGAAGTCTCGAATATCTATCTTCAACCTGAATGGAAAGGCTTCCATTTGGTGGGAAGATCTGAGGAATGTGAAAGGAATCCATGAGAATGAATTATCATGGAAATAGTTTGAGAAATACTCAAGGAGAAGTATCTATCAGATAAATACTTTGATGGGAAGACTAAGGAGTTCTATGAACTTAGGCTGGGACAACTCACCATAGAAGAGTATATCAATAAATTCCTTGAGTTTCTAAGGTATGTACCCTACATAAATTATGAAAAGGTAAAAGTGTAGAAATTTATTAGTGGCTTACCTCGGTCCTACTGGGACAAGATTGAGTTTGACAAGCCAAATACCTTAGAGGAGACTATCTAGAAGGCAAGGTATTGTTATGAACAGTTCGAGAGTCAAACATAACCTCGTGAGGACTGGAAGAAGAAGAGTAGTTCGGGATTCAAGAAGAAGGGGTTTAAATCCTTAATATTTAAGAACTATAGGAAGGGTTCTAGGATGAGCCTTCCTACCAGAAGTGTGTATCAACAGATTTTCCCCTCCCAGAGTGGAAATAATCCTTTTGGATCAACCCTAGGAAAGACTGATAACCCAAAGAGAGAACCCTTGAAATGTTGGGGTTGTGGAGAAGAGCATATGCTGAGGGATTTCCCACACAAACAACAGAATGGTGGGAGAGTCTATAATATCCAAGAAGCTACCATAGTCAATGATGCAGCTAAGAGCATGCCATGGATTTATGCAGCCTTGGATAATAAAAAAGACAACCAACAAGCTTCAGTGGTGGAGATGGAAGGTATGATCTCCAACCATCTAGTTTCTATTTTAATTGACCCTGGTTCTAATATGAGTTATGTGGCCCCTTGGATTGTTGACAAGTGTAAAATGAAAACAGTTAGACATGTTCATCCATGGTTGGTACAACTAACCACTAGGACCAAAAAAAAACTGGCAGAGGTCATACCAGCTTGTCAATTCATTATGGATGGATTTCCTACCCACGTGACCCTTAACATACTTCCCCTAGGATCTTATGGCTTGTTGATTGGTATGGACTGGTTAGCTTCTTTAAAAACCAATTTGGACTATTACCATAAAAATTTAGAATGTGTAAATGAAGAAGGGATAAAGATAACCCTCGAAGGGATTCGGAATCATGTCTCAGTGAGACGAATATCATCCCTTCAAATGAAAAAGTATTGCAAAAAGGGATGTCCTCTATATGAAATACAGGTGTTGGAATATGTTGAGGATGAAAAAACAAACCTAGAGGACCACCCTATATTAAGAGAGTATAAATACGTGTTCCCAGGAGAGGTACTGGGTCTACCTCCGAGAAGAGACATTGACTTCTCGATAGAACTTGCACCAGGAGCAGTGCCATTGTCTAGGACACCCTATATGATGAGTACACTAGAGCTAGTTGAGCCCAAGCTACAACTAAAGGATATGATGGACAAAGGATACATCTAGCCCAGCGTATCTCCATGGGGAGCACCAACCTTTTTTGTGAAAAATAAATATGGCACACTCTGACTATGCATAGACTATAAACAACTCAACAAGACAACCATAAAAAACAAGCATCCCTTACCAAGATTTGATGACTTGTTTGACCAATTAAGGGGTGATTCCATTTTCTCAAATATTGACTTAAGGTTTGGATACTATCAATTTTGAATCAAGGATGAAGACATCCACAAAACATCCTTCAGGATGAGGTATGGTCACTATGAATCTGTGGTAGTACCATTTGGATTAACCAATGCCCCTGCCACTTTTATGTGCTTGATTAATAATGTACTTAGCAAATTCCTAGACATATTTGTATTGGTTTTCATTGATGATATCCTAATTTTTTTCAAGAACAAAGAGGAGCATGAAGAACATCTTAAATTAGTGCTACAAGTACTAAGAGAGCATTATCTCTATGTTAATTTTAGCAAGTATGATTTTTTCCAGAAGCAAGTCCATTACTTAGGCCATATTATTTCCGAAGGAGTGGAAATAAACCCTGACAAGATCAGATCTATCATGGAATGGCCTACCCAAAAGGATGTATCTAATATCAAATCCTTTATGGGCTTATAAGGATACTATATAAGGTTCGTAAAAGGATTTTCCAAGATTGGTTGTCCAATCACCACCCTTCAGAAAAAAGGGGTTAAATTCACTTGGACATCAGAATTTGAAGAAAGATTTCAGGAACTTAAATACCTTTTGACCCATGCACCCATGATGAATATTGTAGACCCTAATAATCCAGTGGCCGTAATATTAGGGTCATTATTGCCTGGATTGAGAAAGGAAATAGTTGATTATTTAACTAAGTGTCTAGAGTTCTAGCAAGTTAAGGTAGAACACCAGAATCCAACAGGGTTGTTACAGCCCCTACCAATTCTAGAATGGAAATGGGAAACCATTTCCATGGATTTTATCACCGGATTACAAATATCAGTCAAGCAGAATGACACAATCATGGTAGTGGTGGAAAAATTGAGCAAGTCTACTCACTTCATTCTTGTCAAGTCAACTTGTAAGGCAATACATATCGCCAACATCTTCATGAAGGAGATATTTAGATTGCATGGCATGCTTAGGGAGATTATATCTGATAGAGACACAAAATTTACTTCGAGCTTCTAGAAGTCCTTAATGACTGGTTTTAAGACTAAATTGTTGTTTAGCACAACCTATCACCCTCAAACTGATGGACACACAGAAAGAGTAAAACAGATATTAGAAGACATGTTAAGGATGCATGTAATGCATCAACCTAAGAAGTGGGAAGACTACCTTCCATTGGTATAATATTCCTACAACAACGATTATCAAGAGTCACTGAAGATGAGCCCTTTTGAAGCCCTCTATGGTAGACAATGCAAGATTCCAATCAACTGGAGTAATCCAGTGGATAGAATTACAATCAGACTTGACATGTTGAAAGAGATGGAACAACAAGTGATTCAGATAAAGAAAAATATGAAAATTTCTCAGGATAGACAGAAGAGTTACGTCGACAGAAAGAGAACTCTCAGAGAGTTCAAGAAAGGAGACCATGTCTATCTTAGAGTTAGGCCCATGAAGAGTTCCCTGAGAATGGGAGCTTGTGCCAAGATGGTACCTTGGTATTGTGGACCCTTTGAAGTATTAGATATATTGGGACCTGTATCCTATAGGCTAGCACTCCCTCCCACAATAAAGGCACATAATGTTTTCCATGTTTCATTATTGAAGAAATATGTACATGATTATAATCATATAACCGACTGGTCTTTGATCCATGTAGAGTCAGAAGGATAACTCCTTCCAAAACCTCAATGCATACTAGATAGGAAGGAAACCTCACTCAGGAATTGATCCATTGCAAAGGTCAAGGTGAAGTGGAAACACTTTGGCCCAAATGAGGCTACGTGGGAAATGGAGGATGCCATGAGACAAGCATATCCATTTTTGTTTACTTCTATATATACAGAGCATGTTGACAGATAGAACATCGATGACGATGATACTTTAAAGGGAGGGAATTGTAACACCATGTTTCCCCCAATTTGTAAATATAACTATATTGGGAAAGAGACTATGGAAAACTCAATATGTGTGAATGTTTTTTTTATGGACCTTTGTATAAAAGGTCGATAAATGTAAATTATGTTATTTACTAGAAAATGGATAAGTGTTGCATGACTGCTGGAAGGGGGGGTGTGCTAAGAGAGACCACAAATGCTATGAAAGAGATGGTGAAGGGGACTAGGAATGGTTGCGTTAACCTCCACCAGAACATTACTTTGTTGGATTTAATTTCTTAAGATCAGAACAACCCTCTGACCCAAGAATGAATTATGTCAGGTTGGTAGGTGGGAAGACCTCCTCAAGTGTTAATGAGGGGATGGGGTATACCGCCCATTTGTAAGGCTTCCAGACCTGACCATAGACTGCGAATTTGGGCTACACATAATATTGTTGAGGAAGGCAAGAAATAAATGCATGGTTGACAGAGAAAGACCTGCAAAGAGAGAAGAGAAGGGAGACTAAGCTCAGGTTCGAGGAAGAACTAAAAAAGGAGCATGTTCTGATCATAGGAGAAGGAGAGTAACCTTCGTCCCTATCTATTACTAAGTCGAGAGAAGGAGAGTAACCTTCGTCCCTAACTTTCGTTGAGCCGGAGGAAAATATTTAATCTCAAACCATCGTGGCCTAGCTCAGGGGTGGTCAGTGGTAAATCCATCAGGAGTGATTGAGCCTATGGTTGGGTGGAAACAGGCACCCCTTTCAGCAGTCGCATCACGTCTTCTGGTTCTGATAATTGTTTTCATGCTTTGTGATTTGAAATGGAATAATGAATGAATGAATTCATGTATGTATAAATTTAACATTGGCCTCTGTATTGACTGATCAAGTGATGTGTATGTATTTATCTCCTCGAGGACTTATGCTTCTGCTTGATTTTCCATATGCTCCAGTTTAACCCTTGAAGATGTTTTCCCCAGGGAGTTTCCTCATAGTTCTGGAGTCATAGCAAGATTCTTGGCACTACTACCCTCTTAGTAATTCCATGAGATTACCTCGCTCTGTTTCAGAACTTAAATTTCTGCGAGCTAGGAAAGCGCTTCCTTCAAACTAGTAGCCTAAGAGACCTTAGGCTCACACCCACGGCCTTAACCAAATCTTGGCTAAGAGTAGAGCTTATAGCCCAAGATTCATCAGAGGGTCCATATGACCAGGGTCTAGGAACCATGCGCTAATTCCGAAAGGAGCTAACTCTTGATGACTTTAGAGCTTCAGGAGCTTGAAGCCCTGGGATGTCAAACTTCATAACTATCAAAAACACCTGAATGCCGGAGTCGCAAAAGGTTGTGAGTCGTTGATATGGGAAGTCTGTTGGGGCCCCTTCTTAACCATATGATCATCTAGTCGAAGGTTTCATGTATGGTACTTTAGAGAAGTTCCACTTTGGGAGAATGGATATCCTAAAGCATCAAACTCCCTGAATGCTGAAGTTATGAAGTGAAGGAGAGCCATAGATTTGGGGGAGATCATTAGGATCCCTGCCTACCATCTGATATTTCAAGAGAAGGGACCCACACATGCTACTTCGGTGAAGTCCCACTTTGGGAAAATGGAGTGGCATTGAAGCCAAAACCCCTAAAGGATGGAGCTGTGAAGTGACCAATACCATTGATCTGGGGTTCCTTCGGGTTCTCTCCTAGCCTTCGAATCTATGATGAAGTCAACCTGTCCTTGACCACTTCAAGAGGACCGAGGCATTGTAACGCCAAAATTCCCGAAGGCCAAAACAACGAAGTGATGGGAACCGTTGATTTGAGGGCATGTTGGATCCCTCCCTGATCGTTGGATCTACCCCATGGTCAATTCATCATTGACTACTTCGGGATAAAGGAGAAGTCTATAGTATGAAACCCCCGAACGCCGAAGCCCAAAGTGATAAGAGCTCTCAATTTGAGGACGCTTCGGGACTCTTCCTAACCGTCAGATCTAGGCTGTGGTTAGCCTGAGGCTAACCAAATTCAGGAGAAAGGACGAGTTTGCATCGCAATACTCCTGAATGTGGAAGCTCGAAGTGACAAGATCCATCGATTTGAGGTCGCTTCAGGACTCTTCCCAACTGTTAGATCTAGGCTGTGGTCAACCCGACGCTGATCAACTTCGGGAGAATGGAGTTTTCATCACAAAAATCTTGAACGTTGAATCCCCAAAGTGACAAGATTCGTATATCTATGGGTCTACATGACCAGATCTCGACCGTGAGATCTAAGGGATATTAGAAGGTTGTCATTCCGGAGTGACATGGAATAGTGACGTCACCCAAGGTGACATGGACCCACGATAGACCTACCATGTGTCACCTGGATTCATGCATATCACATATCATATATACCTACTGGAATGTGAAATGTGTCACCCTTGATGAGGGCGCGTGTCACCCTTGTCTCTTCCACGTGTCAGCTCGTGGTATGTGTCGTCCTAGCCAAAGGGGTTGGTGAAGTGACCAGGACTCCAGAGAGTTTGGGGTGTAGTATGGTAGAGAGACTGAAAGGCCCGAAGGTGAGAGCCACGTGGAAAGTTTATGGGAATTCAAAAGTTTGAAACTTTAGGTGGTCTCATGCGTAGATATAAAAGAGGCATGAAGTCTTAAAGTGCCGAATTACTCCACAACTGATATATGAGAAAGAGATTAAGTCTAGTCATGGGATCAGACGGTGGATGGTCTTCCTCTGTGGAGGAAGGAACTTAGAAACAACACGTGTGAGCTGGATCCATATGGGCGCCATGTGGGCCTCAACCAATGAACGCTCGAAGAACTTTGGGAAGCCATAACTTGCAATCCAAAGCTTAGATTTGAGCCTAGTAGCAGTCATTAGAACATTGTGAGTGAGTAGAAGAGGATAAATACCTCAGACATAGGATCTGAGATGTTAAGGAGAGAGAAATATTGATGCCCCATCCCTAGGAAAGTTACTCAACAGTTGAGGGTGTTACAATCTTCTCCTACTTATTCATATTCTACATTCTCCAAATTTCATCATCAACAAAGTTGTTGCCAAGAGGAACCATCAAGTGTTCTCCAAAAAGTATTGATTTCCATTTTCTAGAATTATGGAGGTAAATATACCATGAGACCTAAAATCATTGTGGATGTTCACATAAAATTTCAACTCCATTAGATTTCATATGCTCCTATTATGTCCAAAATAAGAAATTGGTTCTAGACGCCTTTTCTTACTTCTACCAATCTAAGGCTTTTACAAACCTTGATTATTCTAACTTGTTCGAGATGATCAAATATTTGAAAACTTTTATATTTTGAAATTATGCTAGACCATTTGATCTTTTCTTATCTTTGACCTTTTGAAACACTTTGTGGCCATTAAATCTTCTCATCTTTTGAAATACTCCATAGGCACCAAATATTCTTTTAACTTCGATCTTTCGAAACACTCTACACCCATTAAAGGTTTTGTTAACTTTTATCTTTCAAACAGGCTTGCAACTATAGGGGATTATTTGAACTTTAAGTTTTCAAACAAGACCACAAATGGGGCTTTTTGAAACATTGATTTTTCAAACAATCCTACCATTGTAAGGGATTTTCCAAACTTCAATTTTTCAAATAGGATCATAATTATATTCTAACCATATTACAAATGTTTTGAATTTCTTCCATAATCAAATTGGGCATTTTTCCAACACTTCATATGTAAACTATAATTTATGCTTTTGCAATCTAATTCCTATCCCATATAACAACCCTAACATTGGGACTAGTAGCTATGGTACCATTTTGTAACATACCCAGACACCTCTATAAATCATTTCATGTGATGGGGTATTAAAAATATCCACAAATTCTTACTCTGATACTCAATGTAAATGAAAATCTATTTCTTTGATTGGTTGTAGCATTCAACAATAGAAGAAAAGTTACAACAACCTTAAAAATTCAATTTCACTTTAACACACGAATGCAATTCTATAATGAATTCAACAATGAATATGTAGATTCAATACATAAACATAGAATTTGTTGGCCCTTGACCAAGTTTTGAAGGATACTTGGTCATACTTGACCATTTTGGGACTGTGACATCTTGCCAAAGACGAAGTGCAACGTGAAGCAAGAAAGACCTATTTTTGGGTACCTTTTAGGGTTTTTGGGTTGATGTAAAGGGAAAGGGATGTCGGCCCGTGGGTTTATCCATGTTTAGGCCCATTTTGTAATCTATAAATAGAAGCTTAGGCAATGTAAGTAGGGGGGACAACTTAGTGCAAATGTATAGCTAAAGGCTTAGTGCTAGTAGTTGGACCTGTGTGGTCGGATGTGTATCGCAAGTGCTATGTGCATGATTGTAAGGAGATCAGAATGCTAAGTGCAAGTTGTTGTGGTTTTGTGCTGAGCGCAAGGAAGAAGGATCTAGCAAGCTACACAGATATTATGTCCTGTGCGAAGTAAGGGTCATTAAAGCTTTGTGCTATAACTGCTTGACTGAGATAATATAAAGAAGAATACTTTGTGGACGTAGCCCCAGGGTGGGAGTGAACCACGGTAACTCTGTGTAATGTGCTCTATGATTTGACCTAAGTGGTGTTTCCGTTTGGCTAAGTGATTGCTATGATTAAGTAGATCTAGTTATGTTATGTGATTATGATAAAAGAATGAAAGTTAGATCTCATATATAAGATGTTTAGTGCTTGATCTGTTGAATCTAATCTATGTTTGTGGCTAATCATATTTAGTCTAAGTATTCATTGCGATGTTCTGTGCCATCTGCGAAGTAACATAAGGGTTAAATATAGATGAATGATCTATGCTAAGTGCCTTGTAATAGATATAATCATAGATCGGTGTCCCAGCTAAGGTTTCAGACACTTGAGTCCTGAAACCACCCCTGCCTCTACCTCGGGTGAGACTTCATATGCTTCGCAGGTGTTGTTGAAAGGGCCAGTAGTCAGGGTTTTGTTGGTGCACTCTTGAGTGTTGAACCCCGGGTCTTCCCCTGTGCCAACAAATGGTTCCATTGTCAGGACCTAAAACTGTGATTGTTGGGAACTGAGGAAAAAGAAACGTTGTGCAAAAGAAATCTCTGTACGTAGATCTGTTTCCCTAGTGCGCATCTTTTTACTTGACCTGTGCATATTTGTACCAGGAATAAGGTCAGATCTGAAGAAAGGAA
Source organism: Picea engelmannii (assembly GCA_009831015.1). Lineage (NCBI taxonomy): Eukaryota > Viridiplantae > Streptophyta > Pinopsida > Pinales > Pinaceae > Picea > Picea engelmannii. The sequence continues at coordinate 163,170 of ML784730.1, forward strand.
GATCAGATCTAAAGAAAAGAAGTGATATCTGAACGCTATGTGCTCTAAGAAAAGTAAAAGTGGAAATTTCTGAAAGAAAGAAGTCAAATCTGCAAAAAAGAGGTAATATTTGTAAGCTCTATGCTCTAATAAAGGTAAGAATAGTCAAAAGTTCTTAGATTTGGAAGCTTTGTGCTCTGTAGATAAGTGAAATTTTTTGTTTCTAGAACATGGATCTATGTATGTTTGATAGATTCTATCCTAGCTTCAAAACTAGGGCATTAATAGATGAAAGAAAGTTTGATATGAATAGATATGATAAGTATAACAGTAGATATGTTATACCTATGCATAAAAAGAATGTCTGGACTAACAAGTGGATGCAAGATCCTAGAAAGAAATTTTTGTAGGCCAACCATTATGATCCTAGCGCGCAGTACAAGAAGAGTTGGGGATCATTGAAGAGAAAGAGAGGATTAACTCTTTGTTACAGTTGCAGAAGACTAGACCATCTTTCTAAGGAATGCCCTGGGAGAAACCCTAGTTGCCTCTGTTGTAAAGCTATGGACCATGAAGTATTGGATTTCCCTAGAATGATTGCTAGACTTGCAAAACTGAATATGGAACAAGAAAACTCTAAAGGAGATCAAGAGAATAAAATTATGGAAGAAACCCAGAAAGAATCAAAAATCATGTTACTGAAAATAAAAGAAACCCTAGATGATCATAGGGATGTCAGTTTGTCAGAAATCTTCGAAGAACAGGAGAAAATCAAAGTAAGAATAGGAGACTTCGACATTGACTGTGCCTTGGATGAGGGAACACCGATGAATATTATGATAGAAAGAACTTGGGAAACCCTAGGAAGGCCTTCTCTGGTTCCTTCACTAGGAACTATCGGATTATTTAAAGGCAAAATGGTAACCCTGTGTGGAAAAATTACCCAAATAGCTATGAATACCCATGGAACTTCGACAGAGGAAGAGTTCGAAGTCATTAGCTTTACTGAGGACCGTTCCCCATTTCCATCTTTTCTAGGAAAGATATGGATTGAAAAAGACCAGATCTAGAGGAAAGAAGAAAAGGAAGCCCTAGAATAGAAGAAGCAAGAACTCATGGAATTTATGACTAGAAGGATAGCCTACTTCATGGAGGAACAAGAGAACATATCCCCATTGTTAAACACTAGGAACCTAGATGTCGAAGCTATAAGAGTGTTAGAGGAACCACAGAAGACCGAAATATCTAACCCATATGATGAAGGAGTATGACCCTTGGATCTGAGGAAAGATCCTAGGCAGCGCGAAATGACTATGTCAAGAGAAGATAAGATTCAGAATGGAAAGAGGGTGATCGAGACTAAGCTCACTGGGAAAAAGGATAGAAATCTAAGTAAGAAGAGGGCCAAAATCATAAAGCTACAGACGACTCCGAAAGGAACCCTGCAAAGGGAAACATCACAAGAATCGAGCTTCACCAAGATATCAGAACAATGACATCTGACACTTCACCATGGCGCAGTAATATAGCTGTTAGACCAATATACCTGTTTGATTCCGCCTCGAATGGGTCGAAAAGAAATTATGGGTTCTCACTAGACCATTTACCAACACCAAAATGGATAGAGCAGAGTTAATGTAGGCCCCATATCCATTGGAAGCAGACCGTTGCTAAGTTTCCCTACTTAGTCCGTTTCTCCACGCACCTAGAATACTTTTTGCTAAGTGAGAATTTGAGCTCAAACCTCAAGATTACTTCACCCTGCGATCATTGCCTTGTTTCTTTACTGTTCATCATAATCTCAGACATCATTTTCACACCTGAGCTAGTGGACCCAAGCTTGTATGTCGGACGAGGTTAGCGTTGTTGAGAAAGTAGTTGAAGAAGTTTTGACTGACCTAATGGCTGAGAGAGTCATGTCAGAGAGAAGGATGTCTATAGGTGTGCAAGCATTGTCGTCGGGAGGAATCCAAGCTTCTCCCTCCACTTCTCATGGTGCAGGACCTTCTAGAACCATGATTGAGACAAGAACAAAGCACAGAGATGATATTGCAAATGCCAAGCTGATCCTACACATTTTGCCAGTTTACATCCCACCTTTGAGTGACAAGATTAACCGCGGCAGTGTACCTAGAGACTTTGAGTACAAATTGATCACCGCGTATCTTCCAAAAGGAGTTTGCACAGTACGTGTTGACTAGGATAAGCTTGCAACACTAAAATTCAGTGATTTTAACCTTGGAGAGCGCAAAACCTACAACATGTTGGTTCTACATAAATACTTAACTAAGACCAAAGGTCATAATCCTAAGATTTTCCCGCAATCCTGGACCCAAAACCTCACACACTCCACACTACTCAACGTAATGAAGATCCCTCACTTCGGAAGACACCAGGAAGTCAATGCATGCATCAGGTTGTTGTTGTCTTGCTATCACGGCGGATATTTATGGTTGGACCACCGCATTACTATGGATCTGACTCTGATCAATTGGATCATAGGACTCAGCATGCAAGGCCCTGACCCACAAGACTTTTACCTAGGCAAGACCTTCGAACGAGCACTAGCACAATGGATAAAGGAAACTTATGGCGATGTAGAGAAGGGCACACGATGCTACAAGGTAGCCTCCATCCAGAGCGGCGTAGTGCGCCTTGCATGTCAATTGATCATGGGAAAATTAGTTCATAAGAATAGACCAACACAGGTGACTGGCTTCGTAGTTGACCTCGCAGGGAAGTGCACCGAGGGACTATAGATGAATTGGGCGTAGTATCTCGTCAACCAATTAGAGATGGATTTCAGAGGAGCGCAAGACCAAGGGTATGAGTTCCACTTTAGTTGGATACTCATGCTCATAGCTTTCATCACTTGGGAGCTGCCAGAGGGAGCCACTTTCCTGGAGATCGAATCTTTCGAACCATTAGCCGCGAAGTTTTGTACGTTGTGGTACTCCAGTGACATGAACAAGCAGTGGCAGTCTAACGTTGTCTTCCACGCCTACTTCAACCAACTGAAAACTGCAATTCAATCTACACCGTGAATCACCCCGAACACACTCCATAGGTTTAGACCTTTGATGAAGTTTAGCATGGATCGCCACTTCATCTACATTATAGCGCGCGGTGATGAACATAAACAATAGCTCCAATCCTACTACAAGCTCACAGAGGACGACTTGGAGGAGATTAGCAAGGAATGGTCAGCAAACCTACTTGTTGCAGTAGACCTCGCAGATATATCCGACGAGGAAATCCCTGAAGCTATGTTGGATACACTTGGGCCAAGCAGGATTAAGAAGGATGACGAAATTGAAGATATCCATAGCACATCCATTAAGACTGCTTCTATCTCACCTACGCAGGGAGGTGATGGTGACAAGCTAGGCGGTACAGAAGTAGATAAAAACAGAGGTGAAGTGACTCCACCAAGAGAGGAGGAGGATCCCTCCATGAAAAGAAAGATGACACCAACAAAACCCTCCTCCCGAAAGAAATCTAAGGCTACCCAGACCACACTTAAAACTACCCTTACCCCAGATGACTTTGACTTATTAATTACGGCATTGAACGATGTTTCACTCGAGCTCGCAGAAAAGCAAGAAGCAAAGTGGGAGGAGCTCTTCAACCGAATCAAAGGTGAACTCAAAGAAGTGCAACAGGCACTCCAGTCCAACCAAGTAGTGTCTACAACACCCGTGATAAGAAAAACATCAGGAACAGGCGATGAGCCCACACAGTTACACCAAATCATTGATCAAGTCGAATCTCGGCTTCGACGAGCTCAAGAAGACACAATGCAAGTCACCCAGGATTTTATGCAAGCACAAACAACACTTCTAGAACAACAGAAGGAGGCAGAAAAAGAAAATATTGCCCTAAAAGCGAAGTGGGATGAGGAACATGCACAGTTGCTAGCAGAGCAACTTGAAGTCCAGGAAAGGATTCACAAATCACTGCACTCTGTGACAGTCATAGAGGTGAATATGGAAGACCGTCTACCACAACAGGTGACCCAACTGGAAGAAGTAATCTAGCAACTCCAACAATGCATCATGGATCTGGAGCTCCACATCATTCCCAAGACCCCTCGGGAAATTAGAGATCTAAGAGAGGCCACTTCTTGAAGCACAGTTGGTCGGTTAAAAACCTTCACCTTGGAATGCAAGCAACTGAGCGCTAGAAGCGCCCAGACTTATGAAACCCTCGCAAAGACTCCAAAATTGTAGACATTGGAGGCACAACTCCAAGAATCCAAGCAGCATGCAGACACGCTACAGACATAGATAAATACTTTGACCCCAGTCGAAAGAATGAAGAGGTTCACAGAACAACACACAACCCAACAACAGGTACATGCGTTGCAAAGTAAAGTGATGGAAGTCTCCCAACGGCTTCAATCGATCCAAGAAAAGGCATGCCAACTTTTCATTGAACTTGAAAACCAGGAAGTTGAACTCGAACAGGTTGTCATCAATGCAGAACAACGCCTGGAAGGACCGCTCAATGACACAGTGATCAAGGAACTTACTAAGCAAGAGGTTGTGGCACTGCAGCAGGTCGAAGCAGCTCGAGCCAAGATCGAGGCATTCGAGGCGGAATTGAATAGACTTGAGTGACTTGAGATGAATCACAGGTGAGTGTTGGGGGCCTATTGGCCCTTGACCAAGTTTTGAAGGATACTTGGTCATACTTGACCATTTTGGGACTGCAACAGCTTACCAAAGACGAAGCGTAACGCGAAGCAAGAAAGACCTATTTTTGGGTACCTTTTAGGGTTTTTGGGTTGATGTAAAGGGAAAGGGATGTCGGCCCGTGGGTTTACCCACGTTTAGGCCCATTTTGTAATCTATAAATAGATACTTAGGCAATGTAAGTAGGGGGGACAACTTAGTGCAAATGTATAGTTAAAGGCTTAGTGCTAGTAGCTGGAGCTATGTGGTCGGATGTGTATCGCAAGTGCTCTGTGCATGATTGTAAGGAGATCAGAATGCTAAGTGCAAGTTGTTGTGGTTTTGTACTGAGCACAAGGAAGAAGGATCTAGCGAGCTACACAGATCTTTTTTCCTGTGCGAAATAAGGGTCATTAAAGCTCTGTACTGTAACTACTTGACCGAGATAGTATAAAGAAGAAGAATTTGTGGACGTAGCCCCAGGGTGGGGACGAACCATGGTAACTTTGTGTAATGTGCTGTATGCTTTGATCTAAGTGTTGTTTCCTTTTGGCTAAGTGCTTGTTGTGATTAAGTAGATCTAGTTATGTTTTGTGCTTATGATAAAAGAATGAATGTTAGATCTAATATATAAGATGTTTAGTTCTTGATCTGTTGAATCTAATATATGTTTGCGGCTAATCATCTTTAGTCTAAGTATTCACTGTGATGTTCTGTGCCATCTACGAAGTACCATAAGGGTTAAATACAGATGAATGATCTATGCTAAGTTCCTTGTAATAGATATAATCACAGGTCAGTGTCCCGGCTAAGGTTTTAGACACTTGAGTCCTGAAACCACTCCTGCCTCTACCTCGGGTGAGACTTCATCTACTTTGCAGGTGTTGCCAAAAGGGCCGGTAGTTAGGGTTTTGTTGGTGCACTCTTGAGCGTTGAACCCCGGGTTTTCCCCTATGCCAACAGAATTGATCAAACTATAAATAATAAAATGTAGAATAGAAAACACAATATATCAACAATTTATGCATAATTATAACACAATAGATAAACACTTATATTTCTAGGATAATGATCCTCCAATTGGCCACAAATGAAGGATTCTTCTCCCAAACTTAGGATCTATGTCACACTTAATATTTATATGATAGAGTCCACCCCAAGATAAGGTTATGAATCCATAAGGGTGAAGTCTTAATGTATGGCTCTAAGACCTCTTACTCATCCCACAACTAAAAAAAACTCTCACATGCAAGGAACCCCTATACAACTATCCCAATAAACCAATGCTCTTCCCCCTCAACCTATACAACGCTAGGAATGAGATTTCTTTCTCTACTACAAAATCCCTTAGGATATCCCAATTCTCTTCTAGTGCTTTAGCAAAAACTAGATAAGGAATCTCTCTACTATGACTCCAGGGATTCTTAGTTATAGATAGATTCACTTTTGCCTCAATCGTCAACCCAAATACCTATAGTTTTCAAAATTAATCTACATCTCTCTCTCTCTCTCTCTCTCTCTCTCTCTCTCTCTCACACACACACACACACACACACACACACACACACAACAACAACAACGCTATAATTATACCAAAAGTAACATGAAACGACAACATAGTTTGTAAGGAAATACACTATAGAGTACTAGAGAATTTCCCTTTTCCCCATCCTTTAATTCCACACCATAATGATATCAAACCATAATACATAAATGTTAAAATTCTCAAGAATATATTTTCATACCAATCACTCACCTTGTGACTTCATGTGAAGCCCATGTTTCACCATTAATCTCAAAGCTTTGTATAATATAAAATATGGATTAATAATCAAAGTTCCATAATCAAGGCTTTAAAGAATTTGGTTAAATTACTAAAAAAGGTGATTTCCCTTTATTCCCACTAATACTTGTGCAAGCACCCTTTCACTTCCCAACTTGTGGAATCATAGTCCCCCATCTCTTTTTAATCCTTCTTCATCTGCAACCATTAGGAATTTTGTATTATAAATGAATGTACATATTTACAATGTTTGTGGTGATTCTTTACTTAGATAATTTATGTTTGGCTTATATCCATTTTATCATTACATATGCATACATAATCAAAGGGGTCTAAACCAATGTATTACAACATTTGTGGGTATAACCTTATGGAAAAACGGATTCTATGGCTTAAGCCAAAAGTTGTGAAAGTTCATCAGATTGACATGCTCAACCTGATTGACCTGTATAAAAATATTCCCTAGCTCTTTTATTTTCTTGTATAGTTGGACAAGAATATGTAGGCTATATGTACATATATCTGGTGTATATTATTTATTATACCCCATGAAAAAAATATATATATGATTAGGGATAAATAATTTCTAATGAGCTTTCCCCTCAATGTTTGGAATTCCAAAAGACCAAAAGCTCTACATGGAATTGTACTTGATTTTTTCTTTGGTTTTGCAAAATACTTCAATACTCCATACTATGAGCTAGAAATAGTCATGAAAGTTAAGACTATGTAGTTGTGTTATCCAATTCTCTATAGGCATAAGGTCCTATTCAATTTTTATGAAATTCAAGATGATTTTGTTTGGAAATTCAAACAAATAATCACAAGAATGGAACAATATCTTTCATGTTGGAAGACAAAAAAAAATCTTATTTGAAAAGGCATGTTTTTCAAGAAAGATAAACACACTTATATTAGGTTATACGGTTTTGAGAAGAAACCCCTCTATCTGCCCAAATTTATATGTGATTCATTTCTTCTTCCTAATATTTGTAGGTAGTATGAAAGGTGGATGGATTTCCTTCACCATAAGAAGAAGAAATTCTTATCCATGTTTATGAGGTTTGTAGGGATATTTGTGTAAGATGTAGGACATTTTATAAAAGGGTTTGAGGGTTGGAATCTTTAAACATGAGAAAATCTCAAGCTTTTCCTAGATTTGAAATAGATCGTCTTTTTGCAAGACATTTGTTTTATTTTGGTTTCATTGAATGATTTCTTGAATTTGAGGTACTTAAGGAAGGAGGGAGTGATAATGAGGATGTTTTTGTTGAGATGGATATTGCTAACAAGACATTGGCACATAAATCAAGATCCATTTATATAAAAAAAATTGGAGCTCCATGGAGAGAGTCATACTATAGTAGGATCAAATGCTCATAGATGAAGAAAGAAGAAGTGGTGATGAAGATGACCACAAAAATTCAAAGAGAGAGGGAACATGCTATTATTGTAACCTCCAAAAGAACAAGACCACTTAACCATGAGCCATAAATATCATCCAAAGGGAACATTGATGAGCAGATTGATCATGCTAGGTTGTTGACAACTCATCCAAATCCCCTTTTGTGACAATTGGCCACTTGGAAAACAATAAGGAAATTGGAAATTAGATGGTGCAACAAAAACTACCCACTTTTGAAGACATTTCTATCACCTTACACCATGGTAGTTATGATAAGAAAACAAAGAGGCTTCTACTATCTAAGGTAAACATTAAGAGAAATGAGGTTCTAGAGAATCATGATTGTACTTTCGATGCTAAGGGTTTGAAATACTCTAGTGTACTTAAAGTATATAAAGCTACTAGGAAAGTGTTGGGACATGTTGTAGGTGAACATGTAAAAGAGCTTTGAGAATTGAGGAAGAGAGTGTTTGAGCTAGGGAGTGAATTGATCCTAAAGCCTTTATTTGTGAAGCCTCTCACTACTTAAGCACCTAAATGCATGTAATGAGAATTTTGAAAGAGATCCAACAAGGTGAAGGAAGCTCAAGGGTTATTATATGGACCAAGGAAAATTCTGTTGAGTAATATTGAAGATATGATAGTTTTTTTCCTTGATCTTTGTGAGACTATCAATAGTGCCTTTTCTCTTGTTGGTAGGATGTGTTTGCTTAAGGGAACTTTGGAGGCTGGATGAACATGCAAAAAGTTTTAATGAAAAGTGTGGATACTTTTGTCAGGAAAATGAAGACTACCAATGATTTCAAAAGGGAAAAAGATAATCTCCTTTGTGATGTTAGATGATAGATATATGGAGAGGTTGTGATATTTGAATTGATATTCTTCAACAATTGGTCATGACATGTCTTTAACACACAAGGTCATGAGTCTTTTTAGAATACTTGAAGTTAGGAAGAAATTAGATAGCATTACTCTCATCTAAAATGATAAGCTACTCATGAAAGAAAAATTTGATACTTTCACTAACTTTCCCAAAATAGAAATTAAAAAATGGTTCATTGATTGCATTATAGATAATGTGGAGAATAACTCATTAAACAAAAATGAATTTGACATCTTACATTGATTTCATTATAGATAATGTGGAGAATAACTCACTAAACAAAAATGAATTTGGCATCTTACATGTGCTTGAAGATGAAATACTAACTTTAAAGTTAAAAGGAAAAAGTCATGTGAATCCCTTTTAACAATATATTAAGGATGGGCTAAATCAAATCGTTGATATTATTGCTAAAATTTTATGAAGAAAAAAAACAATTGAAAAAAATAGAGTACCATATACACTATCGATACAATTCTTTTATAAAAAGTATATAAATATTTTCTCTTTTATTAAATATAAATATTTTTCTTTAACTAAAATATTAATTTTGTAAATAAACCATTGAAAATCCTTATTTTTCCATTTTCTTTTTAGTCTTTTTTTTCACATTATCTTCATCTTCATTGATATTTTTTCATAGTATCTTCATTGATATTAGGACCATGAGAACGGGCCTTCATTAACTTCTCCTCCTTTTTACTTCTCTCAAGATTTCCTTATTAGTCCCTGTTGGAAGGCCAGGGCAGGGACTATAGCGATGAGTTCATTGCTGACTTCATATTAGTTTAGGGTTGACCTTAAATTTTTTGCAAAAATTCTAATGTTTAACTTAGGAAGTTTGTATTCATATATTTTAAAATAAAAAAAAATGTATATTTGTTACAATCTTATTGGCTGATAGGTTTGAAGTGTTATTGCCAGCTTCACTTCTTCCAATGCTTTAATTAACATTTCTTCCAACTGTCATCCTTAACTCAATTACTCACTGTACTTTTCCATGCTATCTGAACTAATCAACAGTTTCCACATTTCCAAAATCACATGGCTTGATTGTCATCAAGCTGATATGAATCTGCATGAGGTACAAGTTATGGTCTGGAGGGTTTCTTGTAATTTGTGATTTGAAGGCAGTTTCCTGCCTTCACCCATACGCTATTGCACAATATCCAGCTCTCTCTTTCCTGGCCTTTGCCCAAGATTACTCCAAATATGTCTATGGCACATGACTTCACCACCATTGGCGAACCATTGCGACAGTTTAATGTTTAGTTGACCTCACCAACGAACCAGCTCTTTGGTTCGAATGGTTTATAATATTTATGTAGCTACAACAAATAGTGGGATGGGTATGAAAAACAATGGGGACATTTTAATACTCTGTCGACCTCACCAGTGAACCAACACTTCAATGGAATGGTTTTTTATTTTTATGTGGCTACAATAAATGGTGGGTTGAATGTGGGTATTCTGGTTTGAGATTTGAATTGGAAAAATTACTTGTTATAACAAGGCTATGCTATAGCCCATGGGAAACTTATGCCATTCAGGTGTAGAAAACCACGGTGACCTCTTCATACTCTGCCGATCGCACTATTGATCCAATGCACTTTGGGTGTGGTTTGTGATTTTTATATTTTAGAACAAACAATGGGCTGAATGTGGGTATTCTGGTTTGAGATTTGAGCATAAAAACCTTAAAAGCATATTTCATAAGCTACATCTTTTCAGAATAATTTACTGTGTGATATAGCTCATGGCACACTCATGCCATTCAGGCAGGGCAGACCATGCTGACAGATTGATACTCCATCGACCTTCCCATCCCTTTTAAACTCATACAGTTTAGGTGGGGCAAGCTTAATATCTGTCTACCTCACAAATGAATCAATGCTCCATCACCATGGTTTTTGATTTTGATATGGCTAGAACAGATGGTGGGTATTGAAGTATTCTAGTTTAAGATTTGAATTGTAAGAGTTATGCTCTACGATGAAACATTAGTAACATATCTCACAAGCTGCATCATTTCAGCATACGTTCCCATCTATAGCCCATGGTTGATGGGGTGTTGTTAATTTGGAATTTGCATGTACTCCCTGAGGATCTTTTGCAAAAGGGTTACCCCAACTGACCTAGGAAGACCTTTTAGGATCTTCCTATGAGCACTATGGGAGGGAGCATAAACTAGACTTTGATTGGTTGTAAGAAAAAGATTTCATTTGAAACAATGGGCCTAATGTGGGTATTCTGGTTTGAAATCTGAATTGTAAAAGTTACCTTCTATGGAAAAACCTTAAAAACATATGTCTCATAAGCTGCTACTGTCTACGTTTCAGAATATTTTACCATGCTATATCGCATGGATGATGGGGTATTATTAGTTTGGAAGATGCATGTACTTGTTGAGCCCCTTTTGTTGAAGGGTTATCCCAAGATCCAAATGGTCTGCCAAGACCTTTCAGGACCTTCCTATGAGTTTTATGGGATGGGAGGACAAACTAGACTTTGATTGGTCATAAGAAAGAAAGAGGAATCCATTTGAAGATCAACTGTACAACAAAGTAAATCAGTCAGCTAATGTAATTGAATGAATTGGGTTGACAGACACACACCAAACTAACACCCCTCCAAAATTCTGGTGACAATGAAGTTGTATACATGAATTCTAAATATTATTCATTTACAATTTCCTTGAACTCTAATTATATCTTGGCCTGAACTTGTTTTATAAATCTATTTGAGGTAGTATAAGTATTCTCTTCCCATTGGAGTTATATCCTAGATGATAATGCAAAATAAATCTTATAGTATAAGATACAGGGGTCAAGGGAGATTTTCATTTTTTGCAAAATTGAAATGATACCTGCTTGTTACCATGAAGTATGTGTGTTTTTATTACTCATTTGTATTCTACAATAAGATGTGAAGGGATTTTACTTGACTGTTATTTTGCAGATTTTTCCGCATGACACATTTTTGAAACCTGTTGGGGACTCTTCTTTGAATCTAGTATCAACAGAGGATTCTCAACTTCTTGCAACTACAGTTAAACCTTCCAATCTACTGGAGGTTGATGATTTTTCTAAGACCTTGGATGTAAGTGACTGAACAAGAAGGATGCTAAGTATGAACTATAATGTATTTATAATTTTATTTTTATGTTGCCTTTTATTTGACATATGCTTTTGAATAACATCAATGCTTTTGGATCCAGGATAATCATTTAAGTAATGATCTTTGGTCTAAGCCATATAGTAAACAATTCTTCCAATGCATAGATTGGCCTCGACATTATAAGTGTATGTTCTTCCCATTCCTCGGTAAATGTTCTGAAGTGAATCATAAGCAATTTTATCGCAGTAATTCACATTCCTGATTTCCATAAAAATATTATTACAGGCCCACGAGAGCAACCCAATGGGTATCTTGTTTTGAATGCTAATGGTGGATTGAATCAGATGCGTACAGGAGTAAGTGTCAAGAGTTCAACATGCAATACTTTTTTTGGTTCTCCTTTTTTGAAATTTTTATAAGTTCCAATCTTGTATATTTATACATTGTTTCTTAACGTGCAGATCTGTGATATGGTTTCCATTGTAAGGATTATGAATGTTGTGCTTGTCATACCAACCTTAGATCATAGTTCTTTTTGGGATGATCCAAGGTATTTATATATTTTTCTTTGATTTACCATGACTTCACATGCTGAAAAATATACCGTCATTTTTTTCTGCTTTTGGAATTCTGAAAATCTTGGTGGATATTGAAATTCTTAAATGTTGCAGTGAGTTTAAAGATATATTTGATGTTCACCACTTTATTGACACACTGAAGGAAGATGTGCACATTATTGATTCCTTACCATCATCCCTAAAAGATGTTTTGTCTTTAAAGAAGGCTCTTGCTTCGTGGTCAAAGGTGAGATGATCTTCTATACTACTTAAGACTTTGCTTGGATATAATTGCTTGTTGATTTTGAGTTGATAGTTTCCATAGGTTACCCAAAATCCATTCTAGGGTTGCAGCTAACAATTTTGTAAGCTGTCCAATCTACAGGTGTCCTTTTACAAGAATGAGATGCTTCCTTTCCTGAAACAACATAAGGTGTTGTACTTTACGCATACTGATGCTAGTCTTGCAAATAATGACCTTCCCGATTCAATTCAGAAGCTCTGTTGCCGTGCCAATTACCAGGCACTGAAGTTTACCAAGCCCATCGAATGACTATCTCAAACTCTTCTAAGTAGAATACAAGATAAGTCACCATACATTGCCCTCCATCTCAGGTAGTTGGAATAATTTATTGCAATTCCTGATTCTGGTTGGTTTATGTGCATTCATTCAATAGTATGTTCTTATTTTTGGTTCATGGAATTGATTTATGTGATAATATTGTGTCTAGGTATGAGAAAGATATGTTATCTTTTACGGGATGTACACATGGATTGTCATCAGAGGAAGGTGAGGAACTCAAGTAGATGTGAATTAATGTTGAACACTGGAAAGAAAAAGATATTGATGGAGAAGAAAGGTGCATACAGGGAAGCTTCCCTTTGACTCCTCATGAGACTAGCCTTTTTTTGAAGGCTTTGGGCTATCCCTTGTCGACTAAGATATTCATAGTAGCAGGGAAGCTTTATGGGGATGGAAATTTAGAGTCCCTTCAGAAGCATTTTCCAAATGTATACTCTCATCTAAGCTTGACTACTGAAGAAGAAATTGAGCCATTGAAGGATTATCAAAATAGATTAGCAGGTTTGGATTACATAATGGCATTGGAAAGTGATGTTTTTGTTTACACCTATGATGGAAACATGGCCAAGGCTGTCCAGGGCCACATATGGTTTGAAGGATTTAGGAAGACAATCAGTCCTGACTCTAGATTTTATTTCAGCTTTTAATTTGTTTTCAGATAGAATGTTGAACTTCAGCTAAAAGTGATGTTCACATTCTTTATTGCAGACAAATTTTGGTCAGATTGATAGATGAATATGGATCAAGAAGAATTTAATGGGAAATATTTCAACAACAGGTGATGGAAGTTCATAGCCATAGAATAGAAGCTCTAGCAAGTCGACAACCTGGAGAATTTCCTAAAACCGAGGAGTACTTCTATGCAAATCCCTTTCCGGGTTGCATTTGTGAAAAAAAGCAATTACGTAGGAGAGTGTTAAGGGGAAATTCATGAGTATCTTATGGTTTAGGTAAATATGTGCATTTTAATTATTCCTCAATGAATTCTTCTCTACACTTCAGTGGATTTGCAGTGTAACTTGGAATTCTTTGCAATTTAGTCCAAGAATCATTCTTTTCCCAGTGAACAATAACGTGCAGTTTGTTTTCCATCTATGCAGACAAAAATTTGACTAATCCTGCCAAAATTCATGGAGTGTGTTTGACGGTAACCTGTATTTTATTTCTAGAGCCACTTTAGTATACATTCCAAAAGCTTCGTAGAAATCAGGGAAGTTTTTGATGGAGCAACATATAATTTTTTTCACTGCTGCCTACTCAAATGAAGGCGTGTTCTTGTTGATATGCCACTTCCCTTTGCTTCGCTATGATGATCCATTGATGTAAATAGACATGATTCATGAAGCAGTATTTTAATTCTGCTATTGTTTCCTTGATCTCCACGAAAATATCCCATGTGTTTGTTCTTTCACTGAAATTGAATGGCAACCCGTATCTGTGTTTATTCTAAATATTGTATTGCCTCTGACACCGGGGCTTCATGGCTTGCCATAAAACTAGTACTTGTTGCTCAGTGGAAATGGATTTAATATCTTCCTGGGTAAAAATATATGGAAACCTGAAATAGGTGATGCGATGATATATTTCAGTTCTCATTTTTTCAGAACAATTCTATTTACATTCTATTTTTAGGGGTTGTGTCCTCTGTTTATAAGATCTGGATATCAGGAATAGTTTTAATGATTCTTGGCAGAAATATTACAAAACCTGAAGCTCAGAATAATACTTCATTTTCATTCTTTTCAACCCCACTATTTCAATTCCATCTTTATTTCAAGGCTTGCAATTGAGGACTTCATCATTGCCCAAGATTATAGTGTTTAATTGGTCATTATGAAGGAAAGTATTCACAATTTTTAGTCACGACTATCAGAACAGTATCATGTTTTATGTGCCCTTATGTTCATTGTTTTACAAAAACAAGTTGAAAATTTTAATTGCACCATGTTGGTTTGTACTTTCCATTAGTTTAGGGTTGACTTTAAAAATTTTCAGAAATTCTAATGTTTAACTTAGGAAGTTTCAATTCATATACTTTAAAATAAATAAAAAATATATTTGTTACAATTTTATTGGCTCATAACTTTGAAGTGTTATTGCCAGCTTCACTTCTTCCAATGTTTTAATTAATGTTTACTTAACTTCTTCCAACTGCCACTCTTAACTCAAGTACTCACTATCATTTTCCATGGGATTTGAACTAATCAACAGGATCCACGTTTCCAAAACCACATGGCTTGATTGTCATCAAGATGATATGAATCTCAATGAGGTACGAGTTATGGGCTCGAGTTGTGCACAGATCTTTCTCTCCAAATGCATTTTGGTAGTTAGTACAACTCAAACTGTGTGCAAGAAAACTTTGAGTAAAATCTGCGGTCGATAGACAGGGAAATGGAGATATATGCTTACGAGGAGTAAGAAATCTAGTCACTTCTTTTATTTCATGAAAGGTGTAGAGAGGGACTAAGAGAGATTTGGACTCTACGCGAAACATAGAGATTTCATTATCCAGACAG
This sequence comes from Picea engelmannii, assembly GCA_009831015.1. NCBI lineage: Eukaryota > Viridiplantae > Streptophyta > Pinopsida > Pinales > Pinaceae > Picea > Picea engelmannii. The sequence goes on from ML784730.1 coordinate 178,669, forward strand.
ATTTGACAACAATTCTACACTATGCAAGCTACTCTCTCACTTATAAAATCGCATACCAAGGCCTCAAGGCTCAAATCAATGGAATTTTATAAAAAGGGACTTTATCGATGGTATAGATGTTACTAGGCATGATGGTTTTCATATCAAACTGGATTTTGTGAAAATAACTTTCCTATAACTAACATGTGCAGACGCTCTTTTCCATCTCATTAAGGGTACAATGGACCAAACTGTGGCTGCAATTACTTGAGGGTAACTCATTCACTTGCTTTGCTGGAAGGAGATATCAAATAGTACTACATCCTTCAGTGCTTTCAAATAATAACGATGAGATTGGGCAGTCAAAGCATGTATTTAAGTTATGGAATGATATAGAGAAGCATAATTTTAGTGACGATTCTAGTATTCATTACTATGTCGAATGGGTTCCTTCTTAATGGCAAACCTAAAGTATCTTGCATAAATGATTTGGAGAGAGCACAACCATGTGCAAGATATTTTTAATAAGGCTCAACAATTATCATTGGTGTTAATGAACTTCAGTTAGATGTCAATATTACCGACGGATGGTAATTGTCGTTGATGTGAATATTACTTATTGTTGATTTAATCTTGGCTAGTAGTTATGTCTCAAGGAGACTTGGAGACTTAGTTAGATGAATTTTTAGCCAGATAAAGGATGGATGTTGGCACAATAAGGTCAAACGCTAGGAAGTTAAAGAAGGAATAATAAGCTTCCTCTCGAAGATAAGAACTTAATTTTGTAATTTCGATTAGACCAGTAACCGATGGTGTTGGCGATGGAAGTCACTCCTGGATTGCAACAGGAGCAGAGCCCGACGCCCATCAGTTTATGTCACGATTTTTTTATAAAAAGGGGTGATCGAATGCAAGTTAACTCAAAACGATGTTGTTCTAACTCCGAAACTAGGCCAGGCATGCATGGGCAAGTGAGGTATTAGATAAAATTCAGACAGTGAGTAGTAGTAAGGGTGAGTAGGGGGAAGACTTGTATAAGAGAACTGCAAAGGTCTGTCGTAAACATCAGGTTTTTAACAGACTGTAGGAGAAAACATTTAAACGCGAGATCTTCTTACATTCAAACGCAAAAAACCAGAGAATACAATAATGCAACAATAAATCCTTTATCATAACATAATTGCAATAATTCATGTGAATCAGTCAATCATGAACTCCCTCGGTATGAGATGAAAACTAGATGGGGTAGGAAAAATGTCTGTCATTAAACAAGAAATCTTACATACATATGCATAACCAGAGAACTAGAGTGTCTGTTAAAACTTTATAATCGGGAGCTTCGCTCTACCATCGATACCTTGAAAAATATCAAAACTAAGTATATATACCCAAAACACTTGCCCAACAGAGGCCTACTAGACTTTCAGGATGAGGAGTCTCTTCAATCAAATCTGACCTGCACTCTTCTGCCATACGCCACCTTAATTCTGCATGGCTCGCGCCAGAGGGTAGCTGAGCCCTTAAATGCTGAATTAGCGTGCGCAAGCTTCCCTGGCGAGTCGAGGACTCGGCATGGCTTCCATGGAGAGAACCAGTACAGAGGACCATCTCGGGTAGACTTTCAGCTGGGACACCCATACCTTGCAATTAATGCGTGAGGCGAGGTTTCAACCACCCTCTCTCTTCTTCATTCATTTTGGGCAAGTATCGGGATTTAGATCACATTGAACCAGCATCTGGAGAACACAATGCCCCCCTTCTGAAACTCAACTCGGCGCTTTTGGCCCCTTTTGTACAGCCCTCTCCACTCTCTCAAGTGACCATGGGTCGTGACCCTACGCCTATCTTCCAAAGTGCTTTTGGCATTTCGGGGTTCGTGGATAGGAAGGAGTAGGTCCTTTCTCTTCAAAGTCGTGATGGGCGAAATGTCGGGAGGGCCTAATGGTCGCCACGCATCCCCCCACTTATCTGATGGTCCTAAATTAATTCGGTAATACTGTGGGCCCAGGTCCTAGAAATCTTCGACGCTTCGCGCTTCGTGGATATGAAAGAGCTGCTACTTGCATTTCGAAATCGCGATGGGCAAAAAGACAAAGAACCTAATCACGCACAATGTGTTCCTTTGAGATGAACGGCTAAGATCACTCTCGACGCTTTGGGACCCGTCTTGCCAAATGATAAACATTAGCACCCCTCCTTCAGGCCTTCTCCTTTGTGACCAGGCGTCAAAACCATGGGACCGATTCTGGGCGCTTCGGGATTCGAGGTTTCGAGATGTGAAATGACGAGGAACGCTTACCCCTCGAACTCCTGAATGCTTACATGGCACGGGTGTGCGCCGTGTGTCCTTAATATGAATGGTCGAGGTAGCATTCGTTATTTAAAAAGGGGCCTCCTTCATTCCCAGGCTCCCTTGACGTGACCTGGCGCTAGGACCGTGGGCTCGGCTCCAAAGGTGCCCTCGACATTTCGTTGATCGACAATTTCACCTGCAATGAATGGGAGGTCCCTTGTCTCTCGAAACATCGATCCCCGCAATGCTGACTGGCTGCCACCTGTCTTAACTGGATCGGATGACCCAGATCTGTCTTGAACTATGGGTGCTACCTTTTGTGCTAAATCCTGGGCAACTTGACAACCCCGAAATCCCGATGACCGTCAACCAACTTTATAGGTGGATCTTGGTTGTTGACAACAAAACTTCGCCTGCTCGCTTGACTTGTAACCCGAAAAGAGATTCTCCCACTCTACGCTTGGGCACTTCCCTTGCAACTTGCAGAACTGGGTACTTTTGTGCCCAAGACAAAAATTATTGCTAACATTAGGCTCCATGGGGTATAGAGTCATCCCTGTGATGCTCTAAGAACTCATTCTGCAACTTCAGTACCTTGCTATTGGGATATGGAGTCATTTACTAAGCTGAAAATATGCAAAAAAGAAAAATATCAAAGAATCAAAGGACAATATTTACAAACAAAGGAGCCGTCTAAGGCTCAAACAAAACATTTCTTTAGAAAATGCCCATTTACTGGGCTATTGAAAACCTCTTCACCCTCCAAATCTTGCAACCTGTACGTGTTGTTTGAGAAAACCTCGGAGATTTTGAAGGGGTCGATCCAGAGGGTTTCAAACTTGTTGTGTTTGCCCTTATCCTGTCTGGGTGCATCCCACTTAAGTACCAAATCCCCGATCTCGAACTCCTTCTTCCTGACCTTCCTGTCAAAAGCTTGTTTGACCTTTTGCTGATGACTATGAGCCCCGTCCCTCACCTGTTCCCTGATCTGTTGTACTTCCATTATCTGATGAATCCCTCTGATCATATGATCTGGCTCTCCTTCATAATCTTGAAAGAACTTCGCCACTGGTAAAGCGAGCTGAGTGGGAAAAACCGCCTCTGCTCCGTAGACCAGCTGAAAAGGTGAGGTGCCCAGGGATTTCTTCGTTGTCGCTCGATCAACCCATAGAGAAAATTTCAACTTTGAATCCCAGGCCCTTTTGTTGTCCTCCAATACTCTTTTGATGATCCTTATCAGGCTTTTGTTGGAGGACTCTGCTAAACCATTGCCCTAGGGATAGTAGGGGGTGGAGTGAATTAGCGAGATCTGGAACTGCTCACAGAACTTAATTAGAGGCTCAGACTTGAAAGAAGCAGCATTATCAGTGACGATCCTGCTGGGACATCCAAACCTGGCTATGATATCCTCCAGAAAGCTGATAATTACTTTGTGTGATGCACTTCTGGTGGGGGCAGCTTCTATCCACTTGGTGAAATAATTTGTTGCAGTCAGGATCCATCTGTGTTGGCCACTTGAGGGAGGATGGATTTCCTCAATGAAGTCTAGCCCCCACTGTTGAAAAGGTGTTGAAGCCACTACAGGCTTCAGTGGTAGTGGTATAAGTTGTTACTTTCCTGAGAACTTTTTGAATTTGATGCAGGCCTTGATTTCTCTGCTAACATCAATGAATAAAGTGGGCCAGTAATACCCATCCCTGATGATTTTGTGAGCTGTGGTCTTCCAAAAATGATGCCCCCCGCAAAGGCCTTTATGGAAATCAAGCATAACTTTCTGGGCTTCTAGTGGGTTCAAACATCTCAGCAGCATCCCCAGAGGGTCTCTCCAGTACAAGACTTGCCCAATGAGGCAATATCTGACCACCTTGAGCTTTAAATCTCTCGCCTTAATTTTACTCATTCCATTCGGGGGCTTCAACTCCTGCAAAAAGTACAAAATGTCACGATACCAGGCACATTCTGCCAATGATAAGCCATCCTGAGAGCGTTGGCTGGGCAGCTCAGCTTGCTGAGTTCCTAAGCAAGTATTGATGAAGCTAACCCCCAAGGCTTCGCAATTGGATTCAGCCAGTAGCTTGGCTAAACCTTGCCCCTTAACCAACTTGGTGGGCTTTATCTCCAAGTCAAATTCCAAGATTCTAGCAATCCATCTGCCTCTTCTCCCATCTATATCAAGTTGTACAAGGATTTCCTTCACATAAGTCAAGGGAACGTATGCGGTTACTTTTGAATGCAAGACATAGACTCTGAAAGCTTTGAGAGCTTTCACTAAGGCATAGGCATGTTTCTCCATGATTTCATACCTGATCTCTGCATCTCTTAATTCCTTGTTGAAGAAGGCAATGGGTTTCTCTCGCCCTTCCTCATTTTTCTGCAATAACACCGCTGCTACCGTATCGAAAGAAGCAAAAGAAAAAACTAGGAAGGGTTTGGAATAATCAGGACTAATCAGCACAGGTGCCTCAGTTAGTGCCCTTTTTATTTGGACAAAAGATTCCCTGGGTTCAGCGGTCCATTTCACTTCGTTTCCCTTTTTGAGCATGGCTGTGATGTGTTTCACTAGTTCAGCAAAATTTGAGACGAATCTCCTCAGAAAGCTGATCTTTCCTAAAAAGGCCTGGACTTCTTTTTTAGACCTGGGAAGTGATAGGGTTTGAATTGCCTCCACTCTGCTGGGATCAATTCTCACTCCTTCCGCTGATACTATATGGCCTAATAGCTTGTCCTCCATCATAGCAAACAAGGATTTCTTGGGATTTAGGGAAAGACCGAACCTCCGACACTTTGAGAAAAATTTCCTTAAGTGATAACAGTGCTCTTTATCAGACCTGGAGAAGATTGTGATGTCATCTAGGTAGATCACTACAAACTAGTCTTTCTCCCCGATGAAGGCTATATCCATGGCTCGCTGAAATGTTGCTCCTACATTCATTAGTCCAAATGGCATTTTGGCATACATGAATGTGCCCCAAGGAGTGGTGAAGGCTGTCTTTTCCTTGTCCTCAGGCATGACCGATATCTGATTATAGCCAGAAAACCCATCGATCATGGATATCTTGGATGCATCGGTTACCCTCTGCAGTATGTGTTCCATCTTAGGTAGGGGGTAATTGTCTTTCTTTGAGCTCCTGTTCAGGTTCCTGAAATCGACACAAAGCCTGATTTCTCCACTTTTCTTTCTCACCGGGACCAAATTGGATACCCATTCGAAATATCTCAAGGGGGTGATGATCCGGGCCTCTAACAACTTCTTCACTTCTTTCTCCATGACAGGCAGCAACATGGGATTTATCTGTCTTAGCTTCTGCCTAAATGGCATAGCCTCTTCCTTCAGCGGGATCTTGTGCTCCATGACAGATGTGTCATAAGTCTTGAGGTCTTCGTAGGTCCACGCAAACACATCAACGAATTCCTTTAATAATTCAGTATATTCCGTCCTCTGTTCATTGGTCATACTGCTCGATAATTTGACAAACCTAGGCTCCTCCTGTGTGCCAATGTTGCATTCGGCTGTATCATCATCTTCATTTGAGACCTTACCCTTTACTGCCACATCGTTCCCATCGAACAGTCTTTCTAAAGGGACTAGTCCCCTCGGAATGTGATTACTAGGCACCTGAATAATCTGGTGATTAGTAATTTCATTTAAAAACACCTCAGGGCAAGGGTCACCTTCCGGGTTGGGATCTTGATCAATGTGCAATGCAAAAAATTCATCAACTGATTGGAGAAATTTTTCGATTTCCAGATCATCTATGAATACCTTCCAATGCTTGACATTGTCCAGTACAGAGGGCCTATATTTTATTTCAACATCGTTCTTGACCATAGGCGGTAGAGGAATTTTGAGCAAACTAGCTGAGATAGCTAAAGAATTAGCTAAAGTATTTTCCCCCCTCGGAATGAAAGAAATGTTAAAAGCCAAGAAGAAATTATCAATCAGGTCCCACACTTCATTTCTTTAGTTTTTGAGCCGGGGATTATTAGCATGATAAGCATTTATGACTTGCTGGATAATCAACTCAGCATCTCCAAATATTTCTATCTCTTTAATTCCCATTTCCTTTGCAGCCCTCATACCCAGAACAAGAGCTTCATACTCTGCCACATTGTTGGTGGTTTCGAATTCCAGCTTGTATGACAAGGATATGGCCTCTTGACAAGGTGATACGAAGACCACTCCAGCACCAGTGCCTTCGCTAGAAGAAGCTCCATCGAAAAACATCTTCCAAACAAAGGGGGTTGGAGGGGGAATCGGATAATCAATATTGGGCTGCTTTCTGATTTGGAAAGGGTCTTCAGGAGCATCAGTGAGCTACAATAAACTAGACCCCAAATCGGTGTCAAGTGCAAAGATGGGGTGATTGGTGGGGTTTGCTTCATCACTAACAATGTAGGCCAACTGAGCTTCTCTATATAACCTCCTTTGTTCCCCTCCGAAGACTGGAATGGTGGCATACGTGAGGTCCATATGTAATGTTCCTCCAAGATTTTTTATCCAAGATCTAGACAACAACATACCAAATTTTGGGGGGACATCAGCTACCACAATATCCATGACCACACTCTTCATGGGCAGCTGAAACAAAGAAACCACCAGGTCTTTGATGACTCCTAGACACTGCACTTTCCTTGAATCAAAAGAGTACAAATCATGATAAGTTTTTGTCACCTCCAGTCCCAATTCTTCCATTACTATTTTGGGCATAAGGTTATGGGAAGCCCCTGAATCCATGAGGTAGTTATGCAGCACTTTATCATGTATGTTCAGGGATGTGTAGAAGGGAGGGGATGAGTCATCTCTATCTTCTACCATGGGCCCTAGGACAACTGCTGGCTTTTCATATTGGAGATTTATTGAGTCAGTGGAAGGCTGGGGGGGTTCAAATTGTAGCAGCTTGGAGAGGGACTTTTTGAAATCTTCATTTTTAACTAGTTCAGATAGGGGTACAGGAATTCTAATCTTCTGAATCTCATGCTCAAAATTGAAGGAGGAAATAGGCTTAGGAACTTCCCTTACCTCAGTGACAGGTTCCTTGGCTGCTAGGGAAGCATCCTGAGTTTTCTTTTCTTTAGTAGTGGTTGTTGCAGCTTTAGTAGGCCTTTTCTCCATGGGGGGCTAACCCTGGTTATCAAAATTCCCTTCTTTCTTTTTTGACCTAAGATTATATCTATTAGGAGTGTTGCTGGCCTTTTCCCCTCTACTCAACTCATTGATTTGAGTGTTGATAAGGGATTCTTCATATGCAGATTGAGTCAAATGAGGAAACAGAGAAGTGTCCTCAATGCAGTGGATCTCAGGGTCGAGTTCATCCACCTCCTCCCCTTCCTCATGAGAAACTAGGTTGTTCTAGAGAGGGGTCTGAATCCTCTGATCATCTCTATCTCTGCTTCTTTGTTCCCTAGGAAAATCTTGTGGCACATTGTTATTAGGCTTCCTGAAACCTCTACTGTCTGTATTTTGGGGATTTCTGTAGATGGGCTTCCCTTCTAATTCCCACCTCTCCATCCTGGCAGAAAGTGATTTTAGCACTCTAGCTGTCTCTTCTGTCTGAAGGGGCAGAGGAGAGGAACTGGATGGGGAAGCTTCAAGCCTCTTCCTAGATATGTTCCTACCAGCGGTGTTCTTGAGTCGGTCAACAACCAATAAGTTAGATTCTACCTCCACGGATGCATCCTACATGTGGGCCATAGTAGTGGCTCTTCTTTCTCTCAACAGGAGGCAGAAATCGGGATCAAAGGAACTAGCATAAGTGATCTTTGCAGAGGCTTTGGAGGGTTTTATCTTAGCAGGGATTTTATTGTACATTTTATTGAATCTCTTGGAGAAGTCAGAGACAGACTCCTCTTCTTTTCTCTTCAAAGACCCAAACTCTGTCATGTAATACATGAAGTCCTTTTTATCTTCCCACTGTCTTAAAAAGGAACTATCCAAAGCTTCGATCCCATCAATAGATCCAGGAGGCAAGGCCTTGAACCATTTTCTAGCCTCGCCTTGAAGACTATGGAAAAAAATCCTCATCCATACATCTGCATGCATGATAACATTATCATCTGTAAAAATGTAAAAGGCTTCTAAGTGTTCTTCTGCAGTTATGTCCCCCTCGCCTGTAAACTTGGGCAGCTGCTTGAGGTAACCATCTACTGGGAGGGCATTGAGAGGCTGAGGTAACACGAGGGGAGCATACCTAGAGGCTATAATGGCCTCCATTCTGGTCATAGGGGGATTTTCTCCTGCCATAGGGATATTATGTGGAGGATAACTTGGAGGAGAAGGAGCTCGAAAAGGGGATACTGGGGATGAGCTTCTAAGGGGAGTGGGAAACAATAGGGGATTTAGGGAGAAGGATAGTGAGCTTAAGTTGGTGGATGCCTCTCTTTGTGCAAAAGTGGCAACAGTAACAAGAGGAGGAGCGGTAAAGCTAGGAGTGGGGAAATATTTTGTTGTTCTGGGTCTACGCCAAGGTACAGCTTCAGGGGAGAGGGGAGTGACAAGGATTTCTCCCTCCAATCCCAGACCAGGGGGGGAAACCTCAACAGGAACACTCCCAAAATTCAGGAAACGGGAAACTTCTGAAAGCGGTCTGCTAAGAAACTGAGGAGGAGAGAATGGGGTTCCTACAGAAGGAGATGGTGGATTACCTGGTTCAGCGGCAACAACGTCTCCTTCAGAGGCCTTTCCTTTTCCGATAACCACCTCCGGATCAGTTTCAGGTGTAGCTAGAGGCAGCTGTGGATGGGACCGCGTGTGCCTGCCTTTGAAAGCCACAATCGACACGGCAGGTTCTCCCCAATGGAGTCGTTACAATGGAGTCGCCAGGTGCACAGTAGAAATCTTTGAAGGCTCTGATACCTGATGCACCCTCAGAATCAGAGGCTCAATGTCGTTCGATCTCGGAGAAAATTTTCAACTTCGTCCCCGGCAACGGCGCCAGAAATGTTGGCGACGGAAGTCACTCCTGGATTGCAACAGGAGCAGAGCCCGACGCCCATCAGTTTATGTCATGATTTGTTTATAAAAAGGGGTGATCGAATGGAATTTAACTCAAAACGATGTTGTTTTAACTCTGAAACTAGGCCAGGCATGCATGGGCAAGTGAGGTCTTAGATAAACTTCAGATAGTGAGTAGTAGTAAGGGTTAGTAGGGGGGAGACTTATATAAGAGAACTGCAAAGGTTTGTCGTAAACATCAGGTTTTTAACAGACTGTAGGAGAAAACATCTAAACGCAAGATCTTCTTACATTCAAACGCAGAAAACCAAAGAATACAGTAATGCAACAATAAATCCTTTATCATAACATAATTGCAATAATTCATGTGAATCAGTCAATCGTGAACTCCCTCAGTATGAGATGAAAACTAGATGGGGTAGGAAAACTGTCTGTCATTAAACAAGAAATCTTACATACAGATGCATAACCAGAGAACTAGAGTGTTTGTTAAAACTTTACAATCAGGAGCTTCGCTCTACCATCGATACCTTGAAAAATATCAAAACTAAGTATATATACCCAAAACACTTGCCCAACAGAGGCCTACTAGACTTTCAGGATGAGGAGTCTCTTCAATCAAATCTGACCTGCACTCCTCTGCCATACGCCACCTTAATTCTGCATGGCTCACGCCAGAGGGTAGCTGAGCCCTTAAATGTTGATTGATGCAGGAGCATCTCTCCATGTCAGCCAGCCAGCTAGCCAGCCACATCAGCGCGCATGCATTCATATGCTAAAAGGGAGGCGCAACCTCATTTGAATTTGAATTGAATGTAATTTAATGTGCTTAGGTTGTTGAGCCATGGAAGTCGTGCCTTTGTGCATGCATTAGATAGGATCGACTTTAATGCTAGATCAGCTGAGATCTAGTTCTGGATAGCAGACTAGACAACCATTGATTGTAATTTATTAGAGTAGGTGGACCTGGAGGGAAGCGCTCGATGAGCCCCTCATGTAAAAGAGATTTTCATATCTCATTTTGAGTTGAGCTAGAGAGCATCTGCATGTAGAGAAGAGAGGAGAGAAGAGCCAGAGAGGGCTCAGGAACACATTGTAATTACAGGCATTTGCCATTTGTTAATAGAAACAGAGCAATTTTTCGTGCATATTCTGTGTATGGATGTCTGTGTGTGTTCCCTATGTATGTTGTGAATGTATGATTGTTGACGCATTCTACAGGAGTTGTGTTGATTTCAGGTGAAGGTCTTTGAGGCTTCACACCAGGAGGGTGTGACAGAACATTGAGGGTTCTGAGAGCCGTGCACAGGAGGATGCACTTCTGAACACTGCAGGGTTCAGACAGAGATGTGCTGAGGCACAGGGCTGAAATCATCAACTCAGAGGAAGAAGACCTGTGAGGTTACTGAACACCTCAGGAGGCAAGGCTGTGTAGCTGAAACACAGTTGCAGACAGAATCATGGAGGATTATGTGAGAGATCTGCCAAGTGGGCATTGAGCGTGTGTACAGGAGTGCACAAAGGAGGGAACTCTGCTGAGAGTTCAGAAGAGACAGAATCACTGACGATTCTGAGAGATCTGCCAGTATGGCATTGAGAAGGTGCAAAGGGTGCACGGAAGGAACCCATAACTATTGAATGTTCTATGGAGAAAATACTCCGCCAGGAGGGCGTCGAGAAGGTGTGCAAGCAGGCACAGGAGGAAAGGTCCACTGAGGGAAATTTCACTGGGTTGTTGAATACCCATAAGTACTCAAGAAGAGGCTTGAACGGAAGGATAGCCAGGAGGGCATCCATTCCATTCTCCATTTGAGGGAGAAGAAGGATAAAATCCCCTAAGGGGTCTGATTGTTCGGAGAAGCTCAGGAGGGACAGCACCGGGTGTGCGTAGAGGTTCTGCAAGGAGGGAAGACATCAAAATCCTTTGAAGGATCCGAGGAGAAGAAGCTCAGGAAGGGTAGCGTTATATACGCGCAGCGAGGCTCGAGGTTGTAGAGCTCGCAGAGGAACAGATAGAGGTCGAGGCCTTTGGAAATTTGAATTTCTTCTAAGTCCAGGAAGAAGGCGCGAAGGAAGCTCAGGAAGGAACAACAACAGCCGTCGGATAGACCGAAAGATTCTGGACCGTTGGTTTTAGGCGTCCAGGAGGAGCTCAGGAGGAGCTTACAGGAGGAAGAGACCAAGAGCTGTCAGATCTCTTACTGAAAACCCGTTAGTCGTTGGATCGGGAGAAGCTGCGCAGAGGTTACGTGCAGGAGCAGGCGCGCAGGCAGCTCAGGGAGGAGCATAACATCCGTTGGATCGGTCGATAGAACCTGGGCCGTTGATCTTCGATTCCAGAGAGTAGCCAGAGGAGCGTGCACAGAGGAAGACATATCTGGGCCGTCATATCTGAGCAGAAATCCTGACAGTCATCGGATCTGCAGGAAGTTGCACGGAGGATAAGCCTTCGTGGGTAGGAGGAGAAATCCCGACGAGAGGAGTCATCATCGGGATATCGACCATTGGGAAATCAGAGTTCCCGAGGTCGTGTGAATCGGGACATCGACAACCACGAAATCCTGACGAGATTTGGACCGTCCATTAGCAAGGACATGCAGCGGACATCTAGCGCCATCAGCGTTTGGCGCATCGGGAAATCGGCATTCCCGGGGACACGAGATCGGGGAAATCTAGGTTGAAAACCTCGACATAATCAGAGCCATCCATCTGAGGGACAGGTGTCAGAGATCAAGCGACCGTCGACATAAGCATTCATCGGGAAATTGGAGTTCCTAAGGACAAGAGGAACGGGACGTTGGAAGTCTCGAAATCCCGACGAGATCGGGATCGTCCGTTGGAGGGACGCGTGGCAATCATCTAGCGCCATCGGAGTTGAAGCCATCGGGATATCGGGGATCCCATAGACAAGTGATTTGAGCACTTCGAAATCGCGAAACGCGAAACCCCGATGAGTGGGGACCATCTTTCAGCACAGCAGCGGAGGAGGATAGAGCCATAGGGGAGGCCAGCTATCAATGCGTGCTGAAGAGTCGAAATATCAGAGGTCCCAGGAGCAAAGGTTTCGTGCATAGCAGAATCGCAAACCGCGATTTCTCGATCAGATCAGGATCGTCCATTTGTGCGTGACGCATGTCAGGAGATCCCAGGAAGTCGGGAATCGGGTTATCGGAGATCCTGGGAGCGAGATTTTTGTGCATTGCAGAATCGCAATACACGATTTCCCGATCGTGATGAAGGTGGGCCACACGGGAGTCGGCGGAGGACAGGTGGCAGGTTATAGTGTGGTAATCGGGGATCGGTATATTGGGGTTTCCGTGGATGCGGAAACTTTGCATTTCGAAACCGCGAACCCCAAAACTCCGATGAAGAATAAGGCCACAGTAACGGAGGCAGGTCATATGGACCAGAGCCTAGCCAGGAGGGGCTAAGGGAAAAGGAGATCTCATCGGGAATTTGGAAGCTGAAATCCCGATAGGGGAGTATAGGACTGTGGTCTTATCAAATTGGTCATATGAGCGGGAGCTGAGCCAGGAGGGCCAGCGCATAAAAGAAAAGGATCTCATCGGAAATCGGGGAATCGAGAGGATAGTGACTCTCGATAACAGGAAGTGTGAAACCCTGAACCTTGATACAGAGTCGGGGATAACCGCGGTTAGGTGCAGAAGCCATGAAGGGTGAAGAAGGACCTGTGGATTGGGATTTTTCACATGGATTCCAGCAGGAGGAATCTAAAGAGCCACTTCGGCTCGAGGATAAGGGATAAGATCGATCTTGTGAGTAGGAGGTCAGGTGGGAGAGACCCTGCGGGGTGATAGGAGAGACCTCGTCTGCGTCAGGTGGTATCAGAGCTAGTTCTTGTCTGTATATTTCAGGCAAGAGGAGAAAAGAGGAAGCAGAGGAAGACAGAGTGTTGAGGGCTCTATGACGATTGTTTGCAGGTAGGCAGCAGTCGAGGAGACAGTTAGCAGGACTGTAGGATGAAGCTGAGCACTCAGGATTGCAGGAGTGACAACAACAGATCTGTCAGGGAGGTAGATAGACACAGCAAGATGGCTACCGAAGGCCATAGGAAGAAGAGCAAGGCAGAAAAACTTGCAGAAATGGATAGAGAATTTGATAAAGACCTCTATGAATTAAAGGCAGACATAGAGAAGTTTGAACTGCGGATGCGGCAGGATAGGAGGAGGAGATGAATGCATGAATTGCCCATGGAGAAGGCAAAAGAAAAATGGCCAGTCAGGGAGATGATGGTCATGAGGCAGTGCAGGCTGTTAAAAAGATGGGTGAGGTATGCTGAAAACCTCAAGGCCATAGAAGAGAAGATGATTTTTCATTGTTGGCCAGAGACTGGAAAAGGTCTCGATGATTGGGATGACGAAGAAGATGAAATGAGATCAGCTAATGATCTCGAAGACTGCCATGAAGGCAGAGAAGAGGAAATTCTGGTTTTCCAGGAGGGCAACGAGTTGATATCAGCTGATGATCTCAAGGACTGTCAGGAGGATAGCCAGGGAATTTCACATTGTCAGCTGGGCAACGATGAGAGATCGCTGAGGGATCTCGAAGACTGCCAGGAAGGCAGCGGAAAAATCAAAGACTGCCAGGAGGGAAGAGATGAAAATGTGAGGCCATCTGAAGGTCTCATGGGCTCGATGAAGAGTTCAATTCAGCAGGGAGTGCTGATGAAGATGGGATCGGTTGATCTCATGGTCTGCCAGGGAAGCAGTGGAAGCATCCCATATTGTCAGGTGGGCAGGGATGAGAAGATGAATTTCAGCCAGGGGAGCTGACAGAAGCGGTGGAAGATCAGGATGGTATTCTGATGATTGGAGGAATGCAAGTATTCCTACCATTTGCCCAGGAGGAGGCAGAAAATTATGTTGCAGATGAGGAAGCAACAACAGAAGGACAGTCACAGCTGATGAGGACTGTCAGAAAAGAAGAAAAATGGGGGCAGACTTGGAAGTTGCTCAAGAGGACAAAGAAGAGAGTGAACATTCTGAGGAATGGCTCAGCATTTTCAGCCATGAAGCTGAAGAAACTGCAACATGGGAGGTTGCAGAAACATAGGAAGAAGAAGCAAACAACATTTGCTTTGCTGATATGTGGGATCAATTTGAAGCCCTGGAGGAAAGGATAAAAGTGCAGGGAAGGCACATCCAACAGGTGAAGTTGGAAATAGATGAGGAAGGCATGGGATATCATGATGATCTGCCCAATGGCCAGAAATGTTTGCAGCTAAGGAGACTGCAACAATAGGACCAGCCATTGGAGCAGCTGGATGAAGTGATAGAGGACATCAGGGAGCTGATGTTGAAGTCAACAGACACTGCCAGCAGGGAGCAGTTGGGCAGAAGGGAAGAAGAAGCAGTAGCAACAGCGACGCAGTAGAAGCAGCAGCAGCAGCAGAATGGAGCAGATGCAAAGCTCCAAAGACTTATTTGGGATCCAGGAGGATTCCAACAGCTACAGGGGAAGCTCATGAGCAGGAGCTCATGATTTTTTGCAGTTGTGGAGTATGATGCAGGAGCATCTCTCCATGTCAGCCAGCCAGCTAGCCAGCCACGTCAGCGCACATGCATTCATATGCTGAAAGGGAGGCGCAGCCTCATTTGAATTTGAATTGAATGTAATTTAATGTGCTTAGGCTGTTGAGCCATGGAAGCCATGCCTTTGTGCAGGCATTAGATAGGATCGACTTTAATGCTAGATCGGATGAGATCTAGTTCTGGATAGCAGACTAGACAGCCATTGATTGTAATTTATTAGAGTAGGTGGACCTGGAGGGAAGCGCTCGATGAGCCCCTCAGGTAAAAGAGATTTTCATATCTCATTTTGAGTTGAGCTAGAGAGCATTTGCATGTAGAGAAGAGAGGAGAGAAGAGCCAGAGAGGGCTCAGGAACACATTGTAATTACAGGCATTTGCCATTTGTTAATAGAAACAGAGCAGTTTTTCCAGCATATTCTGTGTATGGATGTCTGTGTGTGTTCCCTATGTATGTTGTGAATGTATGATTGTTGATGCATTCTGTAGGAGTTGTGTTGATTTCATGTGAAGGTCTTTGAGGCTTCACACTAGGAGGGTGTGACAGAACATTGAGGGTTCTGAGAGCCGTGCACAGGGGGATGCACTTCTAAACATTGCGGGGTTCAGACAAAGACGTGCTGAGGCACAGGGCTGAAATCATCAACTTAGAGGAAGAAGACCTGTGAGGTTAGTGAACACCTCAGGAGGCAAGGCTGTGTAGCTGAAACACAGTTGTATACAGAATCGTGGAGGATTCTGTGAGAGCTCTGCCAAGTGGGCATTGAGCATGTGTACAGGAGTGCACAAAGGAGGGAACTCTGTTGAGAGTTCAGAAGAGACAGAATCACTGAGGATTCTCAGAGCTCTGCTAGGAGGGCATTGAGCAGGTGAAAAGGGTGCACGGAAGGAACCCAGAACTGCTGAACGTTCTGTGGAGAAAAGACTCCGCCAGGAGGGCGTCGAGAAGGTGTGCAAGCAGGCACAGGAGGAAAGAACTCTTTGAGTTCTGGAAGTTGGAGGAAAGGTCCACTGAGGGAACTTTCACTGGGTTGTTGAATACCCAGAAGTACTCAAGAAGAGGATTGAGCGGAAGGATAGCCAGGAGGGCATCCATTCCATTCTCCATCTGAGGGAGAAGAAGGATAAAATCCCCTAAGGGGTCTGAGTGTTCGGAGAAGCTCAGGAGGGACAACACCGGGTGTGCATAGAGGTTCTGCAAGGAGGGCAGACATCAAAATCCTTTGAAGGATCCGAGGAGAAGAAGCTCAGGAAGGGTAGCGTTATATACGCGCGGCGAGGCTCGAGGTTATAGAGCTTGCAGAGGAACAGATAGAGGTCGAGGCCTTTGGAAATTCGAATTTCTTCCAAGTCTGGGAAGAAGGCGCGAAGGAAGCTCAGGAAGGAACAACAATAGCCGTCTGATAGACCGACAGATTCTGGACCGTTGGTTTTAGGCGTCCAGGAGGATCTCAGGAGGAGCTTAGAGGAGGAAGAGACTGAGAGCCATCGGATCTCTTACTGAAAACCCGTCAGCCGTTGGATCGGGAGAAGCTGCGCAGAGGTTACGCGCAGGAGCAGGCATGCAGGGAGCTCAGGGAGGAGCATAACAGCTGTTGGATCGACCGATAAAACCTGGGTTGTTGATCTTCGAGTCCAGGGAGTAGCCAGAGGAGCGTGCACAGAGGAAGACAGATCTGGGCTGTCAGATCTGAGTAGAAATCTCGACAGTCGTCGGATCTGCAGGAAGTTGCACGGAGGATAAGCCTTCGTGGGTAGGAGGACAAATCCCGACGAGAGGAGTCATCATCGAGATATCGGCCATCGGGAAATTGGAGTTCCCGAGGTCGTGTGAATTGGGACATCGACAACCGCAAAATCCCGACGAGATTTGGACCGTCCGTTAGCAAGGACACGCGACAGACATTTAGTGCCATTGGCGTTTGGCGCATCGAGAAATCACCATTCCCGGGGACAGGAGATCGGGGAAATCTAGGTTGAAAACCCAGACATAATCAGAGCCATCCATCTGAGGGAAAGGTGTCGGAGATCAAGTGACCACCGACATAAGCATTCATCGGGAAATCGGAGTTCCTAAGGACAAGAGGAACGGGACGTTGGAAGTCTCGAAATCCCGACAAGATCGGGATCGTCCGTTGGAGGGACGCATGGCAATTATCTAGTGCCATCGGAGTTGAAGCCATCGGGATATCGGGGATCCCATAGACAAGTGATTTGAGCACTTCGAAATCGCGAAATGTGAAGCCCCGATGAGTGGGGGCTAGCTGTCAGCACAGCAGCGGAGGAGGACAGAGCCATAGGGGAGGCCAGCTGTCAGTGCGTGCCGAAGAGTCTGAATATCGGAGGTCCCGGGAGCAAAGGTTTCGTGCATAGCAGAATCACGAACCACGATTTCTCGATCAGATCATGATCATCCATTTGTGCGTGACACGTGTCAGGAGATCCCAGGAAGTCAGGAATCGGGATATCAGAGATCCCGGGAGCGAGAGTTTTGTGCATTGCAGAATCGCGATACGCGATTTCCCGATCGTGACGAAGGTGGGCCACATGGGAGTCGGCGGAGGACAGGTGGCAGGTTATAGTGTGGTAATCGGGGATCGGCATATCGGGGTTTCCGTGGACGCGGAAACTTTGCATTTTGAAACCGCGAACCCCGAAACTCCAATGAAGAATAAGGCCACGGTCACGGAGGCAGGTCATATGGACCAGAGCCTAGCCAGGAGGGGCTAAGGGCAAAGGAGAGCTCATCGGGAAATTGGAAGTTGAAATCCCAATAGGGGAGTATAGGACTGCGGTCTTATGAAATTGGTCATATGAGCGGGAGCTGGGCCAGGAGGGCTAGCGCATAAAGGAAAAGGAGCTCATTGGAAATCGGGGAATCGAGAGGATAGTGACTCTCGATAACAGGAAGTGTGAAGCCCCGAACCCCGATACAGAGTCAGGGATAACCGCGGTTAGGTGCAGAAGCCGTGAAGGGTGAAGAAGGACCTGTGGATTGGGATTTTTCACACGGATTCCAACAGGAGGAATCTAAAGAGCCGCTTCGACTCGAGGATATGGGATAAGATCGATCCTGTGAGCAGGAGGTCAAGTGGGAGAGACCCTGCGGGGTGATAGGAGAGACCTCGTCTATGTCACTGAATTAGCATGCGCAAGCTTCCCTGGCGAGTTGAGGACTCGGCATGGCTTCCATGGAGAGAACTAGTACAGAGGACCATCTCGGGTAGACTTTCAACTGGGACACCCATACCTTGCAATTAATGCATGAGGCGAGGTTTCAACCACCCTCTCTCTTCTTCATTCGTTTCAGGCAAGTATCGGGATTTAGATCATGTCCAACCGGCGTCTGGAGAACACAATGCCCCCCTTTTGAAACTCAACTTGGTGCTTTTGGCCCCTTTTGTACAACCCTCTCCACTCTCTCAAGTGACCACGGGCCGTGACCCTACGCCTATCTTCCAAAGTGCTTTCGGCATTTCGAGGTTCGTGGATAGGAAGGAGTAGGTCCTTTCTCTTCAAAGTCGCGATGG
The DNA here is from genome assembly GCA_009831015.1 of Picea engelmannii. NCBI lineage: Eukaryota > Viridiplantae > Streptophyta > Pinopsida > Pinales > Pinaceae > Picea > Picea engelmannii. The sequence continues at coordinate 196,972 of ML784730.1, forward strand.
GTGAAATGTCGGGAGGGCCTAACGGTCGCCACATGTCCCCCCACTGATCTGATGGTCCTGAATTAATTCGGTAATACTGTGGGCCCGGGTCCGAGACGTCCTCGACGCTTCGTGCTTCGCGGATATGAAAGAGCTGCTACTTGCATTTCGAAATCGCAATGGGCGAAAAGACGAAGAACCTAATCGCGCACCATGTGTTCCTCTGGGATGAACGACTAAGATCGCTCTCGGTGCTTTGAGACCCATCTTGCCAAATGATAAACATTAGCGCCCCTCCTTCAGGCATGCTCCTTTGTGACCAGGTGTCAAAACCATGGGCCCGATCCTGGGCACTTTCGGCGATTCGGGATTCGAGGCTTCGAGATGTGAAATGACGAGGAGCGCTTACCCCTCGAACTCCCGAATGTCGACATGGCACGGGTGTGCGCCGCGTGTCCTTAAGATGAATGGCCGAGGTAGCATTCGTTATTTAAAAAGGGGCCTCCTTCATTCCCAGGCTCGCTTGACGTGACCTGGCGCTAGGACCGTGGGCTCGGCTCCAAAGGTGCCCTCGGCATTTCACCGATCGACAATTTCAGCTGCAATGAATGGGAGGTCCCTTGTCTCTCGAAACACCGATCCCCGCAATGTTGACTGGCTGCCACCTGTCTTAACTAGATCGGATGACCTAGATCTGTCTTGAACTATGGGTGCTACCTTTTGTGCTAAATCCCGGGCAACTTGACAGCCCCGAAATCCCGATGACCGTCGACCAACTTTATAGGTGGATCTCGGCTGCTGACAACAAAAATTCACCCACTCGCTTGACTTGTAACCCGAAAAGAGATTCTCTCGCTCTGCGCTTGGGCGCTTCCCGTGCAACCTGCAGACCTGGGTACTTTTGTGCCCAAGACAAAAATTGTTGCTAACAGATGGCAATTAGGATCGATTTATTCATTCTTAAACTATACAATTGATGCACAGAATAATGATGTTCTAATCGTGTCCCTCATTAATTGTAATCATTCACAGAAAATTGAATTGTTTCCATTAATCTATCAACCGTATCAAGATTTTAACTACAAATTTATGAATAGTCTTATGCATTATCGTTTTTTCAATGATAATATCAATGGAGCTTTTGTATCTTGCGTCTGCCAGTGCAAAGATATTTTTTCCTCCTTACAATGCACAAAGTCCTTTTGTTTTAAAGGTTATTTGTGTTATTGCTATTGCTATTTTATTTTTTGTTATGAAATATTTGCCCTGAGATTTGGATTCTGAATTGAATCATCGTATTTTCCCTGAAATTTGGATTCTGAATTTAATCAATGATGAGTCACCTGCAAAAAGGAAATTCAACGTTCTAATGCCTTGGAAATCTTTTCAAGAAGGTTTCCTTTAAGGCTCGTCTGACAAATCTTCAAAGTTTGCTCTTCTAATATTTTTGTAACAAAAAGTCTAAAGCGATTAGAGACAAAGATTCCAAAGGATATAAGAGATTTGTCTTGGATGCAACACAGCAAGCCATTAATACCACATAGTTATTAAGACCACATAGTTATGTAAATTGTTTTGCTCATGCGCATTACTTACTCAATTGTACTCAACGGTTGATAATAGTGAGTATTTCCCAACTAATTCAGCAGGGATTGCATTGCCATGCAACCCTTGTTATACATGCCGCTCAATGATGTATATAGCGATCAATCAACGTTGATCGGGATATTAATACACGGTTGACTAAAAATTTAAGAAGTTTTACTAAAGAAAAACATTACAAATAACATTTGTTTATTTTTTTAAATTATTTCATCGTATTTTACGATGATGTTATTGGTTCTGGGAATGAACCCGTTATTGCGAAATGGACGGCACATCATAAATGTTAAGCCAGCTAAATATATAATTCCCAAGGTAGTACATACGGGTTTTTCAATTTTTTTTATTATGTGAGCCACGTTTTGTCTTTTATGTATTTGTTTTGATCAATTTGATAATTAAAAGAACTGTGTAATATACTCCAATTCTAACATGATATTATAATCTTTAAAAATTTTCATTTTCATTATTATTATATTTATATAATATCAAAAAATTAATTTAAAAATACTTAAAAATCAATATTATTATATTTATATAATATAAAAAATCAATTTAAAAGTACCTAAAATTCAATTTAAAAATGTAAAATATTACACACCGTCAGTGGTGAAATAATGTGCACCCACAAATTCACTTTCACTGGTATTGAAGCTCTTTCACTGGTATTGAAGCTCAAGTGCCTCATAATTTGTTTCCATTTTGATTCAAACAAGACCCAGATTCATTGTTAGCCGTCTATTTTATTCTGTGTTTCAGGTAATTTATGTTAGTTTAATTAATGGTTTTGCAAAGGCGGTAGGTAATGCTGCCATGCAGCCTTGTTATTTAAGATGTATGAATTTTTATTTAGATTTACATTTTCGTTATCATTTTTTTATTTTTTTCTACTAGATTATAAATAAAAGGTGGAAAAGGGTATTAATAGAGAATATATATTATAATAATACATATTCTCTATTAATAAGGATGAAAGGGATAGTATTAATAAAAAAGATGTATTATAATAATACATATTCTCTATTAATACCTAGGGCTGTCAATGAAAAAAATAGTCACATCTATAATTGAATGATAAACTTTATGAAACCTATAGTTGGAGACACAAAACGGTCCAAGAGACTATAATAGAAGTTTGACCAGGAAAAGCTGCGCTATTTAAGATGTGTGAGACGCCTTTTCATTTTCGTTATCATTTTCCTAATTCTCTTCCACCGGGCCCGGGCAATGAGAAAAATAGTCACATCTATATTTGAGTGATAAACTTTATGAAACCTATAGTTGGGGACCCAAAACGGTCCAAAGGACTATAATAAAAGTATAATAAAAGTTTGACAAGGAGGAGCTGCGAAACTATAGGTTAGAGAAATAATTCAAAACATTTCGCTACTAATTCGCAAAGTATGTAGAAACTATGAAACTTCTCTCAACAATTAATTATTTATTCTCCCAAAAATTTGGTACCGAGAAATTAGGATAAGCCCATGAAAAAATTTCAACATTAAGAGATAATTATCTATATTCCAAAACAGAGACAATGGTCTCTAACACCTTGCACTACCTTTTACATGCCTGCCTAGAACTTAAGGGTTTTTTTGGGGAACGGATATTTCACAAATATGTTAACACTTGGAAATGAAGACCAAACATTTGTAAAATCTCTTCTAAATCCATAATTTATTCTTTTCAATTATAATTCATTTTTTTTTCAATTTGTTTGCTTAACATTAGTGTAGATTTATTTAATTTCGGATCTATCATGCAGTGAGAAAGATCAAATCTCTAGAAGTGCAAACCTATTTTTAGAGTGAAAAATTTGAGGAAAGGTTTGGACTTCTCCCTCGAGGTGCAAACCTCTTTTTAGAGTGAAAAACTTGAGGAAAGGTTTGCACCTCGAGGGATTTGATCTCTCGACCCATAATAGATCTGGAGTTAAATGGATCTATGCTGGTATATTATATAATAAGGATAAATATTGTCAAGCATAAGCGTGAAGTTGTGTCTAACTTACCACATTATTATATGATTCACGTTGTCATGTGGTAATGACTTTGACTTTGAGTAATGATCCTAGCGCGCACTACAAGAAGAGTTGGGGATCATTGAAGAGAAAGAGAGGATTAACTCTTTGTTACAGTTGCAAAAGACCATGCCATCTTGCTAAGGAATGCCTTGGGAGAAACACTAGTTGTCTCTGTTGTAAAGCTATGGACCATGAAGTATTGGATTTCCCTAGAATGATTGCTAGACTTGAAAAACTGAATATGGAACAAGCAAACTCTGAAGCAGATCAAAAGACTAAAATTATGAAAGAACCCCAGAAATAATCAGAGATCGTTTTATTGAAAATAAAAGAAACCCTAGATGATCATAAGGATGTCAGTTTGTCAGAAATCTTTGAAGAACAAGAGAAAATTGAAGAAAGAATAGGAGACTTCGACATTGACTGTGCCCTGGATGAGGGAACGCCGATGAATATTATGACAGAAAGAACTTGGGAAAACCTAGGAAGGCCTGCTCTGGTTCCTTCACTAGAAACTATCAGATTATTTAAAGGCAAATTGGTAACCCTATGTGGCAGAATTACCCAGATAGCTATGAATACCCATGGAACTTCGACAGAGGAAGAGTTCAAAGTCAGTAGATTTATTGAGGATCGTTCCCCATTTCCATCTTTGCTAGGAAAGATTTGGATTGAAAAAGACCAGATCCGAAGGAAAGAAGAAAAGGAAGCCCTAGAATAAAAGAAGCAAGAACTCATGGAATTTATGACTAGAAGGATTGCCTACTTGATGGAGGAACAAGAGAACAGATCCTCGATGTTAAACACTAAGAACCTGGATGTTGAAGCTATAAGAGCATTAGAGGAACCACAGAAGACCGAACTATCTAACCCATATGGTGAAGGAGTATCACCCTTGGATCTGAGGAAAGATCCTAGGCAGTGCGAAGTGACTATGTCAAGAGACGATAAGATTCAGAATGGAAAGAGGGTGACCGAGACTAAGCTCACTGGGAAAAAGGATAGAAAGCTAAGTAAGAAGAGGGCCAAAATCAGAGAGCTACAGACGACTTTGGAAGGAACCCCGCAGAAGAAAACATCACAAGAATCGAGCTTCGCTAAGATATCAGAACATCGACATTTGGCACTTCGCCATGGCGCAGTAATATAGCCGTTGGACCGATATACCCGTTCAAATCTGCCCCGAACGGGTCAAAAAGAAATTATGGGTTCCCACTAGATCGTTGAACAACACCAAAACGAATAGAGCAGAGTTAATGCAGGCCCCATATCCGTTGGAAGCAGACCGTTGCTAAGTTTCCCTACTTAGTACGTCGTTCCACGCACCTAGAATACTTTTTGCTAAGTGAGAACTTGAGCTCCAACCTCTAGATTACTTCACCCTGCGATCATTTCCTTGTTTATTTACTGTTCATCATAATCTCAGATGTCATTTTCACACCTGAGCTAGTGGACCCAAGCTTGTATGTCGGACGAGCTCAACGCTGTTGAGAAAGTAGTTGAAGAATTTTTTACTGACCTAATGACTGAGAGAAGGATGTCTACAGGTGTGCAAGCATCATTGTCAGAAGGAGTCCAAGATTCTCCCTCCACTGCTCACGGTGTAGGACCTTCCAGAACCATGACCAAGACAAGAAAAAAGAACAGAGATGATATTACAAACGCCAAGCTGATACTACACATTTTGTCGGTTTACATCCCACCTTTGAGCGAGAAGATTAACTGCGATAGTGTACCCAGAGACTTTGAGTACAACTTGATCACCGTGTATCTTCCGAAAGAAGTGCGCACAGTACATGCTAACCAGGATAAGCTCGCAACACTAAAATTCAGTGATTTTAACCTTGGAGATCACAAAACCTACAACATGTTGGTTCTGCATAAATACTTAACTAAGACCAAAGGCCATAATCCTAAGATTGTCCCGCAGTCCTGGACCCAAAACCTCGCGTAGTCCACACTGCTCAATGTAATGAAGATCCCTCACTTCAGTAGACACCAGAAAGTCAACGCATGCGTCAGGTTGTTGTTGTCTTTCTATCATGACAGATATTTATGGTTGGACCGCCGCATTACTGTGGATCTGACTCTGGTCAATCAGATCATAGGACTCGACATGCAAGGCCTTGACCCACAGGACTTTTACCCAGGCAAGACCTCCGACCGAGCACTAGCAAAGCGGATAAAGGAAACTTATGGCGATGTAGAGAAGGGCATGTGAGGCTACATGGTAGCCTCCATCTAGAGCGACGCAGTGCGCCTTGCATGTCAGTTGATCACGGGAAAATTATTTCATAAGAACAAACCAACATAGGTGACTGGCTTCGTAGTTGACCTCACAGGGAAGTGCATCGAGGGACTACAGATGAATTGGGCGCAGTATCTCGTCAACCAGTTAGAGCTGGATTGCAGAGGAGCGCAAGACCAAGGGTATGAGTTCCAATTTAGTTGGCTACTCATACTCATGGCTTTCATCGCTTGGGAGATGCCAGAAGGAGCCACTTTCCTAGAGATTGAACCTTTCAAACCACTAACTGTGAAGTTCTGTACGTTGTGGTACTCCTGTGACATGAACAAGCAGTGGCAGTCTAACACTGTCTTCCACACCTACTTCAACCAACTGAAAACTGCAATTCAGTCTACACCGCAAATCACCCCGAACGCACTCCATAGGTTTAGACCTTTGATGAAGTTTAACACAGATCGCCACTTCATCTACATTACAACGCGTGGTGATGAACATAAACAACAGCTCCAATCCTACTACAAGATGACAGAGGACGAATTGGAGGAGATCACCAAGGAAGGGTCAGCAGATCTACTTGTTGCAGTAGACCCCACAGATATGTCCGACGAGGAAATCTCTAAAGCTATGCCAGATACACCTGGGCCAAGCAGGACTAAGAAGGATGACGAAGTTGAAGATATCCCTAGCACATCCTCGAACACTGCTTTGATCTCACCTACGCAGGGAGGTGATGGTGATGAGCTAGGCGGTACAAAAGTAGAGCAAAACAGAGGTGAAGTGACTCCACCAAGAGAGGAGGAGGATCCCTCCATGAAAAGAAAGATGACACCACCAAAACCCTCCTCTCGAAAGAAATCTAAGGCTACCCGGACCATGCTTAAAACTACCCTTACCCCAGATGACTTTGACTTCTTAATTGTCGCGCTGAACGATGTTTCACTCGAGCTCACAGAAAAGAAAGAAGAAAAGTAGGAGGATCTCTTGAACTGAATCAAAGGCGAACTCAAAGAAGTGCAGTAGGCACTCCAGTCCAGCCAAGCAGTGTCTACAACACTCGTGATAAGAGAAACATCAGGAACAGGCGATGAGCCCACATAGTTACACCAGATTGCTGACCAAGTCAAAGCTCGCCTTCGACAAGCTCAAGAAGACACAATGCAAGCCACTCAAGCTTTGATACAAGCACATAAAACAATTCTAGAACAACAGAAGGAGGTAGAACGGGAAAATCTTGCCCTGAAAGAAAAGTGGGATGAGGAAAAGGCATAGATTCTAGCAGAGCAACTTGAAGTTCAGGAAAGGATTCACAAAGCATTGCACTCTATGATAGTCATAGAGGTGAATATGGAAGACCGTCTTCCACAGCAGGTGACCCAACTGGAAGAAGTAATCCAACAACTCCAACAACGCATCATGGATCTGGAGCTCTGCATCGTTCCCAAGACCCCTCAGGAAATTAGAGATCTAAGAGAGGCAACTGCTCGAAGCACAGTTGGCTGGTTAAAAACCTTCACCTTGGAATGCAAGCAACTGAGTGATAGAAGTGCCCAGACTTATGAAACCCTTGCAGAGACTCTAGAATTGCATACATTGGAGGCACAACTCCAAGAAGGCAAGCAGCATGCAGACACGCTATAGACGCAGACAAAGAATTTGACCCTGGTCGAAAGAATGAAGAGGTTCGCAGAACAACGCATAGCCCAACAACAGGTACATGTGCTGCAAAGTAAAGTGATGGAAGTATCCCAATGGCTTCAGCTGATCCAAGAAAAGGCATGCCAACTATTCGCTGAACTTGAAAACTAGGAAGCTGAACTTGAACAGGTTGTCATCACTGCAGAACAATGCCTGGAAGGACTGCTCAATGACACAGTGATCCAGGAATTTACTGAGCAAGAGGTTGTCGCACTGTAGTAGGTCGAAGTAGCTCGAGCCAAGCTCGAGGCATTCGAGGCGGAATGGAACAGACCTGAGTGAGTCGGGATGAGTCACAGGTGAGTGTTGGAGGCCTGTTGGCCCTTGACCAAGTTTTGAAGGATACTTGTTCATACTTGACCATTTTGGGACTGCAACAGCTTGCCAAAGATGGAGTGCAACGTGAAGGAAGCAAGACCTATTTTTGGGTACCTTTTAGGGTTTTTGGGTTATGTAAAGGGAAAGGGATGTCAGCCCATGGGTTTACCCATGTTTAGGCCCATTTTGTAATCTATAAATAGATACTTAGGTAATGTAAGTAGGGGGGACAACTTAGTGAAAATGTATAGCTAAAGGCTTAGTGCTAGTAGTTGGACTTGTGTGGTCGGATGTGTATCGCAAGTGCTTTGTGCATGATTGTAAGGAGATCAGAATGCTAAGTGCAAGTTGTTGTGGTTTTGTGCTGAGTGCAAGGAAGAAGGATCTAGCGAGCTATGCAGATCTTTTGTCCTATGCCAAGTAAGGGTCATTAAAGCTCTGTGTTGTAACTACTTGACTGAGATAATATAAAGAAGAAGACTTTGTGGACGTAGCCCCAGGGTGGGGGTGAACCATGGTAACTCTATGTAATGTGCTCTATGCTTTGACCTAAGTGTTGTTTCCTTTTGGCTAAGTGCTTGTTGTGATTAAGTAGATCTAGTTATGTTTTGTGCTTATGATAAAAGAATGAATGTTAGATCTAATATATAATATGTTTAGTTCTTGATCTGTTGAATCCAATCTATGTTTGTGGCTAATCATATTTAGTCTAAGTATTCACTGCAATGTTCTGTGCCATCTGTGAAGTACCATAAGGGTTAAATATAGATGAATGATCTATGCTAAGTTCCTTGTAATAGATATAATCACAGATCGGTGTCCCAGCCGAGGTTTCAGACACTTGAGTCCTGAAACTACCCCTGCCTCTACCTCGGGTGAGACTTCATCTTCTTCGCAGGTGTTTCCGAAAGGGCCAGTAGTTAGGGTTTTGTTGGTGCACTCTTGAGCGTTGAACCCCGAGTCTGCCCCTGTGCCAACAGAATTGAACAAACTATAAATAAAAAAATGTAGAATAGAAAACACAATATATCAACAATTTATGCATAATTATAACACAATAGATAAACACTTATATTTCTAGGATAATGATCCTCTAATTGGCCACAAATGAAGGATTCTTCTCCCAACCTTAGGATCTATGTCACACTTAATATTTATATGATAGAGTCCACCCCAAGATAAGGTTATGAATCCATAAGGGTGAAGTCTTAAGGTATGGCTCTAAGACCTGTTACTCATCCCACAACTAAAAAAAACTCTCTCACACAATGAACCCCTCTACAACTATCCCAATAAACCAATGCTCTTCCTCCTCAACCTATACAACACTAGGAATGAGATTCCTTTCTCTACTACAAAATCCCTTAGGATATCCCAATTCTCTTCTAGTGCTCTAGCAAAAACTAGATAAGGAATCTCTCTACTACGACTCCAGGTATTCTTAGTTATAGATAGATTCACTTTTGCCTCAATCGTCAACCCAAATACCTATAGGTTTTAAAAGAATTCTACATCTCTCTCTCTCTCTCTCTCTCTCTCTCACACACACACACACACACACACACACACACACACACAACAACACTATAATTATACCAAAAGTAACATGAAACGACAACATAGTTTGTAAGGAAATACACTATAGAGTACTAGAGAATTGCCCTTTTCCCCATCCTTTAATTCCACACCATAATGATATCAAACCATAATACATAAATGTTAAAATTCTCAAGGATATATTTTCATGCCAATCACTCACCTTGTGACTTCATGTGAAGTCCATGTTTCACCATTAATCTCAAAGCTTTGTATAATATAAAATAGGGATTAATAATCAAAGTTCCATAATCAAGGCTTTAAAGAATTTGGTTAAATTACTAAAAAAGGTGATTTCCCTTTATTCCCATTAATACTTATGCAAGCACCCTTTCACTTACCAACTTGTGGAATCATAGTCCTCCATCTCTTTTTAATCCTTCTTCATTTACAACCATTAAGAATTTTGTATTATAAATAAATGTACATATTTACAATGTTTGTGGTGATTCTTTACTTAGATAATTTATATTTGGCTTATATCCATTTTATCATTACATATACTTCCATAAATCCATAAACAAAGGGGTCTAAACCAACGTATTACAACATTTGTTGGTATAACCTTATGGAAAAATAGATTCTATGGCTTAAGCCAAAAGTTGTGAAAGTTCATCAGATTGACATGCTCAACCTGATTGACCTGTATAAAAATATTCCATAGCTCTTTTATTTTCTTGTATAGTTGGACAATAATATGTAGGCTATATGTACATATATGTGGTGTATATTATTTATTATACCCCATGAAAAAAATATATATTTGATTGGGGATAAATAATTTCTAATGAGCTTTCCCATTAATGTTTGGAATTCCAAAAGACCAAAAGGCTCTACATGGAATTGTACTTTATTTTTTCTTTGGTTTTGCAAAATACTTCAATACTCCATACCGTGAGCTAGAAATAGTCATGAAAGTTAAGCCTATGTAGTTGTGTTATCCAATTCTTTATAGGCATAAGGCCCTATTCATTTTTTATGAAATTCAAGATGATTTTGTTTGGAAATTCAAACAAATAATCACAAGAATGGAACGATATCTTTCATGTTGGAAAACAAAAAAAAATATTATTTGAAAAGGCATGTTTTTCAAGGAAGATAAACACACTTATATTAAGTTATACGGTTTTGAGAAGAAACCCCTCTCCCAAATTTATATGGGATTCGTTTCTTCTTCCTAATATTTGTAGGTAGTACGAAAGGTGGATGGATTTCCTTCACCATAAGAAGAAGCAATTCTTATCCATGTTTATGAGGTTTGTAGGGATATTTGTGTAACATGTAGGACATTTTATAAAAGGGTTTGAGGGTTGGAATCTTTAAACATGAGCAAATCTTAAGCTTTTCCTAGATTTGAAATAGATTGTCTTTTTTGTAAGACATTTGTTTTATTTTGATTTCATTATTTCTTGAATTTGAGATATTTAAGGAAGGAGGGAGTGATAATGAGGAAGTTTTTGTTAAGATGGATATTGCTAACAAGATATTGGCACGTAAATCAAGATTCATTTATATAAAAAAAATGGAGCTCCATGGAGAAAGTCATACTATAGTAGGATCAAATGCTCATAGATGAAGAAAGAAGAAGTGGTGATGAAGATGACCACAAAAATTCAAAGAGAGAGGGAACATGCTATTATTGTAACCTCCAAAAGAACAAGACCACTTAGCCATGAGCCATAAATATCATCTAAAGGGAACATTGATGAACAAATTGATCATGCTAGATTGTTGACAACTCATCCAAATCCCCTTTTGTGACAATTGGCCACTTGGAAAACAATAAGGAAATTGGAAATTAGATGGTGCAACAAAAACTAGCCACTTTTGAAGACATTTCTATCACCTTACACCATGGTAGTTATGATAAGAAAACAAAGAGGGTTCTACTATCTAAGGTAAACATTAAGAGAAATGAGGTTATAGAGAATCATGATTATACTTTTGATGCTAAGGGATTGAAAGACTAGTGTACTTAAAGTATATAAAGCTACCAGGAAAGTGTTGGGACATGTTGTAGGTGAACATGTAAAAGAGCTTTGAGAATTGAGGAAATCCGAAAGCCTTTATTTTTTAAGCCTCTCACTACTTAAGCACCTAAATGCATGTAATGAGAATTTTGAAAGAGATCCAACAAGGTGAAGGAAGCTAAAGGGTTATTATATGGACTAAGGAAATTTCTGTTGAGTAATATTGAAGATATGATAGTTTTTTTCCTTGATCTTTGTGAGACTATCAATAGTGCCTTTTCTCTCATTGGTAGGATGTGTTTGCTTAAGGGAACTTTGGAGGCTGGATGAACATGCAAAAAGTTTTAATGAAAATTGTGGATACTTTTGTCAAGAAAATGAAGACTACCAATGATTTCAAAAGGGAAAAAGATAATCTCCTTTGTGATGTTAGATGATAGATATATATGAAGAGGTTGTGATATTTGAATTGATATTCTTCAACAATTGGTCATGACTTGTGATAGTCTTTAACACACAAGGTCATGAGTCTTTTTAAAATACTTGAAGTTAGGAAGAAATTAGATAGCATTACTCTCATCTAAAATGATAAGCTATTCATGAAAGAAGAATTTGATACTCCCACTAACTTTCCCAGAATAGAAATTAAAAAATGGTTAATTGATTGCATTATAAATAATGTGGAAAATAACTCATTAAACAAAAATGAATTTGACATCTTACATTGATTTCATTATAGATAATGTGGAGAATAAGTCACTAAACAAAAATGAATTTGACATCTTACATGTACTGGAAGATTAAAGTTAAAAGGAAAAAAGTCACGTGAATCCCTTTTAACAATATATTAAGGATGGGCTAAATCAAATCGTTGATATTATTGCTAAAATTGTATGAAGAAAAAAAACCTTTTAACAATATATTAAGGATCGGCTAAATCAAATCGTTGATATTATTGCTAAAATTGTATGAAGAAAAAAAAAACAATTGAAAAAAATAAAATACCATATACACTATCGATATAATTCTTTTCATAAAAAACATATAAACATTTTTCTTTAATTAAATTATTAATTTTGTAAATAAACCATTGAAAATCCTTCTTTTTCCATTTTCTTTTCTAATCTTTTTTTTCCACATTATCTTCATCTTCATTGATATTTTTTCATAGTATCTTCATCTTCATTGATATTAGGACCATGAGAACGGGCCTTCATTTACTTCTCCTCCTCTTTACTTCTCTCAAGATTTCCTTATTATACATGCCGCCTCGGCGGTGTATATAGCGATCGATAGGCGTTGATCAGGATATTAATCCACGGTTGACTAAAAATTTAACAAGTTTTACTGAAGCAAAACATTACAAATAAAATTTGTTTATTTTTTTAAATTATTTCATTGTATTTCCCAATGATGTTATTGGGAATGAACCCGTTCTTGCGAAATGGACGGCACATCATAAATGTTAAGCCACCTAAATATATAATTCCCAAGGTAGTACATACAGGTTTTTCATTTTTTTTTATGTGAGCCACGTTTTGTCCTTTATGCATTTGTTTTGATCAATTTGATAATTAAAAGAACTGTGTAATATACTCCAATTGTAACATGATATTATAATCTTTAAAAATTTTCATTTTCATTATTATTATATTTATATAATATCAAAAAATTAATTTAAAAATACTTAAAAATCAATATTATTATATTTATATAATATAAAAATTTAATTTAAAAATATCTAAAAATCAATTTAAAAATATAAAATATTATCCATCGTCAGCGGTGAAATAATGTGCACCCACAAATTCACTTTCACTGGTATTGAAGCTCAACTGCCTCATAATTCGTTTCCATTTTGATTCAAACAAGACCCAGATTCATTGTTAGCCGTCCGTTTTATTCTGTGCTCCAGGTAATTTATGTTAGTTTAACTAATAGTTTTGCAAAGGCGGCAGGTAATGCTGCCATGCAGCTTTGTTATTTAATATGTGTGAATTTCTATTTAGATTTTCATTTTTGTTATTATTTTTTTATTTTCTTTCACCCTATAAAGGGTGGGAAAGAGTATTAATAAAGAATATATATTATAATAATATATATTCTTTATTAATGAAGATGGAAAGGTGATATTAATAAAAAATATATATTATAATAATACATATTCTTTATTAATATCCAGGCCTAATGAGAAAAATAGTCACATCTATATTTCTATATTTGAGTGATAAACTTTATAAAACCTATAGGTGGGGACACAAAACGTTCCAAGGGACTATAAAAGAAATTTGACCAAGAGAAGCTGCGTGCTGCGTTATTTAACTGCGTTATTTAAGATGTGTGAGACGCCTTTTCATTTTCGTTATCATTTTCCTAATTCTCTTCCGCCGGGCCCGGGCAGTGAGAAAAATAGTCACATCTATATTTGAGTGATAAACTTTATGAAACCTATAGTTGGGGACCCAAAACGGTCCAAAGGACTATATTAAAAGTTTGACAAGGAGGAGCTGCGAAATTATAGGTTAGAGAAATAATTCAAAAGATTTCGCTACTAATTCGCAAAGTACGTAGAAACTATGAAACTTCTCTCAACAATTAATTATTTATCCTCCCAAAAATTTGGTACCGAGAAATTAGGATAAGCCCATGAAAAAATTTGAACATTAAGAGATAATTATCTATATTCCAAAAAAAGATAATGGTCTCTAACACCTTGCACTACCTTTTACATGCCTGCCTATAACTTAAGGCTTTTTTATGGGAACGGATATTTGACAAATATGTTAACACTCGGAAATGAAGACCAAACATTTGTAAAATCTCTTCTAAATCCATAATTCATTTTTTTCGATTATAATTCATTTTTTCCAATTTGTTTGCTTAATATTAATGTAGATCCATTTAACTTCGGATTTATCATGCACTGAGAAAGATCAAATTCTTTGAGGTGTAAACCTCTTTTTAGAGTGAAAAAATTGAGGAAAGGTTTGCACTTCTCCCTCGAGGTGCAAACCTCTTTTTAGAGTGAAAAACTTGAGGAAAGGTTTGCACTTCGAGGGATTTGATCTCTCGCCCCATAATAGATCTGGAGTTAAATGGATCTACACTGGTATATTATATAGTAAGGATAAATATTGTCAAGCATAAGCGTGAAGTTGTGTCTAACTTACCACATTGTTGTATGATTCACATTGTCATGTGGTAATGACTTTGAGTTTGGCACACCTCAAACATCTATGATTCAATATGCAACTTGTACATAAGATCTATGCCACATGGAAGTGTTGGCACAACAATTCCGTATGGTTGTATATCCAATCCAGATAAACATGAGAGTAAACATTGCACAACTTCTCACTGAGTTCAACAACATTATCATTTTCTTATTTTCTAAACAACAATTACAAAGCCCAAAAAAATAATAATTACAAAAACATAATATACATATTGTCAATCATAAAAAGACCAATTTTATTACCATTTTTATTGATGACGATCATCTGTTGAGACCAACATTAGTCTATTAGACCTTATTAAAGACAAGTTTATTAATTTCATTTTATTATGTTGTTTTAAAGTTATAATAGTTTGTAAATAAGATTGTTGAGTTCACTTTTGTTTTCATCTATTAACACATTATATATACAAGTGGTATTGAAAACGTTTTTGGAAATGAGATCTAATTTACGCATATATTGTGCACTCCAAAAGAAAAATAAATCATCCTCTATCTTGTTAGAATTGCAAACATTACAATTTCTTTCTTTCTAGGGTGTTTTATTTATTGTTCACTTCCTAGTGTTAATATGAAGTGTTAATATGAAGCGTGAGTTTGTTCTTGTTTTTGCAATATTTATTTTCTTCTTGAACCTAGCAACATTAGAGAGATAGTTTTGGTCTTCTCGCTTAAGGTTAATGACTACTTTGTAGTAAACTAATTTTTCTTATTTTGAATCTTATTGTAGCCCTATAAGTTTTCTTTAAAGTTAGCTACATTAAAACTATTAATGGTGTACATAATATGATGGGAATCCTCTTCTACTATCCCCTATTACCAAGAAGTAGCATCTTGAGTCCACCCTCTTTTTAGCCTCCAATGCTAGAGTTTGAAGCTACTATAAGAAGCCTATATTATATCATACATATTTTGATTGTATTTAGCTTCATTTATCCTCTTCATGTATTACAAATAACAACTACAAACCATAAATAATACAAGACATAATACCAACATTGTTCTTTCTATCCTCCCTAGGGTTGTAATTGGAGAGCCAAAGGGTCCTCTAGAGTAGTAATATTATGGTTATGGGGGGTGTTCAATGTAAAGTGGACTAACTCCACTGTGGTTTTCATTATTAAATAATACCCACCAGTTAGTTAACATGGAATAAATCTAACGTGGTCTTATTAAATAAGGTCCACTAAGTAGTTACAAGGTAGTTACGATTATATTTTCAAAGATAGTTACAAATAAGAATGTAGTCCTCCTTCGATTCCATACCATAACAATCCCAAGCCATAATGCATACATGTTTGATTTCTCAAGGATAAATTTACACGCCAATTACTCACCATGTGTCTTCATGTGAAGCCCATGTTTTAACTTTAATATCAAAACATAATATAACACAAAAAACGAATTAATAATCAATGTTTCATAATTAAAGGCTTAAGGACTTTTGTTAAATTAATCACTAAGGTCACTTCCCTTTGTCCCCATTAAGCCTTACATAAGGACCCTCTCACTTCCTCCACTTGTGGAATCATAGCCCCACCCCGTCTCTTTTCATGCTTGTTCATTTGCAATTGTGTTGAGCACTCAACACACCCTAAACGTATTTGCGAAATCTTTTTCTTTTTGGGTACCACTTTTCATTTTTCTAAGTCAGAGTCTATATCATGGATGAATGCATTTTCTTTATTTTATGTCATTAAACCTTATCATCAACCATTTTGTTTGGTTTTGATGGTTTGATTTTTTCTTTAAGTAACAATGCACGATAAGCCCGAAGGGGCACAGTTTAAAACTTTTAACAATCATCGATCGAATTTTTTTTCCCTATAAGACAGTCTTTTAACATCACCGATACCCTTCGGCGTTGACATAATTCGAGAGATGAAACTGCAGACATTTTCACTTTAACGCTTCGTCGATCGTCGATCGCTGATCCTCGTTACGACATCGGTGTCGGTAGAACATGGTGTGGAAACCATAGTTATGTCTAAGGAAATCACCGATGCTGAAGGACTGTTTCCCATGAAAAGGTAGAAATCAACTACCACGTGTCTTTGTCATGTAAGAAGTTGGTACAAAGCGACCTATTTTCCCTACATCATCTCTTGATGTTCCCCATGCCGTGTCCATATATCCAAGTCAAAATTTCCATGTCAGCATTGTACAGAGTTTTGGGTCGACATCGGAGATTTCGGCTAAAGGTATCAATGGAAAAAGAAAACTTTTTCATCAAACCTTCCACTTTCTACATCGATGATCCTGGTCGCTTTGTTCTCCTTTCAAGACCCTGCCTTTTTCCCCTGACACCGATCATACTAGTGTTGAAAATACGAGAAGGATCGGTAGTTTGATGGGATACTTTCAACAAGGATAAGATCAAATTTTGTTATTTAAGAGGCCAATTAATGTTTTCCTCATCCCACGTTACCATCCTGCGCGCTGACAAAATAGTAGAAGTTTGAATCCATCAATGAACTACGAAGTAACCCTCTCCCGCGTCGCCAATTTGCATTGAATTTAATCCCGAGCATGGTTCGATTTGCAGGGTGTATTTACAACCTTGAATTTAAGAACTGATGCAACAAGGTAAGTATGCTCTCTGTTTAAATTACAAAGACATATTCAAACACGCCATTCTGTGCATAAATATTTTATTCCTCGGAGAAGTCAAAGTAGAGAGAGAGCATGTCGAAGAGATTACAACCAATATTTAACTCTAAACCAGGTTAATCTTGTGCAAGGAAGAGGTATGCATTGTCTTCATCATTTCTACATTTGCAATTGCATCCATAATACATTTAGAGGTTGGTATCTCACTCTGTCTATTTGCAGAAAATGCCTCCAAGAAATCTGAAAACTAGGTGCTCACCAAGGATTCCCAACCTAAAGGAACCAGAGGTCGGGGAAGGATCTACGTCGAGTTTTGCAAGGGAGTTGGATTTTGCCTAAAAGACAAAATCAATTATCCACATGTCCACCAAGAAGCAGTTTATCTAGCCTCCGACATTCGGTGACACAGAAGCGACCACAAGGTCTAAAGTGGTGCTCCCGCATTAGGGCGACCTATAAAAAAAATTAGTAAGGAGGATTGCCTTGAGTTCACGCCTCATAGCAATCCATATTTCTTAATATTTAATGATGAGGTGTTTCCAAACATTTAGTGGTCAAATCTGTATAGGGTGGCTAGCTGAACCCCAGTGCTTACCTGCATTCAGACCTTGGGATGGATAATTGACCATGTCGACACGATGAAGTGCACCATCAACAATGAACAAGGCAAGTGTGTTGATGTTTTCCGTTCGAAGAAGGTGAAAAAGTACTACAAACTTAGAGAGCCAGAGGGAAGGCTAAACACAAACTTCGTGGTCAAGTTCTATGAGGTTCATGATACCAGTCGATTTCTATCCTCGTGGTAGAAATAAGACAAAAAATTCACAAATAGGAGCACCAGATGGTACAACACAATAAATCTCCAAGATTCATACATGTATTTGATGGCATTAATCTTTCGATTATATGGAGAAAAGGATTGCTCCAAATTGGGCATGGATGCCCTTCGCATACACCGTGGAAATTTCAAGGAGCAACTTCAATTGGGGAGCCATTATCTCCAAGCATCTCAGTATAAATCTTTCATAGGCTTAGACACCAAAGGAAGGAGAGGTTTCGACCTTCTACATGGCATCCTACTTGTTGGATGTAATTTGCGCAAGGAACATTTTTGCAGGTATGAATTTGAGCTGACATATTTCTGAATTGCCTGTACATGTCTATTTCAGCATATTGTGGGAAAATAGATACAAGAGATCATATGATTTAATATGCAATGAGTTCCTAGCCAAGGTTTACTTCATCATATTTAGAAAAGAGTTCCCTCGGATTTCGGTGGCGGTAAATAAGATGATAGCTAAAGTTGCCCACTCATACTTCAAAGAAACTAACACTTATGTTAGAGTGTTCAGAGCTACCAACACACCCCACCTTCTCCCTGTTCATGTCCCGGATCACCTCATTTTTGGGGAGATCTGCTACTAGACCATCTTGCAAGGCTACAATGTCTCCTTGGTCAAAGACAAGAAGAGAGCTTTCATTTCCTATGGTTTCCACATAGGATTTTACATGGTCAGAGACATTACATATGCAAAACAAGAGGGGTTGAATCAACTTGAGTATTGATTTCATACAGGTTGCTTTCACAAGAACGATCCCAAGGGCTTAGTTCCACAGCACACGATGCAGGTATCCTCCTATTGTCCATATGCTCATGATAATTTTGAAGACAAAATTTTCACTGAGGGCGCCCAGGACTAGGAGGAAGTACTGCAAATAAGGGCCAACCCGAAAATGACTAAGTTCAAAGTGATGTCCCTGGATGAGAAGGTTGAGCCAATAGAGCAGACAACTCAAGAAGCTCTCATGGTAAGAGACAAAATAAGAAGCAACAAAGACACGAAGGAGGGGGATGTTATTACTGGAAGAAGCCCAAAGAGCCATACAAAGGGAATAACAAGATCCCCCACTTAACCCTTTGATTGAACCATTGAGGATTACCCCAATCAACATCAATGACCACAAAGTAGATCCAAATATCTCAAGTGTCGTCCCACCAACATAAATTATCGATTGGGAAGAAACTGTCCAGGTGAGATCCCCGATAACAATTACAGTTTAGCAAAGGCCAACAAGAGTATCAAGTGGAACAAGGGTGCTAGCCGTTCTTGTGCACCTAATCACTATATATGATGATGATGAAGGCTAATAGGTTTCACACATATATCTGGTTGTAATCACCCAGGAGGAATTCCCAGGAGAAGTATATTCTCTAGCTCCCGATGAAATTGTACCGAAACCTCGGGAGGGCGACCAGGACGCCAGAATTACTACTGATGTTGAATTTATCTGTGCGCTAGAAACATAGCCGACGGGAGAGACTCAACTGCATGGTGCCAACTCCAAATATGACATGTACATGGGTGAACAAGGAGGAACGATGAAGCTACCCGAAATTGGCACCGCACCATCCAAACCTTCAATTGGTACTAAGATTCTGCCTACTCCCTCATCTGGAGTGAAAGAACAATTGTTCATTAAAGCTAGGCATGATGACTAGCCTACAAAGTATCCAAGAAACTCCCCTGCTAAGGAGCCAAGTGGCCCCAACCATGAAACAAAAAAAGAACCAGCATGAGAAGATACCATGGAGCATCTCTACACACTGAGAATCCTGGGAAATACATTTTCCTGGGGAGATCAGTAGATTCTGGAGCATGTAGATGGAATCGTCGACATGCAGGCCATTTCTTATGATAGGAAGAGAAAAGTCGTGATGAAAAGGATGGTCAAGAAAAAAAATCCACCTTGGATAAAACTCTGTTCATAGCCACAAAAGAAACACTATTTGACACATAGCATGCTAAGATGACCAAACTCATTGGAGCTGGAATGGCCATAACGGATGCCACACTTGACAGAGCAAAGAATTCAAAGAGGAGGAAGCCTTCATGAGAAAAGAATTGTATCATCTTCATCACCAGGCTGAGTACTACCAGAACTTGACACAAGCAGTGGTACTCTTAAAGAGCGAGTTACGAGAAATATATGGGAAATCCAGAAGAGAAAGAGACCTATTCACTTCTCTAGTAGCCAATATTCAAGAAGATAATTTAATGGGGATGGAGACCTACAAAGATATGCAGCAATGGTTTGAAAAGGCACATCATGCCTTAGAATGAATCAACTACATCGGTGAAATACAAAAGGGTTGTGATTCAGAGGAACATGGTATCCGAATGTCGATGGACAATATCACCATTCAAATACAAAAAGTAGCCGAACACAGGGTGTACATGGTTCGATAGCCTAAGCAAAAAATGTAAGAAAGGTGGGCAGAATGCGAGAAAAGATGGGAGAAAATCAACCTGGAAATAAGGGGCATTAATTTTCTAGAGTTTGGTCCACTGGAGGATTTCACTGACTTATAAGATATTGTTAAACAACATGAAGAGAAAGACATGGCATGGGAAACAAATATTTTGCAGACTTCAAGCATGATCATGGGTCTAGCGAGGAATTTCATGGAACCTTCGATCAAAGCTCTAGTAGTCTTACAGTGCTTAAGTGTCAAATTGATCAAGTACAAGTAGAGGGCAGTAGAGATAAAGGAAGTCCTCTCCGCCCCGATGGATCAAAATAGGTTCCCATATGCAAACACATGCGAATACCTCTTCTTAAAGTGGTCGGAATATGATAGAAATAATCCACTGTAGGGAAAGGATCAGATGATCTTAGGAGACAAAAAGAGATAACATCTTCCATGTGTCATTTTGTTTCACTTAAAACAAATTTTATTAGTGATTTTTAACTTAGTGATTCTTTATAAATAGGGAGATCGACCTCATGTTTAGGGTCGATGGTTTTGGAGAGAAAGATTTTTTTGAAATTTTGTAATAGAACTATTTATGTGCAAGTTTATTTTAATTAAGAAGTTTTGTTTAGAACCAAAGATACTTCTATCATCTAAGACGTGAATGTGTTTAGATCAAGGAGGATTATCTCTGTCTTCGTATTCGATATTTGATTCTTTGTTGAGAAACAATTGTTGTAACTATATTTAAAGTTATCTTATGATGTTGTTTTTGGGTATGTGTTATATTATTTGCATGTGTGTGTGTGGGCGCGTTAGATTCGACAACTGTGTGTGGGCGTTTTTTTTCTATTTTTAGCGAATTTTGCTATTTTTAGCGATTTTCTAAATTAATCCTAGATTAAGGGATCAGGGTTTCGGTATCTATGGAATACCTAAAAATATTGTATATATTGTATGGTGAATGGTGAAATTAATACAAAAAAGAGTTGACAAGTTTTCTCCCGGTTAAGGGTTTCTGGTATAAATCTCTGTGTACTATGTGTATGAGCCATTGATTAATTTTCGTTTTTTGTAAGAATCTATAGGCATTGCTTTACTTCATAGGTTTAAAAATTACATGTGGTATCATAGCTCATTTTTGGTTTCAGAGGGACGCCTTTGTTGTTGAGGGTTTGGCTTGGTCTTGATAGATCAAGTTTATCTTGGGTCTGTGATAAACCTAGGTTTAGTGGGAGATTTTGCAGTGGAGATTCGAGTGTAGAAAGAGGAATGACGAGCTCTTCTAGAATCGAGGTAGAGAAGTTCAACGGTAAAAACTTTGAGCTATGGAAGCTCAATATGGATGACCTTATTATAGACAAATAACAATGGATCATTGTGGATCCCGGTACAGATGTAACACCCTGTTTCCCCTAGTTTGTAAAAATAACTATACCGGCCAAGAACTGTGGCAAACCTAAAAATGTGAATGTGTAATGTGAATGGACCATGTGAAAAAGGTCGATGAATGTGAATAATATTATGAATATATATATATATATATATATTGCAGGACTGCTGAGAGGCGATATGCTGAAAAAGAGACCATGATGGCTGAAGAAAGGTGGTGGAAGGCACTTAGAAAGGTGGCGTTAACTTCCACCGAAACCAATACCGTATTTGGACTTCACTGGCTCGGAGAACCAAGAGTGGCTCGCTGGCCCCGAATTAAATGACTCGCCAGGATTGGTAGGTAGATGGCTCCTCATGAGTAATGAGGGATNTCCGTAGCGCCGTCAATCCTGACCAGTGCGAGGGAAATCGCGCCACATGAAACCTCGCAAGAGGAAAAAGGTGTGAGGGAGAAGCAAGAAGGGGCAGACGTGAGGGAAGGAAGAGAACTCTGGAAAATACAGAGTGAGTGATAGCAGAGAAGGGGGAGAGTAACCCTTGTTCTCGATCACTAGCAAACAAAGATGCAGTCTCATAGCATCGTGGTCTCAGCTCGAGGGTGGCTAGTGGTAAATCCTATCGGAATCGCTGAGCCTACGGTTGGGTGGAAACGAGCACCCCTCTCAGCAGTTGCACTCACTTCTGGTGTTATTTCTGATAAGTGTTTTACATCTTGATCGTGAAATTTATATGTTGACATATATGCTCTTAGTCTGTGCATTTTTATGAATGGTTTGACTATAGTAGTGTTTTGATTCAGGAATGGTGGTTGCATTCTTATAATGGAAGTGCCACATATGGCTTATGTTATAAATAGATTTATATGTATATACACACATTGAGTCAATTCAGAATTCAAGCCGTTTCTCAGGAAATCTATACCCTTATCCGTCTCAGGTAATACCCTGGGTAGATCTCCCCATAGAGACACCCTTCCTAGAAAGCTCACCAAGAACCTGGAAAAGGATTTCGAAGCACAATCCTTAGCAACCTGGTACGAGGAAGAATGATCCTCTTGAAATCCCAAAATGGCAGTGTAGGGATAAGTATCGATCGATGGATGAGATCTTGTTGAAAGATCTGTGATCATTCACGACCGTTAGATTGGAAGAATATAGGAGGGCATTAAATGCCTTAACCCCTTTTTCTTTCATCTTCGTGAGTAGCGAAGAAATCAGGACCGTATATCCCCAAGGTCTGTGGGAGCATCTGGACCGTTGGTTTTTCCATGTCCAGGAAGAAGTGGGAGAGTGTACAGCGTGGGAAAGATCTGAGCTATCAGATCTTACTTATAAAACCTAACAACCGTTGGATCTGTCAAGAGTTACACGAGGTTTAAACCCTCACACATAGAGTAGCAGAGAAAAAGTCCCGAGAAGGAGTTCGTATTGGGATATCAGCATTCGGGAATTCGAGAGTCCGGGCACTTGATATCAGAAGTCCCGAAATAGTGAAAGGGGATGTGAGCCTTCCATCTACGGGAGGACGCGTGTCACTGAATCATCCGTTTCGGAGATTCGGGCACCGGGACTCACAGAGGTGAGAGCCTAGCCCTTGAGAGCGGTGAAGTCGCAAAAGAATCTGAGCCATCCGTCTGCAGGAGGACACATGTTGCAAGATCCTCTCTTTCAGGGATTTAGACATTGGGAGTCAGAGGAGGAAGTCTTTTGACCTCGCGAGTGGCGAAGTTGCGAGAGGATCAGGACCATCCATCCGAGAAGGATAGGTGGCAGAGAATCAAGGGATCTCGCAAACTCGAATGTTCGCAAGGTAAGAGCCCAAAGGTTGGGTGCTCCAAGTCATGAGTGGCGCAGTCGCGAGGAGCGGAGATAGCCATTGGATCCAGAGAACGGGAGGATTGTTGGATTAGGAACCCCATTTCCTATCACGCGTTCGGGGGTTTGGAGGTTGAAAGGAGTCATTTTCGACTTCACGAGTAGTGAAGTGTCGAGATTCGGGCATGAGAGAACACATGGAATAACTTCAAGGTGGAGCCCGCGTGATGGACAGGTGGACACGCGTCGCCCAAAAAGAAGTCAACCCTCTGTTGACTTCTTGCGTCTCGGTGATTCATGAGATAGGAGCACGAAGGCTCAATGCTCCAACTCACGAGGTTGCGAGTTGCGAAAAGTGTGAAGGGGAATTCAACCCTTGCTGACTTTCACATCTTGGGATTTCAGAGAAGAAGAGCATGAGAGCTTGATGCTTCAACCTGCGAGGTTGCGAGTAGTGAAAAGTGTCAAAGGGAAGTCATGCATCACATTTCCCCAAATTGCGAAAATTCGATGAGTGCTTGGCTGGCTTAAGCGCGTAGACACGGGACAGGGTCATGTGGACAAGACCTCAAAGGGGAAACCTGCCACTCGCTAGCCCTGTCAGGGTTCGGCACTTCGTCGTGTCGGGGTTTGTAGAGTCGAAAGACTCGACGCTCTAGTAGTGCTGAGTCGCGAAGAGAGAAAGAGCGCCATACTTGTTCAGTCTGTGGTCGTGACCCACAATCACATAGTGGTGGACAAGGAGGGAACTAACCTATGATGAGACCCCCGCAGGTATTTTGGGGATTCTGATCCTCGAGAATTCATCAAATTTTTTTGTTTTCCTTAGTGGGTATGTGAAAAATTGGTATCAGAGCATGGTTACAAAACTCGGCCTGCATGGGCTCATGAACGAGTTGCATAGAAGCTCCATTCAGAACACTCCTAAAAAGAGTAACCCCCACCCTGTCTTAACCTTCCTAATCAAAAGATGAAGTTAAGAATGCAAAACCCCTATTGTGTGTGTGTACATGTGAAAATATGAATTATGTACTAGTTATAAATAAATATAAATATTGACTAACAACCAACGTTTTTCCTTTTGCACACAAGCAGAAGATCAACCGCGGGAAATTATCAACGCATAGTATGGTGACTCACCATGAAGTGGGAGTAGGATCCCACAATAGAGACGAAGAGTCTGACGAAGGGAGGGCAGCAGGGACCCCTCCAGATCTAGCCTAGACTATGAGGAGTCTCATGGTCGAATTACAAAGCTGCAAGGTTGACAATGAAAGGATGATGAAAGAACAAGAAAAGCAAACATAAATTAATGCAGTTTTACTGTAGAGTTTATCCGATCTACAAAGACAAATGCAGCATGAACCTGAAAATCAGAAACACAGTCATATCAGTGGCCACACTGAGAGGATCAACTCGAAAAAGGTCCACCCTAGAGGTAAAGGACAAGTGTTGGATGATTCCTCTGAGAAGGAAGCTGGCGATTCAGAGGGATCTTCTAGAAGCAGAACCAGTTCCTATCCCCGAAGAAAACAAAAGAAGAAAAAGTCTTCCAAAGGTCAAAAATTCGAAGAATTCAGAAAGGGAAAACCACCCTCCTTCGACGGTGAAATAAAGAAGGGAGAAGAAGCAGATGCCTAACTACTTGGACTAAACAAGTATTTCAGAGTCCATGACTTTTCATAAAATATGAAGGCCTGAGTGTCCACCTTCAACCTGAAAGGAAAGGCTTCCGTTTGGTGGGAAGACCTTAAGAATGTGAAAGGGGTTCGCGAAGAGGACCTGTCTTGGGAACGGTTTGAGAAATACTTCCGGAAGAAGTATTTGTCGGAAAAATATTTCGACAAAAAGACTAAAGAGTTTTATGAACTCAAACTGGGACAACTTACTATAGAAGAATATGTCAACAAATTCCTCGATTTGTTGAGGTATGTACCCTATATCAAGGCGGAAAAGGAAAAGGTGCAATGCTTCATCAGTGGACTACCTAAGGACTATCGGAATAGAATTGAATTTGATGAGGCAAAGACTCTAGAAGACACTATTCGAAAGGTAACCTATTGTCATGAGAAGTTTGGGCATCGAGCAGAACCTCACGAAGGATGGGAACAGAAGAATAATTCAAGATTTCAGAAAAGGGGAATTAAATCCCCAGGATTTAAGAACTACAAGAAGAACCTGAGAATGAACTTTCGAGCCTGGAGTATGCACCGACATAATTTTCCCTCCTTGAGCGGAAATAAAACTTCTGGACCCATATCAGTGAAGACTGATAACCCAAAGAGAGAACCTTTGAAATGTTGGGGTTGCAGGGAAGAACATCTATTGAGAGACTGTCCACACTGACAACAGAATAGTCGGAGGATTTATAACATCCAAGAAGCTACTACTGTCAATGATGTGGCCAGGAGTGTGCCACAAATTTATGCAGCCTTGGATAATAACCAAGCCGACCACCAAGCTTCAGTAGTGGAAATAGAAGGTATGATTTCCAACCATCTAGTGTCTGTTTTAATTGACCTTGGTTCAAATTTGAGTTATATAGCCCCTAAAGCTGTTGACAAGTGTAAACTACAGCCAAAAAAACATACCAAGCCATGTTTGGTACAATTAGCCACTGGCACCAAAAGGAGGATAGCATAGGTCATACCAGCCTGCTAATTAATGTTGGGTGAATTCCCCACCCAAACAACCTTTAACTTATTACCCCTGGGATCGTATGATCTGCTGATTGGTATGGAATGGCTAGCCACCCATAAAGCCAGATTGGACTGTTACCATAAGACCTTAGAATGTGTAAGTAAGGAAGGGAAGAGGATAACCCTTCAAGGGATCCGAAAACCTGTCTCGGTGAGACAAATATCAGCTCTGCAAATGAAAAAGTATTGCTGAAAGGGATGTACCCTATATGCAATACAGGTGTTGAAAACAATCGAAGGTGACAAACCAAGCCCTGGCAATCACCCTATCTTGAGAGAATACAGAGATGTGTTTCCAGAAGAGGTACCGGGTCTACCTCCGAGAAGGGACATAGACTTCTCGATAGGACTTGCACTAGGAGCGATGCTAGTGTCTAGGACACCCTACCGGATGAGTACACCCGAGTTAGTTGAACTCAAGTTGCAATTAAAAGAAATGATGGATAAGGGCTATATTCGGCCCAACGTGTCTCCATGGGGAGCACCAGTCCTGTTCGTGAAAAAGAAGGATGGTACCCTTAGACTGTGTATAGATTATAGGCAACTCAATAAGGTAACCGTAAAGAACAAGTACCCTTTGCCTAGGATCGATGACCTGTTCGATCAACTGGGGGGTGCATCTATTTTCTCAAAGATTGATTTGAGGTTGGGATACCATGAAGTCCGAATCAAGGGTGAAGACATCCATAAAACTGCCTTCTAGATGAGGTATGGTCACTATGAGTTCATGGTAGTGTCGTTTGGGTTGACCAATGCTCCTGCCACTTTTATGTGCTTGATGAACAATGTACTCAACAAATTCCTAGACAAATTTGTGCTTGTCTTTATTGACGATATATTAATTTACTCCAAGAAGAGAAAAGAGCATGAAGAGCATCTTAGACTTGTGCTGCAAGTGTTAAGAGAACATCAGCTCTATGCCAAATTCAGCAAATGTAAATTCTTCCAGGAGCAAATACATTACTTAGGCCATGTTCTCTCCGAAGAAGGAGTAGCGGTAGACCCTGACAAAATCAGGTCTATCATGGAATAGCCTACCTCAAAGGATGTTTCGGACATCAGATCCTTTATGGGATTAGCAGGATACTGTAGGAGATTTATAAAAGGATTCTCCAAGATTGGTTGTCCAATCATTGCCCTCCAGAAGAAGGGGAAAAAATTCCCTTGGACACATAAATGTGAAGAAAGATTTCAAACCCTGAAGCATCTACTGACCCATGCGCCTGTGCTGAAGATCGCCGATCTAGAAGCTGACTTCCTCATGTGCACAGATGCTTGTAAGGAACGACTCGGAGGAGTCCTTATGCAGGAAGGAAGTGTGATATGCTATGAATCCCGAAAATTGAACAAGCATGAAGTCAACTATGTGACCCATGATCTAGAGCTGGCTGCCATAGTGCATGCCTTGAAAATGTGGAGGTATTACGTCATGGGGAGAAAATTTGTACTTATGACAGATCACTGTGGATTGCGATACCTATTTGATCAACCAAAGCTCAATGCTAGACAAGCTAGGTGGATGGCCCCCCTTAGCGAGTTTGATTTTGAGATCAAACACATTAAAGGAAGGGAAAATAGG
The DNA here is from genome assembly GCA_009831015.1 of Picea engelmannii. Lineage (NCBI taxonomy): Eukaryota > Viridiplantae > Streptophyta > Pinopsida > Pinales > Pinaceae > Picea > Picea engelmannii. The sequence goes on from ML784730.1 coordinate 224,988, forward strand.
GTGGCCAATTCCCTTAGCAGAAGTATGAAAACAATTCACCTGGTAGCGGTGAGCACCTGCGAGACAGATGTCAAAGAAAGAGTCAGAAATGCACAAAAGATAGATCCATTTGTCTAGACCGTGACTATGTACCTACAATGAGAACCCGCCAGAGTAAAATATGAAATCTACCAAATGACCGAAGGAGGTCTGCTCACTTACAGAAGAAGATTTTATGTTCCAGATTGTGACGAATTGAAGAGGTTCATTATGGATGAACTACAAAAAAGACCCTACTCGGGTCATCTAGGATACCAGAAAATGATCACTGCCACCAGGAAACAATTTTATTGGCCTGGATTGAAGAAAGACATAGCCAAGTACCTAGCCAAATGCATAGAGTGCCAACAAGTTAAAGCAGAACATCGACACCTAGCAGGATTATTGCAACCTTTACCAATCCCAGAATGGAAATGGGAAACCATCTCCATGGATTTCATCACTGGATTACCAACCTCAACCAAACAGAATGACGCCATTATGGTGGTGGTGGATAAATTGAGCAAGTCTGCTCACTTCAACCCTGTCAAATCGACCTACAAGGCAATCGATATCATCTAGGTATTCATGAAAGAGATATTCAGACTACATGGTATGCCGAAAGAGATCGTGTCTGACAGAGACACAGAATTTACTTCCAACTTTTGGAAATCATTGATGGTTGGTTTAGAGACCAAGTTGTTGTTTAGCACCGCCTATCACCCTCAAACTGACGGACAGACAGAAAGAGTGAATCAAATATTAGAAGACATGTTAAGGATGCATGTAATGCATCAACCCAAGAAGTGGGAAGACTACCTACCACAATAGAATTCGCCTACAACAATGGCTACCAAACATCCTTGAAGATGAGCCCCTTCGAAGCCCTCTATGGTAGACCGTGTAACACTCTAGTTAGCTGGAGTAATCCCGTAAACAAGATTTCTTTTGGACTCAACATGTTGAAAGAAATGGAACAGTAGGTGAATCAGATAAAACAAAACTTGAAGGTCACCCATAACCGACAGAAAAGTTATGCTGACCAAAAGAGAACTCCAAGAGAGTTCATGTTGAAAAGTCAACAAGAAACATGTGTCTAATTTAGTTTTCCCTTAATTAAATTAGACAATAAATATTAATCTATTATCTCATTCATAACTGAGTGATTTGGAATTGTAACAGAATTGTAAGTGTAGTTAAGTGA
>ML784730.1:231618-257671 GCA_009831015.1 Picea engelmannii
TTCACTTTGTGCATTGTGGTTGAGATCGTGGTTTAAATTGCTTCCGCAATAATAGTAGAAGCGATTCTGTATTTAACAAGTTGCGGTAATTGTTAGATCAGGAGAATCGCAAGAATACATTAATTTGTATCGAAATTTCTACAGTTCAAAACGGGAGACCATGTATATCTCAGAGTTAGGCCCAGGAAGAGTTCCATGAAAATGGGAGCTTGTGCCAAGTTGGCACCTCGGTATTGTGGACCCTTTGAGGTTCTAGATAGAGTGGGCCATGTAGCCTATAGACTAGCACTTCCTCCCACAGTAAAAACACATAATGTTTTCCATGTTTCATTATTGAAGAAATATGTACATGATGCTAATCATATAATTGATTGGTCTGTGATCCAGGTGGAACCGGAGGGAGAATTTCTACCAAAACCTCAGTGCATACTGGACAGAAAGGAAACCCCGCTCTGGAACTGAACCATTACACAGGTCAAGGTGCAGTGGAGACATTTTGGCCCATATGAGGCTGCATGGGAAATGGAGGATGCCATGAGATAGGCATATCTGATTTTGTTTACTTCTGTACATGCATGTCATGTTGATAGATAAGAACATCGAGGACGATGTTCCTTTAAGGAGGAGGGAATTGTAACACCCTGTTTCCCCTAGTTTGTAAAAATAACTATAGCGGCCAAGAACTGTGGCAAACCCAAAAATGTGAATGTGTGATGTGAATGGACCTTGTGAAAAAGGTCGATGAATGTGAATAATATTATGAATATATATATATATATATATTGTAGGATTGCTGAGAGGGGATATGTTGAAAAAGAGACCACGATGGCTGAAGAAAGGTGGTGGAAGGCACCTAGAAGGGTGGCGTTAACTTCCATCGAAACCAATAACGTATTTGGACTTCACTGGCCCGAAGAACCAAGAGCGGCTCGCTGGCTCCGAATTAAATGACTCGCCAGGATTGGTAGGTAGATGGCTCCTCATGAGTAATGAGGGATGGGGGGGGGGGTGAACCACCCATCCGTAGAGCCATCAGGCCTAACCAGTGCGAGGGAAATCATGCCACACGCAACCTCGCAAAAGGAAAAAGGCACGAGGGAGAAGTGAGTAGGGGCAGACGCGAGGGAAGGAAGAGAACTCTGGAAAATACAGAGTGAGTGATAGTAGAGAAGGGGGAGAGTAACCCTCATTCTCGGTCACTGGCAAACAAAGACGCAATCTCGTAGCATCGTGGTCTCAGCTCGGGGGTGGCTAGTGGTAAATCCTATCAGAATCGCTGAGCCTATGGTTGGGTGGAAATGAGCACCCCTCTCAACAGTTGCACTCACTTCTGGTGTTATTTTTGATAAGTGTTTTACATCTTGCATCGTGAAATTTATATGCTGACATATATGCTCTTAGTCTGTGCAGTTTTATGAATGGTTTGAGTATAAGACTTCCTGTGTAGTGTTTTGATTCAGGAATGGTGGTTGCATGATTATAATGGAAGGTCCACGTATGGCTTATGTTTATAAATATATGTATATGTATATATGCACATTGAGTCAATTCAAAATTCAAGCCATTTCTCGGGAAATCTATACCCTTATCTGTCTCAGGTAATACCCTGGGTAGATCTCCCCATAAAGACACCCTTCTTAGAAAGCTCACTAAGAACCTGGAAAAGGATTTGGAAGCGTAAGCCTTAACAACCTGATATGAGGAAGAATGATACTCTTGAAGTCCTGAAATGGCAGCGTAGGGATAAGTATCAATCGACGGATGAGATCCCGTCGGAATATCTGTGATCATTCATGACTGTTAGATTGGAAGAATACACGAGGGCGTTAAATGCCTTAACCCCTTTTCCCTTCATCTTCGTGAGTAGCGAAGAAATCGGGACCGTAGATCCCCAAGGTCTGTGGGAGCATCTGGACCGTTGGTTTTTCCATGTCTAGGGAGTAGTGGGAGAGTGTACAACGTGGGACAGATTTGAGCCGTCAGATCTTAGTTAGAAAACCCAACAACCATTAGATCTGTCGAGAGTTGCACGAGGTTTAAACCCTCACGCATAGAGCAGCAGAGCAAAACTCCCGAGACGGAGTTCGTATCGGGATATCAACATTCAGGAATTCGAGAGTCCAGGCACTTGACATCAGAAGTCCCGAAATAGCGAAAGGGGATGTGAGCCGTCCATCTGCGGGAGGACGCGTGTCACGGAATCATCCATTTCAGAGATTCGGCCACCAGGACTCACAGAGGTGAGCGCTTAGCCCTTGCGAGCGGCGAAGTCGCGAAATAATCCGAGCCGTCCGTCTGCAGGAGGACATGTGTTGCAAGATCCTCTCTATCAGGGATTCGAACATCGAGAGTCAGAGGAGGAAGTCTCTTGACCTTGCGAGTGGCGAAGTCGTGAGAGGATCAAGACCATCCATCCGAGGAGGACAGGTGGCAGAGAATCAAGGGATCTCGTGAACTTGAAGGTTCGCGAGGTAAGAGCCCAAAGGTTGGGTGCTCCAAGTCATGAGTGGAAAAGTCGTGAAGAGCGGAGATAGCCGTTGGATCCAGAGAATGGGAGGACCGTTGGATTAGGAACCCCATTGCCTATTGTGCGTTTGGGGGTTCGAAGATTGAAAGGAGTCGTTTTCGAATTGACGAGTAGCGAAGTGCCGAGAGCCAGGCATGAGAGAACACGTGGCATAACTTCAAGGTGGAGCCCACGTGATGGACAGGTGGACACACGTCACGTGGAAAGAAGTCAACCCTCTGTTGACTTCTCGCGTCTCGGAGATTCATGAGATAGGAGCACGAAGGCTCAACGCTCCAACTCGTGAGGTTGCGAGTTGCGAAAAGTACGAAGGGGAAGTCAACCCTTGCTGACTTTCGCGTCTCGAGATTTTGGAGAAGAAGAGCACGAGAGCTCAACGCTTCAACCTGTGAGGTTGTGAGTAGCGAAAAGTGTCAAAGGGAAGTCATGCATCGCATTTCCCCGAATTGCGAAAAGTTGATGAGCGCTTGGTTGGCTTAAGCATGTAGAAACGGGACATGGTCATGTGGACAAGACCCCAAGGGGGAAACCTGCCACTTGCTAGCCCTACCGGGGTTCGACACTTCGTCGTGTCAGGGTTTGCAGAGTCAAAAGACTCAACGCTTTGGTAGTGCTGAGTCGCAAAGAGAGAAAGAGCGCCATACTTGTTCGGCCTGTGGTCGCGACCCATGATCACATAGAGGTGGACAAGGAAGTAACTAGCCTATGCTGAGACCCCCACAGGTATTTCGGGGATTCTGATCCTCGAGAATTCAACAAAAAAATTTGTTTTCCTTAGTGGGTATGTGACAACAGAACCTACTGGTACGCAACCTACTCACACACAATCAACTGGTACACAACCTACGAGTACACAAACTACTAGTACACCACCTACTAGTATTTTAAAGGAAGATTGGGAGAAGTTGGACAGAAGAGCAAGGAGTATTATTCGACACTGCCTGGTAGATTCGATGTTGTTGAATGTCTAGGGAGAATCTACAGCCAAGAAACTATGGGATAAGTTAGGGAATTTGTATCAATCAAAGTCCCTGGTAAACAAGTTGTTTGTTCGAAAGAATTTGTATCATCTTAGGATGGAAGATGGAGATTCTGTGAAAAAACATCTAAATGCCTTTAATACTCTGGTAAGTCAACTTGTCTTTGTTAATATTACGATTGCAGAAGAAGATAAGTGTATTACTTTGCTATGTTCTTTTCCAGACTCTTGGGATAATCTGGTTGCAGTAATTGGTAGTACCACTCAATCTACATTGAAGTATGAGGATGTAGTTGCATCCTTTTTATCTGAAGAGATGAGGAAGAAAAACATGGATGGTCATAGCATAGATGCTTTATTTGTAAGAGGGCGTACCCAAGACATGAATCCTGATAAGTCTTGGGGGGGAGACCTAAATCTACAGGTAGATCTAAGTCTCCAAGAAAATATTTGAGGAAATGATGGAAGTGTGGTAAAACAGGGCATTATAAGAAATATTGCAAGTCTAAGAAGGTTGATAAACCAAAGGGATCTGATAGTACCTCTTCCACAGAGGTGAAAACCTCCACTGAAGAAGGAGGATATGTTTACCTGACATCTACAGGTACACATGTAGACTGTGATGTATGGTTGATCGACTCAGGTGCATCATACCATATGACTCCTCATAGGGAGTGGTTCTCTGAATATGAAAAATACGATGGTGGTGATGTATTCCTAGGAGATGGCTCGACAACCAAAATCTTGGGACGTGGAAGGGTTAAGTTTCTACTAAAAGATGGAAGGATTAGAACTCTCCCTGGGGTTCTGCACATTCCAAAACTAGCCAGGAGCCTAATATATGTAATCAAGTTAGATGATGCAGGAGTGGATACTGTATTTGGAAAGGGCACTTGCAAGATGGTACGAGGAGCAATGGTGTTGATGAGGGGAGTTCGGTGTGGAAATATGTACAAGATGTTGGAAGTAATTATACTAATGGGTGTAACATTTTTGTTTTCCATAAGCAGACAAATAAAGAATACAAGACCAATATTGTCCCTGGAAAGAAGACCTTGCCGTGGAATCAAAGATTGGGGAATATTGGAGAAAAGGGCCTTCGAACACTACAAGGTAAAGGTATGGTTGAAGGTATGTCTAATTTCACTCTGGATTTTGATTTCTGTGAACATTGCATATATGGAAAACATAATCGAGTAAGATTCTCATCTAGTGCTACAAGAGCAAAGGGGATATTAGAGTTGATACACAGTGATGCGTATGGACCTATTCCTATTCCATCCCTAGGTAAATCTATGTATTATGTTTCATTCATAGATGATTTCTCAAGGAACACATGGATTTATTTTCTTAGAAAGAAATATGAGGTATTTGATAAATTTAAAAAGTTTAAGGCTCTTGTAGAAAATCATACATAGAAGAAAATAAAGGTATCGAGGACAGATAATGGTGGAGAATTTTGTGGAAATGAATTCGAAGAATTCTATAAGAAGTGTGGTATAGCAAGGAAGAAGACTACTCCATACATACCTCAACATAATGGAGTTGCAGAAAGGATGAACATGACACTGATGGAAAAATCAAGGAGCACGCTCAGCGGTGTCGAGTTAGGACAAGAATTCTAGGCAGAGGAAGTGGGTACAACTTGTTACCTGGTCAATCGATCACCTTAATCAACGTTGGATGATAAAACTCCACATGAGGTATGGACTGGAAAGAAACCCTTTCTTCAACATATTAGAGTTTTTGGTTGTGATGATTATGTACATGTTCCAAAGGAAAATAGGAGTAAGCTGGATAAAAAGGCTGAAAAGTGTATTTTTATTGGTTATAAAGATGGTGTGAAAGATTATAAGCTTTAGAACCCAGAAACCAAGAAGATTGTTTATAGTCAAGATGTTGTTTTCATAGAGGTAAAAGATGTTTCCAAACAAGAATTCCTACCAAGGCCAGAAGAACCTGAGAGAATAGAGTTGGAGTTGGATGATACAAAATATGAATCATCTGAAGAAGATGAAGCAGAAGAAGAATAACCTCATACCCTGGTCCCCAGTATTGAGGAGATTAGTGAGGGAAAGAAGGAAACCATAAAGGTATAGTCCATCTGATTTATGTTCCAATTTTGCTTTATCTATTGCCGATGACAATCCTAGAACTGTCAGGGAAGCAATAAATTCAGAGGATAGTAAACTCTGGAAGAAGGACATGGTTGAAGAAATGGATGCCTTGGATAAGAATGAGGCATGGGACATAGTTGAGTTGCCAGCTGGAAGAAAATCTATTGGTAGAAAATGGTTGTTTAAGAAGAAGTTTAATGCAGATGGAAAAGTGGAGAAATACAAAGCTCGATTAGTAGCAAAAGGTTATTCCCAGGTAGAGGGAATTGACTTTGGTGAGATTTTTTCTCCTGTTGCTAAGTTAAATTCTATTAGATTTGTTTTATCTATTACTGTTGCTTTTGATCTTGAAGTGGAAAAGATGGATGTGAAGACAAAATTCCTACACGGGGATATGGAAGAAGAAATATACATGAATCAACCAAAAGGATTTGTAGTGAAGGGAAAGAAAGAGCTGGTCTATAAGCTAAAGAAGTCACTATATGGTCTGAAGCAATCACCTAGGATGTGGTACCAAAATTTTGACACATAGATCCTTGGATTGGGATTTGTGAGAAGCAGGGTAGATCATTGTGTATATTCCAAGCAGGTTGGTAATCACTTCATTTATGTAGTGTTGTATGTTGATGACATGTTGTTGGTAGGAAATAAAATGGATGTTATCAAGGAGATGAAATCGTATCTATCCTCCAGATTTGACATGAAGGATCTTGTTGATGCTAACTTCAGTATGTGAATGGAGATTAAAAGAGATCATGCAAACATGAAACTTTGGTTGAATAAGAGAAAATATGTTGAGACGATATTGCAGAGGTTTAATATGCATGGAAGTAAAATGGTCAAGGTTCCTATTCCTATAGGTGTAAAGTTATCTATAGATCAGTGTCCCAAGACACATGAAGAAGAAGAGGACATGTCCCATGTTCTGTATGCTAGTGCAGTTGGTAGTTTGATGTATGCAATGGTTCATACTAGACCATATATTGCACATGTAGTGGGAGTTTTGAGTAGGTATATGTCAAAACCAGGGAAGGATCATTTGGCAGTAGTAAAGAGGGTCTTCAAGTATTTGCGTGGCACTACCAATTATGGATTGTGCTACCAAGAAAGACAAGGATTGGATAGAGTGGTGGACATACATGGCTTTGTTGATGCAGATTGGGCTGGAGATATGGATCCTAGAAGATATACAAGTGTGTATGTGTTTAACCTGTTTGGAGGAGCAATCATTTGGATGAGAAAAAGATAGGTTGTAGTGGCACTCTCAACTACATAAGTTGAATACATGGAAACCACTCATGCAAGCAAGGAAGAAATATGGTTATAGAGATTGTGTTTAGGTATTGGGTTGGTACAATAAGCAGTGAGATTAGATTGTGACATTCAGAGTGCAATATTTCAGGCAAAGAACCCAGCTTATCATTCGAAGACAAAGAATATTGATGTTCAATATCACTTTGTGAGAGACATGGCTGAAGAAAAGAAGGTGTTGTTGGAAAAGGTTGACACTTTGAAGAATGTTGCAGATTCATTGACAAAGTCTGTGAGCACAAAAAAGTTCTCCTCATGTAGAGTAAAAATGGGCATTGCTGCCCTGGATTGTTGACTATATAATCCTGTGGACTCCTGGATGCAAAGAAAACAACAAGTGGGAGAACCTGTCTTTGGATGTTGTAACAATTCTTTTATTATAATTGGTGACTAGAAATCGATTGTGATAACCTGTGATTGATAATAGAGTATTGGAAATTACTTTTCTTGCACTAACTTCTTATCACATGTATATTTATTTTCTTTAACTGTTATGTCAGACGATGTTGAATGTCCACTAATTAAAATGGTATTAATTCTAGGTTGAAGTTGTTTATATATTCTTCGTTTTCATGCTAGCATAAAGGTTATCCTAAACCAAGACTTCCCCTAAAACACATAGTTAGATTCTCTCCATCATATAGTCTAGAGTTTTATATTCCTTTTGTTATAATGTTAGAAAAATAACCAAAAAGAGAACTGCCTAGCCTGAGGGGAAGGCTTAACAGAAAATACATATCTGTCAATCACAATTAAATCCCATTGATAAACCTAGCCAGATCGTGAATCTGGAGAACCTTACCACTCATCAAACACTTATGAGTCTAATTGGGCCTCTTAGGCAAGTTTGGTTCTTGCTGTTGAGTTAAAGGGATCTCAGACCCCTCAACATAATTGGCACGAGAAGGAGGGGCCTTACGAATGAATGGCTAATAATATTTTTGATAATATATTCCACACAGACTATAGATTCAAAACAACCCACATGCATGGCTAGTCATTCTCAAGACAACCCACATACAAAGAATAATCCTAAGATGATTAAAGCACCTCAACACGAGGAAGAAGAAAAACTATTCCATGAAATACCTTACACTCTTCCCCACAAGGAGTTGAATAATTTTAGAATAATCACAAGATCTTACGCCCGACAAATTGGAGCGTTACCTTTATCTCCTTTACTTCCTTGTAGAAAACAAGTAAGAAGACCAGTTGTTGAAACCCCTAACTAGGTTTTTGTTCACATGGTAGAAGATCTCATAGATTTTTCCCTTACTCAGATCAAACAACCCCTTAATATGATACCCGAAACACGAGCTGTAACTACTCTGGACTTGATTATTTTGAATCTGATGAGGAAGGGTCTAAATCGGATCGCTCAGCTTCTGAATTGAAAGACATGGAGGATAATAACAATAACAATGAAGAAAGGGGAAATCAACCTCAAGATAATCAACAATGGTTTTCCAAAGATGCTATGGCAATGCCAGGATGGGTGAAAAGGATGCAAATAAGGTTAGATCTCACTGATAAAAAAAGAAACCCAACCTCTACCTAAGAGAGGACTTTTGTTAATAAGACCCCCGGTAAAACAAACAGGACCATGTCTTGATAAAAAAGGAGGATATCTAGAAAACATGCAGCGGATGATTAAAAAAATATCCAACAAGATCGTAGATATGAAAAAGAGTACTGGGGAGGGAAACCAAAATCAAAGACCTTATAAACCCTTTTTTAAAAGAAACCCACCTTTCAAATCTATAGAACCTCCCCCAACTAACCTAAACATCGACTTAGGGACTATAACATCTGACTCTTTCTGCACATACCACCAAGAGAATAATTTAGAAAGGGACTACCCCTAATGGGTGCATGCTATGAATTTAATGGCTAACCGATTCCTAGATGAATGCTCCCTAATCAAACAATTAGTGGCTCGAAAATAAAATCCATCGATCAGGAAAGTCAAGAGCCACCGGAAGAGACATCCATGTTGTTATGGGATTCCAACCACCTGATGCCTTTCAACGATGTCATCGAAGTGTAGGAACCTCCTGCTGAAGTTCTCGGTGTATAGATGCAAGGTATAATTCAACATTTCCAAACTAATCCCACCACTACTTAGTTATCTAGAGGGAATCAAGCGACCGATCACCCAAAACTCCTATTTTCTTCTCAAAAGAATCCCACAAACATACAGACACATGGAGCTCTTAAGATATACTATAATGTTGTAGAAGATTTGAAGAAGATGAAGGCTAATGTGTATGTCATGGACATGTGTAGGATCCCTCAACAAAAGGATTTTCTGTTACAGGCCTTAAAATCAAGAGAATCCCCTATGACAAGCACTTAACTAGGTGAGGTCCAATCTCCCACAGATTTAACAAATAAACCAAGTGTGGATGCTTTCTCTTTAGACAAAAGAGGAAATCATTTTGTTCCTCCTTTCCTTTTAATGTTTGAAGTATTTAACAAAAACCTACATAATTTCCTAGTTAATTCAGGGGAATCTTCTAATGCCATGCCATTGTCAATTTGCAAGAAATTGAATGCAATCCCGCTCAAATGTGATAAACACATCATACAGCTAGATAGGAATCAAGTGAATGTTATTGGGGAACTTAAATATGTCATGATCATAATGGATACACACCCAAAAACTGTTCAAGTAATTGACATAATCATAGTAGACATCCCAGAGGCCTATGGATTGTTACTTAGCCAATATTGGTGCGAGAAATTAAATGGATACTTTAGTACTGACTGGGATCACCTATGGTTTCCATTAAAGGGACATACAAACATGATTAGGATTGATATAGAGATATCTCAAACATATTGTCACGGGCTTAGAAACTCCAAACGAACCCTCGTTGGCGGATTTCCATGTGTTAAGAAACTACTCTCGCGATTTTGATTTCGACAATTTTTCCCCTATCTTGTCTGAATTACCTCTCACTCAAAACTCCGAAATGACCTTTCAAGTAAACCTACTGGAAGCCACAGATGAAAGAATATTCTATCAGGATTCTCCATCAGGAGTAGCAGAGAAGGACGATGAAAGTGAGAAAATAGCTAGGAATGAAGAAGTTACTAATTTTTTCTCACAAGTTTGGATGCTCTACTTTGATGGTTCTAAATTGCAAGAGGGGTCGGGAGAAGGATGTATCCTCATTGAACCAAAATGGAAACAAAAATTCTTATCCTGCATATTAGAATTTGAATGCTCTAACAACACTGTTGAATACGAAGCTATAGTCCAGGGACTAAAGAAGGCCACAGACTTCAACAACAAAGAATTGAAAGTTTTTGGAGACTCATAAATTATCATTAGACAAGTAAATAATACCATTCATTGCAATTCACCTCACTTGAGGAACTACCAACAAGAAGTGTATAGGCTAATAAACAATTTTGAGGCCATCAACATTACCACTATTCTCAGGACAAAAAATACTCTTGCTGATTCTTTAGCCACCGCAGCCTCAATATTATCTCCTTTAGAAGACTATGAAGCCTCAAGGTTTGCAGTGGAACTGATATACAGATTGTCGGTGCCTAACAACATTTCTAATTGGAAATTCTTTGAAGGGGATGAAAAAATTATAGATTTCCTAACTGAGCAAGATAATTTTAAGGATTTGGTCATTGATGATGAAATATTCCAAGAGATATTCACATAATCCAATCTCCATGAACAAAAAAGGGGCACATATCACCCCAATGACAAACCAAAATTTCACACAGTATCAAAAAGAGTGTCCAATCTGGAGAACCTTTTCGACCTAAGAGAAAGATTTAGAGGGCCAAAAAATGAAAAAATAGGGAGCTCATGCCCTATATACGAAACTATAAACCTATGAACCCCTGAGAACCCCAAGCATGTCAACCTAGGTAAGGAAGTATCTAAAGAAGACAAGAAGACTTATCTTAAACTATTTAAAGAATATCAAGATGTCTTTGCTTGGTCCTACCAAGAATTGAAAACATATGATACTCACATTATCCAACATACGATCCCATTAAAATATGGAATAAAATCCTTCTAGAAGAAGCTTAGAAAGTACCACCCATATTTGGAACCCCTAATGTATCAAGATTTGAAAAAGTTATTGTATGATAAGATTATCTTTCAGGTAAGACATTCTTCATGGGTAGCCAATCTGGTGCATGTTAGAAAGAAGTTTGGGGAAATCTGTTTGTGTGTGTATTTTAGAAACCTTAACATAACATCAAAAAAATATAAATACCCAGTACCTCCCATGGAACAACTCTTGCAGACAATGTCTGGCTTTGAAATTGTTTTACTCCTAGACGATTTTTTGGGATATAACCAGGTCCTGGTTTCCGAAGATGATCGATTAAAAACTACCTTCTAAACCAAGTGGGGGAAATTTGGTTATAAACACATGCCTTTTGGGTTGATCAATGGAGAGGAAAATTTTCATAGGGAAATGGATGTATATTTTTGAGGATTTATTAACAAATGTGTGGTAATGTATTTAGATGATGTAATAGTATACTCAAAAAATAAGGAAGACCACATTCAACATTTGACTCAGATCTTTGAAAGGTGTAGGAAGTATGGAATATCTTTGAACCCTAAGAATACCATGTTTGGTGTAAAGGAAGAAAAATTATTAGGTGATATCATATCTCAGGAAGGAATCAACATCGACCCTGAGTGGATGAAAGCGATAACTCAACTCCCTTTGCCTCACAATAAAAAGGCCATGCAATCTTTTTTCAGGAAAAATCAACTTTGTGAGAAACTTTACTCCTGACTTCGTTGAAACTGTCAAACCTTTAAAAAATATGATTTGCAAAGATGCAGAGTTTTAATGGGATGAAGAAAGGAGAGGATCTTTCAATAACATCAAAATTTCCATCTCCCAAGCACCAGTGTTGCAAATCCCTAACTTTAGCAAATATTTTTTCCTTTATACCTTTGCTTCTGACCAATCCTTGGCTACAGTACTTACCCAAATGGATGATGAGAACAATGAAGCACCAATGTCCTTTATGATCACCAACCTTCAAGGATATGAACTAAACTACCCTGCTATAGAAAAACATGCTTACACAATATATAAAGAAGTCAAGCATTTCAGATCCTATATCCCGAAGAATCACACTAAGGTCATAGTACCACATCCAACAGTCCGATCTCTATTCACTCAATAGGAAATGGGAGAAAGGAGTGGAAATTGGATGGTAGTCATTCAAGAATTTGATATAGACATAAAACCTGCCAAAATAGTCAAAGGACAAGGATTGTGTAAACTGGTTGCTGAGGCCCAAGATTTGATCAATATGGAACACCCCGGTTGGGAAAATGAACTATCGTTATGTTGTGGAGAAGCCTTATACGTACCTCATGGGAAACAATCCTGGTATGAAAACTTGTTTTATCTCCTACATCATGGAACGTGTCCAGAAAACCTAAACCCTTGAGAAAGGAGAGCCCTCATTTTAAAATCCCCTCAATACCACCTCATAAATTATGTGCTTTTCCGCGTAAACTATGATGGAGTACACCTTAGATGTATTAAACATAATGATGTAGAAAAGGTACTCAAAGAACTCCATGATGGTCCAGAAGGTGGACATTTTGCAGGAGAAAACACGGCTCACAAAATATTAAGGGCTAGTTATTATTGGCCTACTTTGTTCAGAGATGCTCATGCATATGCTAGGAAATGTAAATCCGGTCAAATGAGCACCAGTAGGGAAAAGAGACCAGCCATTACACTCCATCTGGTGACCATATCCATACCTTTTGAGCAATGGGGAATAAATTTCATCGGAGAAATTACTCCAAATTATTTGAAACAACATAAGTATATCTTGACTGCAACATATTATTTCACAAGGTGGACAAAGGCTACCCTCTCATGCACACTAATGAAAAGGTAGTGATCCAATATTTAGAACAACAACTTATAACAAGGTTTGGGATGCCTTCCGTCCTCGTCTTTGACAATGCTGCATATTTTTCTTCCACACTCTTGACATAATTCACCCTCAATAAAGGGATCATAATAAGACACTCTCCAAACTATTATCCACAAGGGAATGGAGTAGCAGAGTCAACTAATAAAAATATGGTGCAAATTTTGAAAAAGACAATTGTTGAAAATTAAATAAATTGACATAATTTACTTCATAATGCTCTTTAGGCCAATAGAGTGACACCTAAAGAAGCCATAGGAAACTCTCTGTACTTTCTGGTATATGGGAAAGAATCCATTCTCCCAAACGAACTGTACCTTCCATTATTTCTGTTCTAAGGCTTTTGCAATCGTTGTTTTGTTCAGAGAGTTCTTTCGGATCCATCACATAGGTTTTATGTTTTTCGACGTTTCGGACCAAACTATTGTGGTCCATCATCAGGAAAGCGTTTGTGAAAGATGGACCACAATAGTTTGGTCCGAAACGTCGAAAAACATAAAACCTATGCGATGGATCCGAAAGAACTCTCTGAACCTTCCATTATTACAGCTTTCCTAGGAATCAATAGGTCAGCCCTCATCCACTCTACAAAAAAGGATTGATACCCTTCTCATGTTGGATGGAGAAAGGTAAAATTCTAAAGTTAAGTTCATCGCTCATCAAAAGGTAGTTAAAATATGGTTCGACAAACATAAGGCCAAAGAATTTTTTTTTGAAGTAGGAGACGTAGTCTTAAAGTGGGATAAAGAAAACTAGTCCAAAGGAAAACACTCAAAATTCCAAAATCTATGGCTTGGACCTTTTCAGGTGGCCGAGAATATCGGAGCAAGCACATACCGGTTGCAAAATCTGAGAGGTGAGTATGAAACCCTCCTGGTAAACAACCAGGCCCTAAACAAACACTTCTCCTAAAAAAAATGTCTTTTGATGTTTTGTTTGAGTTTCTTTTTATTTTTAGCATACATTTTGATCAAACTGAGTGTGTGGGTTTAGGGTAGACCTGTTGGATTACTAAGAGGGGGGGTGAATCAGTAATAGATAAATTTAATCTTTTTTAACCATACAATGCAAGTGTTATAGCAGTGTAGCATTATCATCCAATAATTGCAGAGTAAATAAACAATGAACAAATGAGAAATCATACACATACACACTACACCAATGTTTTTACGTGGAAACCCAAAGTGGGAGAAAACCACACAATGTTTTTTATTATATGTCTTGAAGAATTACATTTATTGGAAGCACCAAGTTCCTTTTTTTTCTAGCTGCAACTGGAAGGAGGCTCCAACCCCCTAGTTTCTCAGGCTACAACCTGAGGGAAGCTCCAACTCCCCAATTCTATGGCTACAACCAAAAGGAGGCTACAAACCCATAAGTTCTCCGACTACAACCAAACGATGGATACAAACACCTGTCCTTTCCTCATCCAACTTCCATAACGTATAAGTAGAATGATGGAACCATTGTCACACTATCATTGTGAGATATATTGTTGTAAACCTGTACCAATCAACCTGCACTAAACAACCTGTACCAATAACCTGAATCAATATGTACCATGCATCAACCTTGAATCATCAAGATGTACCAACATCATCGACTATACACCTCATGTATGTGCCAAATCATCAATTATAAACCTCATGTATGTGCCAACTCATCAACTACTTGTCTCAACCATGTACTCAACATGTACCTCAACAATATACCAAAGATATACACCAATATAACCATCAAAAGTTATCTAACAATTCATCATTCTATCCATAAACCAAATACCATAAACCATTACATTAAACCATGTGACACAACCTCACTCTTATGTAGCCTCAAGCTAAACCAACAACTTCAGAAATACATCACAACCAAAAGACCAATACCTATATGCCAAATACCAACAACAAAATACCAACTGTATCCCTTAACAAATCTGATATATGCAGCAATACTAAACATCCAATACCATCTCAAGATATAAGCCCTAGGTCACAAAACATACATCAAACAAGATGTGCCATATCTCTCATAAATAGACCCCAACCATGTTGCTGCCGCTATTTTTCTGCCGCACTTTTTCTGCCACGATTTTTCTACCGCACTTTTTCTGCCACAATTTTTCTGCCGTGATTTTTCTGCCGCACTTTTTCTGCCATGATTTTTCTGCCTTGATTTTTCTTCCACACTTTTCCTGCCGCACTTTTCTCTATCAATAATACCTACCCAAATAACCTTTCACAAAATAGATATTCAATGATATTCAATAGGTTCAAGTGTGATTAAATGAGAGATCCTTGCCTCTTATTTATACTTTAATGTAGCATCCCATTTTCCTTATTCTAGGGAGTTCTCCATTAACTTTATTATTTAAATAATTTATTTTGCAAACACTTTGACTACTTTGACCTTTTGGGGCTTCTAGATGACTCATGAGGGTTCTCCAACTTCACATGGCCATAACTCTCTAGCCTTGAAGAGTTATGTGACGTTCCACTTACCACTAGAAATGGCATGACATGTACTATCCATATAGGATAGTCTTACCTAAAAATATATCAAAACTCATACAATTATCCATCAAACAAACTTGGGTTCATTACCCAAACCTTTGTGCTACCAGAATTCACTACCAAAATTTCTTCAAGGGTTGACATCAATGACAACCAACCCAATTAATCAACAATCTCCCCCTTTGGCATTGTTGGCAACACTCTGATGCAATACTGAAGTCATGTCATGCAATACTGAAGTCATATCACTCATGCTCCCCCTGTGACCATCGCTTCCCCTAGAACCATGCCTCTGTGTTCTGGATCTGATAAATCTCTCCCCCTTTGTCATCATTGGAAAATGTATCTTTCCATCCAGGGTTTCTCCCCCTAACTGAACTGTCCATGGGGATACTCCCCCTGACTGATCTCCTGACATGACCTATCCTCTTTATGGTGCTTCCTCGTGTAAATATAAGAAATGTAAGATAAGCATTCAAAAGAATTTATTTTGGAGTAGAAATTACTCTGAGTCTCTAGAGAAGATACTCAAAGGATTCCTGTGGAAGCGGTTTTGTAAAGATGTCTTCCACTTGTTCTTTTGTGCCCACATATTTAACTCTGATGTTCTTCTCTGCAACCTATTCCCATAGAAAGTGATACTTTATTGGAATGTGCTTTGTCTTGGAATGCATGATGGGGTTATTTGAGATATTGATGGCACTTGTATTATCACAATAGATTGGAATGGGCTCATCATACTCAGCCTGTATATCTGTCAGAGTTTGTTTCATCCATAGAACCTCTGTACAAAATGTTGTTGTTGCAATATACTTTTCCTTGACTGTAGATAAGGATACTGATGATTGTTTCTTGATTAACCATGATACTAAACACTTACCCAAGCAGAATGTTTCTCCACTAGTGCTTCGTCGGTCATCAATGCAACATGCCCAATCTTCCCCTATGTAGGAAATAAGTGATAGATCCTTTCTTTTTAGATACCATAATCCAAAATATTCTATTCCTTTGAGATATCTAAAAATCCTCTTCATTGCTAATACATGTAATTCCTTTGGTGCTGCTTGAAATCGTGCCACCTGTCCAACTTCCTGCATTACATATGGTCAAGATGTTGTCACATATAGTAAGCTACCAATCATTTACCTGTATTTCCTCTGGTATGTAGACTTTGAATCATCATCTTTGCTCAACTTGCAACTGGTTTGCATAGGAGTGGTAACTGGTTTGCAATATTCCATTTAGAACCTCTTTAGCATTTCTCTGATATACTTGGTTCGAGAAATAAAAATTCCTTGGTTTCTTTGACATATCTGAAGTCCTAGAAAGAAGGATAGTGATGCAGTAGTCCATAAATTCCTTTGAAGTGAACTCTCCTCCATTATCATATCTCAAACATTTTATTTTTGAATCCATTTCATTTTCAACCATTACCTTGTAGACCTTGAAGTTTTCAAAAGCTTATGACTTTTCCCTGAGAAAGAAAACTGCAGTCATTCTTGTATAATCATAAACTAATAACATAACATTTTTCTCACCTTTTAAACCCTTTGTTGTCATTGGTCCAACTCGATCAGTATGCACAATTTCTAGTGGTCTTGTTGTTGAGTATTCTTTTGATTTAAACCTGGTCTTTGTTTTCTTTCCTTGTTGACAATGCTTGCATAAAGTGTTGGTTGGTTTCGTAATCTGGGGAATTTCTCTAACTGCTTCCTTTTTTCTGACTTTGACAAGGTTATCAAAGTGTATGTGACCCATTCTTCTATGCCATATCCAACTTTCATCTTCTTTTCCTAGACAACACATTTCATTTCCAATTTCACTTAGTACACATAAGTTGCTTGAAGTTCTTGTAGCTGTTCAATCAATTTTCCTAAACCTTCTTTTCTTATCTCGCACTTTTGTAAATAAAAAGTAAATTTATGACCTTGGTCACACATTTGAATCACACTTATAATATTATTTTTCATATCTTCTACTAGTAGAACATTTTCTTCCTTGGTATTCTTGTTTCCAATTCTGACTGTGCCTTTTCCAATGATTTTAGCTGAATCATCATTTTCGAAGGAGACAGATCCATCTCTTTCCTTTATTAATGTAAGAAACCTATCTTTATCACCTATCATGTGCTTTTAACAACCACTTTCAACATACCAACCACATTTCTTCTGCTTAGCTTGTAGAGTGAGTGTTCATTCGTCATTGCTATACTGATTCTGATTTCTTATCCATGTTCTCTTTTGAGGTTCCTGTCTGTGACTGTTGTTGTTTTTTTGTGGTTCTCTATGAGGAACTATCATTCTGCAATATTTGGCCATATGTCCAAAGTTGTTACACTTGTAGCATTCCACTTCAATGCTCAATGATTCAAACATGTTGTAAATTCTTCTCTGTGTTTCACTAGGCCTTCTTGGATAAACCTTTTGTGTATGACTTTCTAAGTTGTTTCTGTTCCTGCTGTTAGCTCCGCAATTCATACCTTTATGTCCAAAATTATTACATGCATAACACAAAACAAAAAATATAGTTTGATACCTGGGAGTTGAATATCTTATGAAAGGAGTTTCTCTTCTGAATCCTTCTTCTTCCTGAGGCCTATCTGTCAGTTGTTGATTCTAAAATTTGAATCTTCTCGGTGGAGGAGTGTCCCTATAATCTTCCTTATAGATCTTCCTATCCCCTTTGATTGTTTACATATAGCTTTTTGGATATGTTTCTTGCTCTATTGTTTTGGAGCTTAATCCCTTTTCTATCTGATTGTATCTAAGTCTGGACTTGTCATGATGAGGTTTTTGACCGATGATAATGTCATCCAAAACTTTTGAGTTGTTCTGCATATTTTTCTTTTGAAGATCATTTCTTAAGGTGACAATCTCTGCTTCCAAATTTCCAATGATCCCGTCTCTTTCTTATATCTGTTCTTTGAGTGCTTCTTCAACTCTTTTATCTTCTTCTATTTGAACCTTCAAAGTTATGATCATTTGTTCTAGTTCCCGAGTGTCTTCTTTCTTGTCTAGTTCTTCTTGTAGATTCTTGTTTTTCTTCTTTTCTCTTCTTATAACTTCTATGGCACACAACAATTCTTCTCTGTAGTCAACTTCTGCCTCCTCATATTCTTCTTCGGTCTCTTCATATTCTTCTTCGGTTTATTCTATGTTAGAGTATTCTACTACCATGAATAGAAATCTTTCTCTCTCATTGTCACTGACTTCATCTTCATATGATGATGAGATGTATTATTTGGTGCATAAGATTTTCTTGAAAACTTTCTTTGTGGGTCTTTTGCGTTTATATGTTGGTTTGGTATTTGAATAATTTTCATCATTCCTCTTCTTTTTATTATGAGGAATTTTTTTAGCAAAATGACCAATACCATCACAATTAAAAAAAATCAAAGGAAACTTACCTTTATATCTGTCATTGGTTCCCTTGTTCAATATTCTGACAAAGTTAGCCATTTCTTCATCATATTCCGAGATGTCACTATTGTTGCTATGTTATTTTTCATTTTTCTTTTCCTTTTTCTTTGACCTTTTGGATGTTTTGAAAGTTGCTTCTTTTATATCTGGATTTTCCTGTTTAGTTCTCATTTCATATGTTGTGAAGATTCCATGTAGTTCATCCATGCTTATTGAGTCTAGATCTGCTCTTTCTTCTAGTGTTGATATCTTAGGATGAAATCTCATAGGGAGAGATCTTAGTACCTTTTGAACAATTACAGATTCTTTAATTTCTTCTCCCAATCCTATGATTGCATTTACTATTTCATTGACTCGTAAGAAGTAAGTTGCAATATCCTCATCTTCCTTCATCTTTAGTTGTTTGAACTGACCTCTGTAAGTTTGAATCTTTGTTGCTTTGACTTTTGAATCTCCTTCATAAATATGTTGAAGCTTGTCCCAAATCTCTTTAGCGGATTTACAATGTATAACTTTGGTGTAAACTGATTCACAAAGACCATTCCGAAGTGCATTTGCATCTTCAGAATTATTTTGTCTGAGTTTTATTGCTCTTTCATTTGTTGGCGGAACTGTTGGTTCTTTGTATCCATCTACATCTGATTTCCAAATTTCAAATCCTTGTGCCTGTATATATGTTTTCATCCTTCTACTCCAAAATGCATACTTTTGTCCATCAAAATGTGGTATTCCATTTTTATCATGTTGTTTCTCTCCATGATCTACCTTTCAATGGTTAATTTGATTTTTGAAGAAGGCTACTCTGATACCAATTGTTGGATTACTGAGAGTGGGGGTGAATCAATAATACAGAAGTTTAATCCTTTTTAACCATATAATGCAAGTGTTATATCAATGTAGCATTATCATCCAATAATTGCAGAGTAAATAAACAATGAACAAATGAAAAATCATACACATACACAGTACACTAGTGTTTTTACGTGGAAACCCAAAGAGGGAGAAAACCACATATTTTTTTTCTTATATGTATTAAAGAATTACATTCATTGGAAGCACCAAATTCCTTTGTTTTCCATCTGCAACTGGAAGGAGGCTCCAACCCCGTAGTTTCTCAGGCTACAACCTGAGGGAAGCTCCAACTCTCCAATAATATGGCTACAAACAAAAAGAGGATACAACCCTCTAAGTTCTCCGGCTACAACTGGAAGGTGGCTACAACCACATGTACTTGCCCTGTCCAACCGCCCTGACGTATAAGTATAATGATGGAACCACTGTCACATTATCACTATGAGATATACTGTTGTAAACCTGTACCAATCAACCTACACCAAACAACCTGTACCAATAACCTGAACCAACATGTACCATGCATCAACCTTGAATCAACAAGATGTACCAACATCATCAACTATACACCTCATATATGTGTCAACACATCAACTATAAACCTCATGTATGTGCCAACTCATCAACTACTTGTCTCAACCATGTACCCAACATGTACCTGAACTATATACCAAAGACATACACCAATATAACCATCAAAAGTTATCTAACAATTGATCACTCTATCCATAAACCAAATACCATAAAACCATATGCCACAACCTCACTGTTATGTAGGCTCAAGATAAACCAACAACTTCAACAACACATCACAATCAAAATACCAATACCCATATGCCAAATACCAACAACAAAATACCAACTGTATCCCTCAACAAATCTAATATATGCATCAATATTGAACATCCAATACCATATCAAGAGCTAAACCATAGCTCACAAAACATACATTAAACAAGATGTGCCATATCTCTCATAAATAGACCCTAGCCATGTTGTCACTGCAATTTTTTTGCCGCGATTTTTTTGACGCAATTTTTCTTCTGCACTTTTTCTGTCGCACTTTTTCTGCTGCACTTTTTCTGTCGCACTTTTTCTATCGCAATTTTTCTGCCACGATTTTTCTGTCGCACTTTTTCACTTTTCCGACCACACTTTTCTCTATCAATAATACCTACCCAAATAACCTTTCACAAAATAGATATTCAATGATATTCAATAGGTTCAAGTGTGATTAAATGAGAGATCATTGCCTCTTATTTATACTTTCATGTAGCATCAAACTTTCCTTATTTTAGGGAGTTCTCCATTAACTTTATTATTTAAATAATTTCTTTTGCAAACACTTTGACTACTTTGACCTTTTAGGGCTTCTAGATGACTCATGAGGGTTCTCCAACTTCACATGGTCACAACTCTCTAACCGTGAGGAGTTATGTGATGTTCCACATACCACCAGAAATGGCATGACATGTACTATCCATATAGAATAGTCTTACCTGAAAATATATCAAAACTCATACCATTATCCATCAAACAAACTCGGGTCCATTACCTAAACCTTTGTGCTATCGAAATTCGCTACCAGACTTTCTTCAAGGGTTGACATCAATGACAACCAATCCAATTAATCAACACGACAAATTTTAAATACCTTTTCTTTTCTTTCTCTTGCTTTTTATTTTCTTTAATTAATTTGTGTTTTGTAAAGAAGTGGTTGATTTTAATAAATATAGTAGCGAAGAATCTGCTTCTGACCTGCACTAGCATACAAAATAAGAGATACTGAACAGACACAAATTTTCAAAGAAGATCTACATCTTTTCTTTTGCAAGCATAATGTTGATTTTTCATAAGCTAGGTTAAGCATGAAGTTCATTCCATTTTTAGCATTTTACTTAACCATAAAAAATATTGTTGCAAAAACCAAGATCACAAGAAGAAACACCATGCACAAGAACACAAGAAGTATCTTGGGAAACCCTTCTCAACAAGGGAAGAAAACCCAACCAAATCCTTTGCTATATTCTTCAAGAGAAAGACCTTCACTACCAATAAGACCTAGCACACAAGAGGGTGCTCAAACCCTAGAAGACTAGCGCCCAAGAGAGGTGCACACTTTTCCCAAGAAGGTGTACTTGCTGAAATTTCCAAACACACACAAAATATATTTTATCAAAGGGGAATTTACCTTTACTTATACTAACTTGAACCTGTCAACAAAAGTGTCTATTTGCACAACAGGGCTGACCTCACTAGATTATAATATAATTAATATTAACCAGATTAATTATATTTTACATTCATTACTAATCTTATTAAGGTGGGGCCGACCTGTATCCTTTACATTACAATTAGGGTTATAGGTAGGTATGACTCTTGAACAATATAGCAAGGGATATGATACACCCACTAGTTCTCATCTACTACGGGCAAATCCATAGGGATGTCAATATCTTTGGCTCACTACATTACACTAAAGAACCAGATCTTCACATGTTCACCTGTGCTCATCCACATGCATGTCCACTCTACAGATTTTCTTTCCCACTGCCTCACACAAGAGAGTCATCTTAAGTTTCTCGTCAACTCTGATACTCAGAGGAGGCTAATGCATCATCTTCATTTATGTTCACATGACAATGCAACCAACACTTTTGGATTTCACACATTCACCCCGTGCTCAGCCACATGCACGTCTAACTCAACATATCGCCTTTCCCACTAGATAATCATATGGAGTTCTTTTCAACTCTTTGAATGGAGGAGGTCATCTCTACGTTCCATCTTTGTCTCAGGTAGGAACCACGTACCCTTCTTAGGGGATTTCTCTCAGGTTTGTAAGATGGAGAAAGACTCACATAGCTGTAATGATCCACATCTCACAGGTTTGTAAGCTGGAGAATTTCTCACATAGCTGCAATCATCAAAACTCCCTCTCAGATAGGGAGGCATTCTTCATCATGCCAAGTCTCACACAGATGTACTCTGAATTTTGTCTTGGCTGAATTTATCAATATCCCCTCTCAACTAGGGAGGCACTCTTCACCAAGTTAGTTTGGTGAAGATGTCTGCAATATGCTCATGTGTAGGAAGGTATTGCATGTGTAATATTTTTATTCTGCATCATATATCTGATATAATAATATTTCATCTCATTGTGTTTTGATCCATCAGGAAACACTGGGTTCTCAAGCATATTTACACACGACTCTTGGTTATCATCATAGCGTCCATCTCATGATCACATAAATCTGTCAGAATCTTGTGAATCCATACTGATTCACACACTTAATGGTACATACTCTGCTTCTATGGTTTTCAAGAACAAAGAGATTTTGTTTCCTGCTACATCCGGAAACTATGTCAAACTTCATGTTAGAACATCAACTAGATGTGCTCTTCTAGTCCACTTTAATTTATTCTCAATACTAATTGGCATGTCCTACAAACTCAAGTTCACACTAGAGGCATATCTGAGGCCATATCCAACTGTGCCTCATATATATATATCTTAAAACATGTTTTTCTTTTGTCTAGAGAGTTTGTCTCGGTTGACTCATGAAATGACTAAGCACATTCACTGCATGGCATGAATCAAGTATGATGTTAACCATATACATCAGTGATAGAATCAACTGTGGATCAGTCTCATCTGAATCATCGTCAATATTTTTCTATAAATCCATCACGGTGGATTTTGCATTCTGTCATACTTGCACTTCTTTAATATTTTCACTGTATATTTTCCTTGACTCGGGAAAATCTCATCGGTCCTCTATCATAATTATTGTCCCAAGAAGTGGTGCAACAAACTCAGATTCTTCATCTCGAATTCAGAAGTCAAGGATTACTTGTATCCAAGGCTTTATGAAAAAGTCATCAAAATTAGGCTCTCATCACCAACACTGTAATGATATAGGTTTGGATCAGCAACACACTTGCTGAAATCCAAACTCATCAAGAATTTATCTATCTGATATAGTTTCTAGCTCATGGATGGTAGTTCAGATGGAAGTGTATCGGGTTTACTGGATCAAGTGTTTCATTATAGAAAACTCCCTATGTTTTGTGAGAAACCTTTAGCTATAGATTTCATTTTGTATTTCTCAAAACTTCCATCAGCTGCATGCTTGATATTATAGATCCACTTGGAAGTTACCACATGTTGGCATAGGGACAAACCCAGGGTTCAATGCTCAAGAGCGCACCAACAAAACCCTAACTATCAACCCTTTCGACAACACCTGCAAAGTAGATGAAGTCTCACCCGAGGTAGAGGCAGGGGTGGTTGTAGGAATCAAATGTCTGCAACCTTAGCTGGTACACAGATCTATGATTACAACTCCTTAACATAGCACTTAACAGTTACAGTTTGTCAGAATTTAATCAGTATCTACTTCACATATAACAGCCTAATTACAGAGCATCAAAATATTCACCTAGATCGAGTATATTCAAGCACTAAGCAGATTCACATAAGTTAGATCTAGCATTCATCCATATTATTAAGCACAAAGCTTCGAAAGATCTATCTATAATTCATCTATATCAAGTACTTAAGCAAGTAAACATATAAACACACCGACACATCGCACAAAGCACAATAACATAGGATATATGTGGTTCACCCCCACCCTGGGGCTACGTTCACCAACTCTTCTTCTCTTTTATTACCTTCTGTCAATCTTCTACATGCACTGAGCCACAAAATCCTACTCCACATAGGATAGGAGATCTACGTGCACTCCCTTAGATCTTCCTTCCCTAAGCTAGGTTCAAGCAAAAATCCTTCTTACAATGCACAAAGCCTTCTTACAATTACTTGCACTTAGCTCTGCAATTTCTTGACACACAGTATGCACAAAGATGAGTTGATCACACAGATCCAACTACTAACTCCCTGTTTTACTCCACTTAGATACTTATTTATACATTATAAAATGGGCCTAAACATGGGTAAACCCATGGGCCGACATCCCCATACTCGTTACATAAGCCCAAAACCCAAAAATACCTAACAAGGGGCCGAGATCCCGCGATTTCTGCTTCGACTTGCGCTCTGCCTTCGACAGCCTATCGAAGTCCCAAAAATAGGTCAAACATGACCAAGGATCCTCAAAACTTGGTCAAGGGCCAATAGGCCCCCAACACTCACTTGTGACTCGTCCCAAGTCACTCTGATCTAGGTAGCTCTTCTTCAAAAGCCTCGATCTTGGCTTGAGTTTCTTCGACCTATTGTTCAACTGTAGTGACAACTTTTTCTAGTTCTGCTCCTCGGCCTTAAATCTCTGTGAAAAATTTGCAAGCCTCGTCCTATATTGGTTGGAGCCTCTGAGTCACTTCCATAAATTTGCTCTGAATGGTGTGGACCTATTGTTGATGTTAATTTTTCAAAATCCCAACCCAGTTTCAGTCTCGCTGATTTTTCAGTCAAATTTAAATGCCAAACTCAGTTTCATCACTGTTTCAGCATATGTTACAGCCCTGTGTTTCAACATATACTCACAGCGGTGTTTCAGCATATGACTCAGCACTGTGTTTCAGCATATAAAAAAAACTTAACAGAAAATAAATTTCAGAACTGAAACATGAAGATTCTGAACATCGTTTTCATCGCAGAAATAAAATATCAGAAATATGAAAAACTCAGAAAATATAGACACAAAGATATTCGGTCTAACTTCAACCCTGGAAAAACCCACAAGGGGAAAACCAGTTAGAGAGGGCTTTGTATTATTTATGAGCTTCTGAGAAATTCTTTTACAGCATATTCATCTTCAGATATTTACACAAACTTATCTGGACATTCCTGTAGCTTTGCTCCTCAATTTCTGAACCAGAAATTCATACAAATGTATGACAATTAATGCTGTACGGACTGTCATGAAATTCATGCCAAAACTCTGCTAATATTGTACGGACTGTACGGAAATACACTTAGAAATATATTACAGCAGTTACCTCAATTTCTGTGCCAAAAAATGTTGTATGGAAGCCTTGGAATGCATGCCAATACTCTCAGAAATTACAGCTGTTGTCCTCCTCAATTTTTGTGCACATTACATGCTGTATGACCTCCACAAATTCGTACGGTATGGCCTGTTCTTCCTTGCTGTATGAAATCTGTACTTCTCTTTGCTTTGGGATGCGTGCTCTCCTTCGACAAATGCTGTCTCTTTTCTCAGCTCAACCTCTCTCTTGCTCTCTCTTGTTCTCTCAACAAGAATGCTTCAGCTCCTCTTGCTCTTGGCATCTCACCAAGAGCCTCTTGGCCTCTCACCAAGATTTCTTCAACTTCTTACCCAAGAATGGGTGCGCCCACTTGCCTTAATCAACCTCATGAGGGAAGGTGAGGAGTTTTCTAATCTAACGGCTGAGAT
>ML784730.1:262089-276063 GCA_009831015.1 Picea engelmannii
TCTTGCAAAAGCAAGATCATCCTCTCCTTCCAAGCACCAAAATTTGCTGCCCCATCAAGTCTGTCTTCAACCCTCAAACCAGTAGCCATGACCCTCTTTCTGCTGAAAATCACAAATTCAAAAAAATGCCCTGTGAAGTGACTGCTGTCCTATTTTCTGTTTGCTGAAATTCTGCTTCTCTTCAACTCAGCTCTGATACCATGTTAATTTTTCAAAATCGCAACCCAGTTTCAGTCTCGCTGATTTTTCAGTCAAATTTAAATGCCAAACTCAGTTTCAGCATTGTTTCAGCATATGTTACAGCCCTGTGTTTCAGCATATACTCACAGCGGTGTTTCAGCATATGACTCAGCACTGTGTTTCAGCATCTATTACAACACTGTGTTTCAGCATCTGCTACAGCACTGTGTTTCAACATCTACTACAGCACTGTGTTTCAACATCTGCTACAGCACCGTGTTTCAGCATCTGCTACAACACCGTGTTTCAACATCTGCTACAACACTGTGTTTCAGCATCTGCTCACAGCGGTGTTTCGGCATATGACTCAGCACTGTGTTTCAACATATACTCACAGCGGTGTTTCAACATACGACTCAGCACTGTGTTTCAGCATATAAAAAAACTTAACAGAAAATAAATTTCAGAACTGAAACATGAAGATTCTGAACATCGTTTTCATTGCAGAAATAAAATATCAGCAATATGCAAAACTCAGAAAATATAGACACAAAGATATTCGGTTTAACTTCAACCCTAGAAAAACCCACAAGGGGAAAACCAATTAGAGAGGGCTTTGTATTATTTATGAGCTTCTGAGAAATTCTTTTACAGCATATTCATCTTCAGATATTTACACAAACTTATCTGGACATTCCTGTAGCTTTGCTCAATTTCTGAACCATAAATTCATACAAATGTACGGCAATTAATGCTGTACGGACTGTCACGAAATTTGTGCCAAAACTCTGCTAAGATTGTACGGACTGTACAGAAATACACTCAGAAATATATTACAGCAGTTACCTCATTTTTTGTGCCAACAAATGTTGTATGGTAGCCTTGGAATGCATGCCAATACTCTCAGAAATTACAGCTGTTGTCCTCCTCAATTTCTATGCACATTACATGCTGTATGACCTCCACAAATCCGTACGGTACGGCCTGTTCTTCCTTGCTGTCTGAAATCCATACTTCTCTTTTCTTTGGGATGTGTGCTCTCCTTTGGCAAATGCTGTCTCTTTTCTCATCTCAACCTCTCTCTTGCTCTCTCTTGTTCTCTCAACAAGAATTATTGAGCTCCTCTTGTTCTCTCAACAAGAATGCTTCAGCTCCTCTTGTTCTCTCAACAAGAATGCTTCAACTCCTCTTGCTCTTGGAATCTCACCAAGAGCCTCTTGGCCTCTCACCAAGATTTCTTCAACTTCTTACCCAAGAATGGGTGCGCCCACTTGCCTTAATCAACCTCATGAGGGAAGGTGAGGAGTTTTCTAATCTAACGGCTGAGATTAGATTAGATGGGTGGCTGAGATTTGGTGTCTATTCACTCACCCTCACTTTAATCATAAAGTTATCTTTTAATTTGCATCTCACAAATTAATTTGACTAAGACCCACATTCGGAAATTTCTCCCCTTAGGCGCCTAGGGAACAGAAACACTTGCCTTGGTACTTCATTTTAATTAAAAATTTAACAGTTGAGAAATGCACTGTTATTGGGATCGATTCATCCTCTCAATTGATGACAGGGGATTCAACTGTGCCTGTACTGTTTTGGCTTGCTTCTTTGCCTCATGGAGTTGTGACTCCAGTTCCTTCAATTAAGGATCCTCAGTGAGTCACTCATAAGTCTGGGCACTATGATCACTTAGCTTTTTACATTCCATGGCGAGGGATTTGATTCTTTCAACTACGCTTCGAGTAGTTACTTCTATTTGATCTCGCACATACTGCGAGGTACTGGGAACTGCTTGTAGTTCTAAGTATGATATTCTCTATTGAAGCTATTGGATAGCTTCTACAAGCTGCACTACTTGATGCTCTACTGGTTCTTCCACTTTTTTCTCTAAGCGTGTCATAGAGTGAAGTGCTCTGCTGACTACTTCTTTGATTCTAAGTTTCTCTGTGAGCAACGAATTGTTCTCTTGCTGGATCTGTGATTTCTCCTCTTCAATTTTTTTTGGAGGGAATCCTTCTTTTGCTGCACAACTCGACGTTTCTCTATGACTACTTCTTGCACTTTCTTTAGGGCCTTTGTGTCCTGTTCCATTTCTTCCTATGCACGACGAAAGTGAGCTTCGGTTGCATCAGCTAGTATGCAGAGTTGGGTAGGCTCATCTCCCAACTATGGTTCTTCAGAAGGTGGGGTTGCAATGGACATTGCGCGACTGGAGTGAAGGGCCTAATGTACCCCTCTGATTTCAACCTAGATTCTGTCGTACATCTCCTCATGCTTGGCTTCAAGATGTCCTATGAGGCATCTACTACAGTTGCAATGATGAATTCGAAGTCATCGACCATGAGTACAGTTCTCATCGTGGTTTTTCTAGATTTTGACTTCTTCTGTGAGGCAGGTTTCATGGGAGAAACCTTTCTTTTCTTCGAGGGATCAACCTCATCAATAGGGTCCCTAGGCAGTGTTACTTCACCTTGCTTTTGCTGATCTTCTTTTACATTTGTCTCTTCTACTTCGTCATCACCTCCTCGTCCAGGTGATACTGAAGCAATTTCATCTGAGGTACTGCTCAACTACTGAATGTCCTTTGTCTTCTTCCTTCTGCTGGTTCCAGGTGTATCCTATACTTCGCGAGTGGCCTCTAAGATGCCAATTTGTTCAGGATCATACATTTCTATAGGGTCAGCAGGGATAAGGAGGTTTTGTTGGAAAATATTTAACAGACAGCGAATGGCAAATATTTTACAGATAGCGAATGCTTGTCATTGATGGAAAGTACAACAATGAAGATGGAATGAGTATAGGAAGCTTGTAATCAACAGGCAAATAGAAGATAAATCTAGGAATATCGAATGATCGAAGGCAATGCAACATTGATATAATGATCGAAGGCCCGTAAAGTTCGAGAAGTATTTCTGATCATTGGATCTCATTCAAAATTCCCAAAAGAACAAGGGCTGTCAGATCAGAATATAGACAAGAAGAGTGTTGAACAGGAGGACAGATCTCAGACGTTAGATCCAAGCACAAGACCCGACCATCGTTGGATCAAGGAGAACCTTCACACCTTTTAAAGTATAAGTATAACAAGGAGAAGCGGGCATAACCGCGATATGCAAAATTATGACTTCATCTGAGCCGTCAGATCAAGGTTGAATCTGGACCGTTGATTCCAATCCATGTCGGAGTTTCGAGGATCGCGAGTTGGACATGTCAAAGATTATTAACATCAGGAATCCCGATATCGCAATATGAGAAATCGCGATGTAATCTGAGCTGTTAGTTCAAGCTCATATCTGGACCGTTGATTCTAGTCCATGTCGGAGTTTCGAGGATCACGAGTTGGACATGTTAAAGATTATTAACATCAGGAATCCCGATATCGCGATATGAGAAATCGCGATGTATCTGAGCCATTAGTTCAAGCTCAGATCTGGACTGTTGATTCCAGTCTGTGTCGGAGTTTCGAGGATCACGAGTTGGAGATGTCAAATATTATTAACATCAGGAATCCCGATATCGCGATATGAGAAATCGCGATGTAATCTAAGACGTCAGTTCTAGCTCAGATCTGGACCGTTGATCTAACTCCATATCAGAGTTTCAGGGATCACAACATGGAGTGGCAAGTAAACAATGCAACAAGAATGCCGATTTCGCGATAAGTGAAATTGCGATTTAATCACAGCCGTTGAATAGAGATCAGATCTGGACCGTTGATTTAACTCCATATCAGAGTTTTGCGAATCACGACATGGAGAGGAAAATAACCCAATGCAACAAGAATGCCAAAATCACGAAACCGCGATTCAATCGTAGCCATTGAATCAAGATCACATCTGAACCATCGAATCATAGGACATGTGGCAAGTGATCGAAATTTCGCTAACTTGGAGTCAACAGAGCATAGTGTTGAAATTCACGAAATGAGAAATCGCGAAAGTGCTTTTTTGCATAGGCGCTTGGTTATGACCATAGTCATATTGGGGAAGGAGCTAGCGCATAAAATTTTTGTATCGGAACTTTGGAAATCGTGAAATGAAGTGTCGAGACACTCAACACAGGATTGCCGAATTGCCGAAACCCGATTTAAAGGAAATGAATGCAAGATCTCATGAATCCAATCAAACGGTGCAGTTGAATTTGAACAAAGATCGGAGGGTTATTGTTCTCTCTCACAGTCAACTCCTCAGTTATGAATCTGTTAGCGAAACAGACTCATGATTTCCAATCAGTTGGTGTTTCAGTTGCTGGGACAGTTGTCTTTCTTTTGCCTAAGGAAATGCGAAGTGGAATCGCCGTGGAGGAGTGTCTAAAAGAAAATGAGATAGACTGAGCAATGTTGGTTGTTCTGTATGAAAATGTATGAAGTTGTAAGAAAGGGAATATCATAGCATGCGTAGCGTGAGATAGAGAAGATGCGCAGTGTGAGATAAAGCTTAGAGAAGTGTAACAGATGATGAAGAAAACATGAAGTAGAGCAGAATAACAGAATAAGTTGAAGCAGAGCAGAATGATAGAGTAAGTTGAAGCAGAGAAGACCTGCTGAATAGACAGAGGAAGAAAAGAACTATAGAACAGTCAGAAGAAGACTAGATGTATAGAACAAAGAAATATTGGTAAGAATTGATGTATCTGTGTAGTTGAATGTTTTTATTTTCATTTATGTTCTAGGGAGGTTGGGAGGTGCTCAGGAGGACTGTTGTCCTTAGAGGTTCAAGTGGGAGCTTGAACACAGGAAGTTGTAGCTTCCATCTGGTTGTAGCCAGAGAAACTAGGGTGGCAGGGTGGAGCAAGGGAGAACAAGTGTTCTCTGTTATATAGGTTGGGGCCTGTGTAACTGGAAGTTGATGCTTCCATCCAATTAATGCTGGAACATGTAGGGAGTTGGTGCTTCCTTTTGGTGGGTGCTAGAGAAACCAGAGAGTTGGTGCTCTCAAACAAGTTGTAGCTTATAAAATAGAAGTAACAACCTCACATTGAGTTGGTGCTCAATTAAAGATAATGTGTAGAACTTAAAAGACTGCCTATCATTTCGAAGAAGAAGAGGTTTTCTCCCTTTATGGGTTTCCTCATGAAAATCTATCTCTGTGTATACCTTGTGTGTGAATGATGCTTTTTACTTTTACTGTCCATATGCTGTATAATGTTGATGATCACTTGAAGAAAGATTAAGAATATTTTAATAGACTTAAAATTGTTTAAGCTCAAGGACAACTGATTCACTCCCCCCCTCTCAGTTGTATTAGTAATTTCAACAATTGGTATCAGAGCGGGTTCTTTTTATTTAAAGGTAGATCTGTAAGCTTAAACATGACAAGTCATGAAGGGACTTCAGCCTCTAAGCCCCCTCTATTTGATGGAACAAATTTTGCCTTTTGGAAGATTAGAATGAGAACATATTTAATGGCCTTGGGTGCGGATGTTTGGGATGTAGTAGAGACTGGATATACAAAGCCTGTTGTGCTAGCCTCCAAGGATGATAAGTTAGAGTTTAGTTTTAATGCTAAGGGGATGAATGCTATCTTGAATGGACTTGCTGAAGCTGAGTTTGTAAAGGTGATGCATCTTGATATTGCCAAAGAAATGTGGGATAAACTTATTAATAGTTATGAAGGAAATGAGAAAGTAAAAGATGCCAAACTTCAAACATACAGATTGAAATTTGAACAACTAAAGATGAATGAAGATGAAACAATTAGCACGTATTTTTTAAGAGTTGAAGAACTTGTAAATGCCATGAAGGGTCTTGGTGAGAAGTTTGATGACTCACTCTTAGTTCAGAAGATTTTAAGATCTCTGCCTGATAAATTTAATCCAAAAGTCTCTGCAATAGAAGAATTAAATGATCTTAAAAATCTATCCATTGATCAACTTCTAGGAACTCTAATTTCATATGAAATGAGAATTAACAAAGATAAATCCATTACTAGAGAAGCATCTTTTAAAGCAGACAAGAATACTGATTCAGAATTAGATGATATTGAGGCAAAATTTGTGAGAAGATTAAAGAAAGGGTCAGGAAAATATCAAGGGAAATTGCCCTTTAAATGCTTTAACTGTGGTAAGATAGGTCATTTTGCATCTAATTGTCCCCATCAGAAAAAGGACCAGAACTCTGATGATGAAGAGAAGTACAAATACAAGAAATATAATAAGAAGAAAAGTTTGGTTGCAAATAATGAAAATTCCTCAGAAGACACCAATAGTGATTCATCCTATAAAGATAAGGCAAATGACTTCATGCTTATGGCCAAGGAGGATTATGATAATAAAAGCACAGGCAGTGATGATAATGATGAAGAAGCTGTGGTTGATTTGGAAAGAGAACTGATCAGTGCACTGGAAGAAATTGATAGACTCAGAACTAAGAACAGAAAGAAAAAACAATTGTTGACACAGTTTGAGAAAGACAGTAAAAAACCTGATGAAGACTTTTCTCTGCTGAAAGTGGAATTAGAAGATGCAAAGAAAATAGAAGACATACTGAAACAACAATTGTCAGAGAAGAAAGTCAGGTGTGAAGCCTTAGAAGAAGAAATAGTAAAAACCAAAAAAGAAATGGAGAAATTTAAAGGATTGTATCATCAAAATATACCAAGTATTAAAGTATCAGAAGAATTAACTTCCATTCTAAATCAGCAAAGAAATTCAAAGTTGAAAGCTGGATTGGGATATGAAGAAGGATCAAGTAGTAATCATCCAAGTAATACAGAATCTATCAAGTTTGTCAAATCCTCAAACATTGACAACAATCACTCTGCAGAAACAAAGAAGGAAAATCAGCCACCAAGAAGAAATGAAAGAAAAAGCTCCAGAACCGAATTTGTAGACCTGACAGATTATTGGCATGATAGAAGTTGACCTCCTCAAAGAAGACATATTTTTTCAAGGTACAAAGATTTTTTCTATGGTTATTGTTTTCTCTGCTCTAATTTTGGTCACAAAGCTATAAACTGTTCTTTAAGATTTAGATATGAACAATCAAGATATTCAATGAATAACTATCTTCCACAACAAAGATTGAGACAGCCAAGCAACAAACAATCACAAATTATAAATCATGTGATGACTGGGAGAAGGACACAGGTGAAACACAACAATAGATATGAGCATAACAATCATTATGATCCATTATCCAGTGAACCAGAATGTTACAACTGTCATAACTATGGTCATAAAGCAACAGATTATTGCTTGAAGAAATACAATTCAGATTTGATCCCCACTACTGAAAATGTCAAAGTTTGGAAGAAGAAAGTAGTTGACAAGTGTGGACTAGTGCTATCAGCTCAAAGGAAAAAGAATCCCTGGTATATTGACAGTGGATGCTCCAAACACATGACTGGAGACAGAAGTAAGTTTCTAACTCTAAGTGATAGCAAAAAGGTAAAGGAATTGTAAATTTGTGTAACGGAAAAAGAAAAGCTCAAGATGTGTTGCTTTCAGAAGATTTGAAACATAATCTGCTTAGTGTCAGTCAAGTCTGTGACTGAGGGTGTGAAGCTGTTTTTACTTCTAAAGACTGTAGAATAAAAACTGTGGATTCAAGTCAGCTAGTTGCAAAAGGTATAAGAACAGAAAACAATATCTATGTTTTAAAAGAAGAAGAAGAAGAATGCAAATTAAGCAAATATGATGAAAGTTGGCTGTGGCATAGGAGACTTGGTCACCTAAATTTTGATCACATAATCAAAATCAGAAACAATGGGGCAGTAAAAGATCTTCCGAAGATATCAAAGCCATATGACTCTGTTTGTAAATCCTGTCAGAAATGAAAGCTTACTCGCACTCAATTCAAATCTAAAAACTTTCCTTCAATAGAAAAAACTCTCCAGTTAGTACATATGGATCTATGTGGACCATCAAGGAAAGAAGGTACATGAAAAGAAAATTACTTTATGTTGATTATTGATGACTATTCTAGACTAACTTGGGTTGCCTTTTTGAAAGAAAAATATGAAGCATTTGAAAAATTCAAAGTATTTAAGGCTCTGACTGAGAATCAAACAGGAAAAATATTAAAGGTAGTAAGGTCTAATAAAGGATGAGAGTTTAGTTTTGGGAACTTTAAAGAGTTCTGTGATAAACATGGAATCAAAAGAGAGTACACAATTCCAAGGACTCCACAGCAGAATGGAGTTGTTGAGAGGCAAAATAGGTCAGTACAACAAATGGCAAGATCAATGATGAATGAAAGGAACATACCTCAGACATATTGGGTGGAAGCAATTCATACAACTATTCATATCCTTAACAAAGATCATCTCAGACCACACAGTGACAAGACCCCTTATGAACTTTGGTTGGGAAGACCTGCTTCAATCAAGCATTTTAAAGTTTTCAGGAGTACATGTTATATCAAGAACAATGATGAAAATATTGGCAAATATGATGACAGGAATGATGAAGGTATTTTCTTGGGTTATGCTACAAATAGTAAAGGGTACAGATGCTACAATAAGAGACTACACAAACTAGTTGATTGTATAGATATACAAGTTGATGAAGAAATCCCAGTCAGAAATGTAAACAGTGTTGAACCAAGAACAAAAGATACAGTTGAAGATGAAGATGAACAGGTCCAAGGATCAAAAAGAGAAGAGTTTGGATCAGATGAAGATATGAATATTCAAACTGACATAGATAAGCAGAAAGAAGAAAAATTACCTCTCAGAATTATTAGAAAGAATCATCCTGAAAATCAGATAATTGGGGATATAAATGAAGGAGTTCAGACAAGAAGGAAATTGATTAAAGACTCAGAACAATCTCATGTTGCCTTTTTATCTATGACTGAACCCAAAATTTTTGAGGGAGCTAGCCAGGAAGATAATTGGATTAGAGAAATGAATGAAGAGATTGATCAGATTGAGAAGAACAATACTTGGGAGCTTGTTCCTAGACCTGAAGATAAGAATGTAATAGGTTCCAAATGGGTGTTCAAGAATAAAATGAATGAAAAAGGACAAGTTGTTAGAAATAAATCCAGATTGGTCTGTAAGGGATATGCACAAGTTGAAGGTCAGGACTTCGATGAAACTTTTGCACCAGTGGCAAGACTGGAAGCTATCAGAATATTTCTTGCTTATTCATGTCATAAGAACTTCAAAGTTTATCATATGGATGTTAAGTCAACATTTCTTAATGGAGATCTAGAGGAAGAAGTATATATGGAGAAACCTGAAGGATTCTCTTTGATAGATAATCCTAATTATGTTTGTAAGCTGAAGAAGGCCTTATATGGACTAAAACAAGCACCACGAGCTTGGTATTACAGACTGGACAAATTTCTACAAGAAAATGGGTTCAAGAAAGGTATTGTTGACAGTAACCTTTACATTAAGTTTGAAGGTGATAATTTACTTGTTGTTTTGGTTTATGCAGATGATATTATTTTTGGTTGTACTAATGAATCATCTGTCCAGTGGTTTGCTAATTCTATGAAAACAGAATTTGAAATGTCCATGATAGGAGAACTGCCATATTTTCTTGGCCTACAAGTAAAACAAAGCTCTGCATGAATTTTTATTTCTCAAGAAAAATATTTGAAAGAGATGTTGAAGAAATTTCAGATGGAAGATTCTTCTACAGTTATCACACCTATGGTGGTTGGTTGCAAGCTAAGTAAAGATGATATCTCACCTTATGTTAATCAAAGGACATATCGCTCTATGATAGGCAGTCTTCTGTACATCACAGCATCCCGTCCTGATATAATGCAAGCCGTTGGAATGGTAGGTCGT
The DNA here is from genome assembly GCA_009831015.1 of Picea engelmannii. Taxonomy (NCBI): domain Eukaryota; kingdom Viridiplantae; phylum Streptophyta; class Pinopsida; order Pinales; family Pinaceae; genus Picea; species Picea engelmannii. The sequence continues at coordinate 272,010 of ML784730.1, forward strand.
TTTCAGTCTGCTCCTAAACAAAGTCATTTGGTAGCCGCCAAAAGGATATTTAAATATTTGAAGGGAACAATGACCTATGGTCTGTGGTATCCTAGAAATCAAAATTTCCAGTTAACTACTTATTTAGATTCAGACTGGGCAAACTGTATTGATGAGAGAAAAAGCACTAGTGGAGGAGCATTTTTTCTGGGTGACTCATTAGTTGCATGGCTTAGTAAAAAGCAAGGATCCATTTCATTATCCACTACAGAGGCATAATACATTGCTGCTGCTACTTGCTGCACATAAATTTTATGGATGATACAAACTCTTGCAGATCTGAAGGTAAATTACACTGATCCCATTCCAATTCATTGTGATAACACCAGTTCCATTAGTGTCTCCAAGAATCCTGTTCTTCATTCCAAGACTAAGCATATTCCAATCAAGTACCATTTCCTCAGAGAACAAGTTACAAACAGAATTGTTCAACTGAATTATATACCTTCTATAGAACAAATTGTTGATATCTTTACTAAACCATTAGAAACGACCCCTTTTGGATATCTTCGTCAAAAGTTGGGGGTTATAATCTCTTGTGTCTAATCTATTCACCTGGTCAGGGGGAGTACTTATTGAATATCTGGTGTATTTCCAAGATGCTTATAGTCGACAGGGGAAGTATGTTTTGCAATAGATCAGGGGAAGAGTGTTTCTTCTTTGACATTGATGTCAAAGGGGGAGAAAAGAGTTCGGGAGGAGAGTCGAGTCTAAATGCAGTTGAGTTCAAATGCAAGTGGGTGCTTGTGTTTCCATCAATGCCAAAGGGGGAGATTGTTGGCAAATATTTAACAGACAACGAATGACAAATATTTTACAGACAACGAATGCTTGTCATTGATGGTAAGTACAACAATGAAGATGGCATGAGTATAGGAAGTTTGTAATCAACAGGAAAATAGAAGATAAGTCTAGGAAGATCGAATGATCGAAGGCAACGCAACATTGATATAATGATCGAAGGCCTGTAAATTTCGAGAAGTATTTCTGATCGTTGGATCTCTTTCAAAATTACTAAAAGAACGAGGGCCCTCAGATCAGAATATAGACAAGAAGAGCGCTGAACAGGAGGACAGATCTCAGACGTTAGATCCGAGAACAGGACCCAACCATTGTTGGATCAAGGAGAACCTGCACACCTTTTAAAGTATAAGTATAACAAGGAGAAGTGAGCGTAACTGTGATATGCAAAATCACGACTTCATTGAGCCGTCAGATCAAGGTTGAATCTGGACCATTGATTCCAGTACGTGTCGGAGTTTCAAGGATTGTGAGTTGGACATGTAAAAGATTATTAACATCAGGAATCCTGATATCGTGATATGAGAAATCACGATGTAATCTGAGCCGTCAGTTCAAGCTCAGATCTGGACCGTTGATTCTAGTCCATGTCGGAGCTTCAAGGATCGCGAGTTGGACATGTCAAAGATTATTAACATCAGGAATCCCAATATCGTGATATGAGAAATCGTGATGTAATCTGAGCCGTTAGTTCAAGCTCAGATATGGACCGTTGATTCCAGTCCGTGTCGGATTTTCGAGGATCGCGAGTTGGACATGTCAAAGATTATTAACATCAAGAATCTCAATATTGCGATATGAGAAATCGCGATGTAATATGAGCCATCAGTTCAAGCTCAGATCTGGATCGTTGATCTAACTCCATATCGGAGTTTTGGGGATCGCAACATGGAGTGGCAAATAAACAATGCAACAAGAATGTCGATTTCGCGATAAGTGAAATTGTGATTTAATCGCAGTCATTGAATAGAGATCAGATCTGGACCGTTGACTTAATTCCATATCAGAGTTTCGCGAATCGCGACATGGAGAGGCAAAGAACCCAATGCAACAAGATTGCCGAAATCACAAAACCATGATTCAATCGTAGCCATTGAATCAAGATCACATCTGAAACATCGAATCATAGGACATGTGGCAAGTGATCGAAATTTCGTTGACTTGGGGTCAATGGAGCATAGTGTTGAAATTCATGAAATGAGAAATCGTGAAAGTTCTTTTTTGCATAGGCGCTTGGTTATGACCATAGTCATATTGGGGAAGGATCTAGCGCAGAAAATTTCTTTATCGGAACTTCGAAAATCGAGAAATGAAGTGTCGAGACACTCAGCACAGGATTGCCGAATTGCCGAAACCCGATTTAAAGGAAATGAATGCAAGATCTCATGAATCCAATCAAACGGTGCAGTTGAATTTGAAAAAAGATCGGAGGGTTACTGTTCTCTCTCACAGTTAACTCCTCAGTTACGAATCTGTTAGCGAAACAGGCTCATGATTGCCAATCAGTTGGCGTTTCAGTTGCTGGGACAATTGTCTTTCTTTTGCCTAAGGAAATGTGAAGTGGAACCGCCGTGGAGGAGTGTATAAAAGAAAATGAGACAGAATGAGCAGTGTTGGTTGTTCTGTATGAAAATGTATGAAGTTGTAAGAAAGGGAATATCATAGCATGCGCAGTGTGAGATAGAGAAGATGCGCAGTGTGAGATAAAGCTCAGAGAAGTGTAACAGATGATGAAGAAAACATGAAGCAGAGCAGAATAATAGAATAATTTGAAGCAGAGCAGAATGATAGAGTAAGTTGAAGCAGAGAAGACCTGCTGAACAGACAGAGGAAGAAAAGAACTGTAGAATAGTCAAAAGAAGACCAGATGTACAGAACAAAGAAAGATTGGTAAGAATTGATGTATCCGTGTAGTTGAATGTTTTTATTTTCATTTATGTTCTAGGGAGGTTGGGAGGTGCTCGGGAGGACTGTTGTCCTCAGAGGTTCAAGTGGGAGCTTGAACACAGGAAGTTGTAGCTTCCATCTAGTTGCAACCAGAGAAACCAGGGTGGCAGGGTGGAGCAATAGAGAACAAGTGTTCTCTGTGATACAGGTTGGGGCCTGTGTAACTGGAAGTTGATGCTTCCATCCAGTTGGTGCTGGAACATATAGGGAGTTGGTGCTTCTTTCTAGTGGGTGCTAGAGAAACCAGAGAGTTGGTGCTCTCAAACAAGTTGTAGCTTGTAAAATAGAGGTAACATCCTCACATTGAGTTAGTGCTCAATTAAAGATGATGTACAAAACTTAAAAGACTGCCTATCATTTCGAAGAAGAAGATGTTTTCTCCCTTTATGGGTTTCCTCGTGAAAATCTATCTCTATGTATACCTTGTGTGTGACTGATGCTTTTTAGTTTTACTGTCTGTATGTTGTATAATGTTGATGATCACTTGAAGAAAGATTAAGAATATTTTAATACACTTAAAATTGTTTAAGCTCAAGGACAACTGATTCACCCCCCACCTCTCAGTTGTATTAGTAATTTCAACAGGTTTTCTGACCAATCCTTAGTTATCTCTTCGAGGTCCTCCTCTGTGAGCTTATAGTATGACTGAAGCTCTTCTTTATGCTCATCTGCGCGTGTAGTGATATAAGTGAAGTGTTGATTTGTGCGTAACTTCATGAGAGGTATGAACCGGTGTAGGGTGTTCGACGTCATGTGAGGAACAACTTCAATGGCCCTCTTCAACTGAATATAGTACTTGTGGAATAGTGCATTCAAATGCCACTGTTTTCCGATATTGCTCGAGTACCAGAGCATGGTGAACTTTGTAGAGAGTGACTCGAATGACTCAATGTCTGGGAAGGTCACACCTTTCGACATATCCCAAGAAGTAAACACTATGAGGATAAGGAGCCAGCTAAAGTGGAATTCATATCCCTGATCCTAAGCTTCGTGGAAATCCAATTCCAACTGGTTGATTAGGTACTTCACCTAGTTCATCTGGAGTCCTTATACACATTTTCCGACGAGGTCAACAATGAATCCTATGACCTGTGTAGGTATGTTCTTTCTCATGAGATTTCCTGCTGTAATGTCCCCCACCTCTTAGAGAGGTGATGAGGAGAGTCAGTGGCCTGGGCACCCCCACTAGGTCATAGTCTCACACTGAAGGGGGGAAAGTCAAGAAGTTAAAAGTTATATTTTTAAGTTGACTTAAGAAAGGAAAAGG
>ML784730.1:286700-327036 GCA_009831015.1 Picea engelmannii
TGGCTCCTATATGTATATTGTATTGTAAACAATGTAACACAATGTATGAATATAATATATGCTGGTTTTCCCGGTTTGGGTTTCCAGGTGAAAAATCTCTGTGTAATGTTTGTATTTTCCTTTGTATCTTTTCTGTTCTTTTCTAAATATCAGTTTGCAGTAGGTATTGTACAAGGTTAGAATTTACAGTCTTCACTTCCAATGTGTTGTTCTTCTGAATTCACTGAGATCCCTCTGGATCCAAGACTTCATCAAAAGGTTCATTCATCCTGCAGTTACCCTCATGATAATGATACAAATAATATATATATATACATGTGCATACCTGAGGGTGCTGATTATGATTTCTCCAATGGCACATGGTTGATCTCTGTCCTCTGACATCTTCATGAAGTTGGTATGTCACAATGACATCTTTTTGTATCACCCACAATACGTCTTCCTTTGAATTCTTCTCTTCCAGGAACTGATTTTTCTTGAATCATCAAGCTTTCCTCCCATTATGATTTTGCTCATTTTTGGATTCTTTACAAACCCTTGTCAACTTGGCTAGTAAACCTAATGGTTGGGCTAGGCTAGAAATTTTAGGTTTAGTTGGACTTATGACTGCCAAAGATAAGCCTTTGAAATATAGGAGAACATTGGTGAGCTGAAGAGCTCCTTCAACGAATTTCAGAAACCCTATTTCTAAAGTTTTTGCAGAAATTAGTGAAACCCTAGAAACCCTAGGGCCAAAAAGTCAAAATGCTCATAAATGCAATATGAAGCTTGATGGAGGTGCACTGAAGGAGGTCATACACTCCTATGGTAATTTTATCCCCAACATCCAAGTTCCAAGTGCTGAAACACTCAAAAGAAGAGGGTCTTATGGATTTTCTGGAAACCCTAGGAGGGTTGAACGGTTCTGCAGAAGAGGAGGGATGACTGGTAAATGCTTGCAGCTTGTGCAATGGGTTCTTCAAGACCTATGCTCTGATACCATGTTGATTTTTCATAACATAGGTTAAGCATGAAGTTCATTCCATTTTTAGCATTTTACTTAACCATAAACAATAATGTTGCAATGACCAAGATCATAAGAAGAAACACCATGCACAAGAACATAAGAAGTATCTTGGGAAACCCTTCTCAACAAGGGAAGAAAACACAGCCAAATCCTTTGTTATATTCTTCAAGAGAAAGACTTTCACTACCAATAAGACCTAGCACACAAGAGGGTGCCCAAACCCTAGAAGACTAGTGCCCAAGAGAGGTGCACACTTTTCCCAAGAAGGTGTACTTGCTGACATTTCCAAACACACACAAAAGATATATTTTCTCAAAGGGGAATTTACCTTTACTTATACTAACCTAAACTTGTCAATAGAAGTGTCTATTTGCACAACAGGGCTGACCTCACTAGCTTATAATATAATTAATATTAACCATATTAATTATCATTTACATTAATTACTAATCACATTAAGGTGGGACCGACCTATTGTTATCAGACTAATCGGTAGGTGCGGACACTAACTGATCTCCCTAGATCCACCTAGATCTAGAACAAAACAGGACAAAACATGACACTTTCCTTAAGTTTTAGATATTGAATTTATTAACTAAAGAGGGATGAGTGACATACCATTTAAATGTCGTTTCCTCTCGCCATCGCCATCCTATCTCCATTCCAACATTCATACAATGATGAACCTGCAAAAGAACGCAACCAACCAAAGTGATAGAAATAACATAAACTCAATACAAACCTATGTATGTGATCAAGGAATCATACAATAAAACACAAAAAGCTTTATAGGAAAGAATCATATTACTGTATCATATTAAATGTGAAAGAGAGATTACAACCATGGCCTTGATGTTGTAAGGTCCCTTCTAGCTATCCTTCGTTCCCCAAACACTTTCACTCCAAGAATTCTGAGAGCATAGATCTAATGATATTCATAATCTATCTTGACAAAACAAATCTCAAAGCCACTCCAACCAAGCTAATAATTCCAAGCCAACCAAAGCTAACAATCTCAAGAACCCCTTCTCCATGAGAGCTCCTCTCCTTTTATAAGTTGAAGAGGATAAGGTGAGGAGGTTAGGATGATCCCACTAAATCCTGAAAGCGAGTAAGATCCAAACCATTCGGATGCCACCTCACCATGGAAGTTTCTCCTTCTAGAAGATTCGAGAAAACGCTTGTTTTTCCCACATGTAAGCATTCTTGCACCCTTCTTATAGTGCAACCTATGAAATGTTCACAACATAGCTATGACGCAGCCTATGAGAATCAAGCATTCTCACACCCTAATACATAGGCAGCCTGCGAACTTCCTTTTTTATAAGGTTTTTACACAGGAAAATGCAACTTCTTTTCTCAGGAAAAGTTCTTCTCCCTTCTCTCTTTAGGAACTCAGGTCACTGACTCCTCTGAAGGCAACATATAGGTTTACATCATTAACGGTCATAGGGATGACGAAAATAATGTGTAACAGAGAGCCCCCCAAAATATGAAGTTAGAACAGAGTGATAGCTGAAATACTTTGTTGAGTGTGTTTAGGGAACAAGGAACAATCGGTTGGAAACCTGCCAACAAACAAGGATTCAGTACAATACTATATCATCACTGAGGTAGGCATTCCCATACTCAGAATACAAATGACTCAAAGCATAAATTTCGACATGCGAAGATCCATGTCAAGTAAGACAGGTCATGGCCACCAATCATACACTGTGGATCCATGCCAATATGACTCAAATCTAAACATAGCCACCAAAAATACACTGTGGATCTATGTGTTAAAGAATCAAATTTGAACATAGCCACCAGACATACAATGTGGATCTATGCAATAGTACACTGAATATACTCCAATGAAACCTGAATCTGTCAGAAAAGATCCAGGGTCTTCATCTCCACCATTCTATAGTACGAATATAACCATGTGAATACATGTGTCGAAGTTGAACATGGTAGAAATCACTCGATTACCGGTCATTAGTGTATACCTTTAACAAGTGCAAGGGAAATCACCATTAATGTCAATGACTCCCAAGGTACACTAGTACAATCCAACGAATGTGAATAAATGAGCTGAAGTCGAACACTCGGTGGAATCTCCCGATCAGGGGTTGATAATGAAAACCCATTGTTGAAAGTGAGGAAACCTGTCATTGAGGCATGGAAGTTCCAAGGTACCAATTAGTTTCTAAGTCTAATTCCTGGATAATGAGTTGAAGTCGACAGGAAAAGACTCGTCACAGGAGGGCCTTAAAGTATCCCACATCAATGACATGAAACAAGTAACAAGATTTGATGTAGATCAGAGTAACAAGTGATTCAGGACTGACTCAGGGATGGCCGACGCAATGGAAGTCTTAAAGACTACAAAAAATGGTCGACGCAATAGAAGGCTTTTCGGGATGAACTTCTCTTTGAACATATTGATGACACAACAACTGTATTGGAAACACTGACTCAACAATAGGGATCACAGACCAATTTGTAATCTTATAGGAGTATGATCAAGAGACAAGTGGATTTTCCAACCTAGACACAAGGCGAGTGAAAGGGTGTCATGTTCAAAAATGACTCTTCCATGGAATACAGGTTTAGACACAATTCTTTCCCAAATTTTCCCCCACCATCTCTGGCTAGTACCTATTTATTTTTACACAAGCTTGAGGAGGATAACATATGCTTGAAATGTAAGCTCATCCTTCAGACGAGTCCCTCGGAGTATGTTTAACGAACCCTAGGAAGGAGTGGTTCGGTCCCATTGCGGGTCTTTCGATGTTTATTTAATGAGTCCAAAGAAAGAAAACTCATGGGTTTTTCATGTTTAGAGAGTCTGAAAAACACTTAAAGAAAACTCAGGTCCCATATGGGCCTTTCAATGTTTGTTTTATGAGTCCAAAGAAAGAAAACTCATGGGTTTTTCATGTTTAGAGAGTTTGAAAAACACTTAAAGAAAACTATCTCAGTTCCTTTTTCGTAAAGTAGTCTGATGAGACCGAAAAAGAGATAAACTATCGCTCAACAAACGTTTTCTTCAAATACTTTAACGAGCGTTAAAAGAACAAGGTCGCTCGGCAATCTTTTCATGTTTAGAGAGTCTGAAAAGAGATTAAAGGGAACTCCAGGGAGTTCCTTTTTCGTATAACCTTTACGAGTCCGAAAAAGTGATAAAAGTATACTTGGTTACATTCTCATTGATTTACGAGCATGAGAAAGAACAAATACTAAGCTTGGTAACTTATTCTCATGTATTTACGAGCATGAGAAAGAACAAAGACTAAGCTCAAGATTGTTTTTATTTTTACGCAAGCTTTAAAACAAAACAAAACTATGCTTGGGATAGATTTTAATTTTTTACACAAGCTTAAAAACTAAACAAAGCTATGCTTGGACCTGGTTTCATTTTTACACAAGCTTGAACTAGAGGAAACTATGCTCGAGGTAAGTGGTTTCATTTTTTACACAAGCTTGAAACATAGAAAACTATGCTTGTAACTTCCCAATGCATGGTTGGTAACCATAGAAAACTATGCTTGTAACTTCCCAACGCATGGTTGGTACTTAGCCCCCATCTTAAGAAACTAGCGGCCCTACTTCAGCATGAAGTCCAGAGGCTGTAAGAAAAATGCCCCCCAAGCTTCATTTCATCCAACTGTAAAGGAGAATGAAATGAAGCTTCAAATACTAGATGAAGGACTTGACTCAAATAGAGAGGGGGAAAACTATTTCATTTTTTAACGAGCTTAACATAGAAACAAGAACTATGCTCGTAACCTCTGTTTCATTTTTTAACGAGGTTGCCTCAGAGATGCAAAAACTATCCTCAGGTGGTTTTATTTTTTAACGAGCTTGAAAGTAGAAAAAATCTGCTCAAAGACCTCTGTTTCATTTTTTAACGAGGTTGTTACAGAGATGAAAAACTGTCCTCATAAGTGGTTTCATTTTTTAACGAGCTTGAAATAAAAAAACTATGCTCAAAGACCTATGTTTCATTTTTTAACGAGGTTGCCTCAGAGACGTAAAAGCTATCCTCGGAACCTATGTTTCATTTTTTAACAAGGTTGTTACAGAGACACAAAAACTATCCTCAAAGTCTTCTTGATCATGGATTCCAAGAGGACAATACTCCGGAATGACACCATGTCAAGGGACAAAACTCAATCATGGCTTACAAGAGGTCTTCACTAGAAGGAAGAAACACACTTTGGAAGGACACCATGTCAAGGGTCGCGACAGGAGTAAAGAGATCAGGCTCTAACAACCCTATCGAAGAGATCACCATGTCAACTACTGGATCTAAGTCATCAGAAGTTGAAGCCATGGGCAACAACGCCACATAATTGACCTGTGGTGGGGGTGATACCATCTGCATATAAGAACCATTCAAGGAGGCAATCCAAGTGGGGTCAATGAATGAAAGTTGATCAACAGTCACAACCCGTCCATCGTAAGGGAAAGATATCACATGAAAAAGAGTAGACACAATAGCTTTCATGGCATAGACATAATCTCGCCCAAGGAGTAAAGAGAAATCCAAGGGGTCTTGGACTACCATAACATCAATAAAGACAGTTTTCCCTCCCAAAGTTACAGGAAACTAAGGAAGGGTCCCTAAAGGTTGACTGGTTCTTTTGTTAAAAGCTAACAGATTCTGCGTAACTGGCGCAAGTGGAGGACAACCCAAAGCTTGCCAAGCAATAGAGGACAAAATACTAACGGATGAACCTTCATCTATCAATGTTTGAGGAACATCTCGACCAAAAACCTGTACTGTAATCTAGAAAGGAATGTGAGAGGGAAGACGAGGTCCAGTTAGCACACCCCAATCAAAATGGATGGCCTCATAACTTGGAGGGGGTTCCACGGGAGAAGGAGGAATACCCCCTGACACGACAGAGTCTGTATCAACGAGAAAAACATGGGCAGTGTCGGGTTTACTCTCTAGCGGGAGAGTAGGATCGATCGATGGAGAGATCAGATCGACCACTTGGGTTTCATTCTCCAAGGGGAGAATGGGGTCGACCGAGGATGGGATCAGATCAACCACTTGGTCTACTGGTTCATCCAAAGATGTGACCAAATTGACCACTTGATCAACCGGACTGACCGACAGGGGAACCGGATTGTTCATTCCATCAACTACAGGTGGGTTGAGAGAAATCTTGCGATAAGAAGTTGGAAGTTGAGGCTGTGAAACAGTCATGTCTTCCAGGAATTTTGAGGCTTCATCCATATGAGGGAAAAAGTGAGTTAGATGACTCCCTTTGCCTAACATGCACGGGAACTTGACTCTACTTTTCTTCTTCCCAATGGTATCGTGACTAGTTGACGAGAGATCATCAGCATGTTGTTCAGAAGCTGACGATATGGGTTGGCGAGGGTGCGTAGACCATACTTCTATAACCTTGGATAGACCAGGGAAATTCTTAAGAAGATGGCTACCCTTACAAAGCCTGCAAGGGTACTTGGGCTTACGAGTTGTTTGGGTGATCTTGACATCATCAACACTCCCAGCATGATTAACAATAACTGGTTGTTTTCCAACATGTTTGATAATGGTCGGAGGTTTTGACCCTCGCTTATCTTTCTTCTTCTTAATCTTTATTTTCTTCTTCTTCTTATTCACCGGGTTACTAGCTTCAGAACTTTCACCTAACGAAGAAGATGAAACAGAAGGCAACATTGCAAGTGAAGAAGGCGAAGAAGACCTTACTGGTGAAGAAGGTGAAGGATCAACATGAGGTTGATGCTCGTGGGGGGAAGTGCTTACGACCGAAGCACTTACTGGATTCGGGATTACCTGAGTGGAAAATAACCATACCAGTAATCCAATTGTGAGACCTGGAAGGCTCAAAGTAGTTAGGTGATGAGGACCGATGTTTCCATAAGAGGGAAAAACAAAAGGTTCCCCTAGAGCAGGGGTTCCTTCATTGGTCATTTCAGGAACTGACGCCATTAAATAAATCCAACCTAGAGTCTGCTAGGGAAAACAAATAGCACACGCTAAAAATATAGGAAGCAAGCAAACAAACAAAACCTTCTCACAATGAACACACTAGTTGGTGATGAAATCCAATGTCGCGGGAACAATGTAAGAAATGGATGAGATTGAGCGGATGGAAAAGTTACATTGACGACCTGCTTAACGGACTTACACCCTGGTGCAAGCTCCCACACATAATCGTGGGTATACCCTCCAAGGAGCCCGAGTGAGTTTGGAAAACGTCGATTCCAGGTACCGTGAAGACTTGCCCCTCCACAGTCACCTTATGTAAAGACCCTAAAGAGATAGGCCACAAAGGTTACCACAAACAACAATGATGCCTGGGGAAAAAATCAACAGTCCAATCCACACACAAGGGCAGGGTATCTAGCCCGAAATCAACTTCAAAGGCTTCCACTCATCATTGTGGGTATACCTCTCAAGCGACCCCCATAATACGCGCAACCTCTACACCAAGACCAACAAAGCAGGGTGAGTAACTCTACTAGTCTCAATGCGACCTCGTGATTGACCCTTGTGTTAGAAGGGCTTCCCAGGACAAAATGTAATAAGTGGATTTAACAGCTCCCTAAATCAAGATTCTATGTTTGTTTGTAACTTTGGAAAGTTATCTTTCACACCTATTCCAAAGCCCTATGACTAATCTAATGTAGGCTTGCTACCAAAAAATATAAAAATGTCTAATCAATTTTTATAAGCGCTTTATTTTATGGTTGTTGTTACTCAAAAGGAAAATGGCGTGGAAAATATGGTGTTTTGACCGACTCGAAAATTATGCAAAGATATGAAGATTCAATTTTTCATTTTGATGAAAGCTATACTACGAGAAGGAGAAAACATTTATCATTCCCATATGCACGATGTCCCAAAATATATTAAACCCATCAATATCAAGATTCTCAAGAAATGAGAAAAAGGTATTGAACACCAATGCATGATTCATGCCCCCCCCCGGCCATGAGGGGGAATTTTTTTCATAATTTAAGATCAAAAAATGCCACGAATCATGTAATTTCGCTACTTCAAATGCAAGGATGCCCCCAATCTAATATAAAGCAAGAAATTAAATCTTTTTGTTTCAAAAATTTCACTAAAAGAAATAATGAACTTTCTTAAAACAAAGAAACCCAAACTAAAAGTTCTCTTTTAAAGCGAACTATTCAGAAGAAATCTGATCTTTCCCTAAACAATTCTAAAGAAAACACATGCTTTGTAATTGAAAGACACTCAAAGAAAGAGACTAATCCTTCAAAACCAAACAAATAAAAAGTGGCTAAAAGCAACTCAAAGGATGTCAAGCAGACTGTAAACAGATCAATATAGGCTCTAAAATCTCAATCCAGTTGATCAAAGAAAAACTGGTTCATCAAAAGATGACAAGACCTAATCCAAAAAGTTTACAAACAAGTTCGCAACCTAGAGGTATATTACAGTGTGAGAATTAGGTATTCTCACAGGCTAGACATTGGTAGGGTGCGAGAATTTCTCACTGAACCTAATAGCAGGGTGCGAACATCAATGATTCTCACAGTCCACAGACAGGTACAGTGCGAGAATGTCTATAATCAAAGAAAATTTTGAAAAAGGACAGGGAATCTAAGTGAACTTCTAGATCCAGAGAGTTTGGATGGATGTCCCACAGACTCAGAAACCAGAAAACAAGCAATCAAAGGAAGGGAAACTAGACTAACTAGGAAACAATCCATTCCCCAGTGGAGTCACCAATTTTGTTATCGGACTAATCGGTAGGTGTGGACACTAACTGATCTCCCTAGATCCACCTATATCTAGAACAAAACAGGACAAAACATGACGCTTTCCTTAAGTTTTAGATATTGAATTTATTAACTAAAGAGGGATGAGTGACATGCCGTTTAAATGTCATTTCCTCTCGCCATCGCCATCCTAGCTCTGTTCCAACGTTCATACAATGATGAACCTGCAAAAGAACGCAACCAACCAAAGTGATAGCAATAGCATAAACTCAATATAAACCTATGTATGTGATCAAGGAATCATACAATAAAACACAAGCTTTATAGGAAAGAATCATATCACTGTATCATATTAAATGTGAAAGAGAGATTACAACCATGGCCTTGATGTCGTAAAGTCCCTTCCAACTGTCCTTCATTCCCCAAACACTTTCACTCCAAGAATTCTGAGAGCATAGATCTAATGATATTCATAATCTATCTTGACAAACCAAATCTCAAAGCCACTTCAACCAAGCTAATAATTCCAAGACAACCAAAGCTAACAAGCTCAAGAACCCCTTCTCCATGAGAGCTCCTCTCCTTTTATAAGTTGAAGAGGATAAGGTGAGGAGGTTAGGATGATCCCATTAAATCCTAAAAGCGAGTAAGATCCAAACCATTCGGATGCCACCTCACCATGGAATTTTCTCCTTCTAGAAGATTCGAGAAAACACTCGTTTTTCCCACGTGTAAGCATTATTGCACCCTGCTTATAGTGCAACTTGCAAACTGTTTGCACCCTAGCTATGATGCAGCCTACAAGAATCAGGCATTCTTGCACCCTAATACATAGGCAGCCTGCGAACTTCCTTTTTTATAAGGTTTTTACACAGGAAAATGCAACTTCTTTTCTCAGGAAAAGTTCTTCTCCCTTCTCTCTTCAGGAACACAGGCCACTGACTCCTCTGAAGGCAACATATAGGTTTAAATCATTAACGGTCATAGGGATGACAAAAATATTGTGTAACACCTATTCCCTTTACATTACAATTAGGGTTACAGGAAGGTTTGACTCTTGAAAATAATAGAAAGGGATATGATACACCCAATAGTTCTCATCTACTATGGGCACATCCATAGGGATGTGCATATATCTGGCTCATTGCATTATGTAGAAGAATTAGATATTCATATGTTCACATGTGCTCATCCATAGGAATGTCCACTCTACATATATTCTTTCCCACTACCTCACACAGGATAGTCATATAGAGTTTCTCGTCAACTCTGTTGCTCAGAGGAGGCTAATACATCATCTTCATTTTTGTTCACATGACGATGCACCCAACACTTTGGGATTTCACACATTCACCTTGTGCCTAGCCATAGGCATGTATAACTCAACAAATCGCCTTTCCCACTGGATAATCATCTAGAGTTCTTCTTAACTCTCTGAATGGAGGAGGTCATCTCTACGTTCCAACTCTGTCTTAGGAAGGAACCACATACCATTCTTAGGGGATTTCTCTCAGGCTTGTAAGATGGAGAAAGACTCACCTAGATGCAATGATCCACATCTCACAGGTTTGTAAGATGGATAATGTCTCACATAGCTGAAATCATCAACACATACTACCTTGGTAAGTGATGAAATATTCGCTTGGTGGTCTGGCAAAGCCCAAAGGAAATGATGACTAGTTGGAAAGGATCACATGTAGCTCTAGACAGAGCTAGGAAAGGATTCACCTTAAAAGTTTCACCTTGCCAATAACATATGTTCTCCTCTCCGACTTACTCGTGAAATTTATGCCATAAGAAAATGATCTATATTAAAAGGAGTGCAAAGTCTGAGAGGGTATCCAGATAACTACGCTGGGGATATGAAAACTTGCTGGCAGCAGAGCAAGGTCTATGATGTTGGGGTGACTCTGTTGGGACTATGGACCCTCACTATCAGTGAAGAGACACCGTAGAAAGGGAATAATGATAACTAAAAAATGGCCTCAATCCAGTGGATGCCTTGCCTGACTCTTGTTAAAGAAGAGCATGGGTCACGGTAAATATGAACAAAGGTGGAAAAAGGGATGAACTCCATAGGTGGATCCTGATTCATAAAGCTTGGGAAGTTGTGTACATATTGATATGATAGTATTTGTTGAAAGAGAATCCATATAGTTTCTCAATCATCTATTTGCACTAGCTAAGCTCGAAGGAAGGAGAAGAGATTATGTTTTATCCCATAGAATCTCCATTTGTTGAGAACTCAACACACTCCAAAAGTATTTGCGAAATATTTTTCTTTTTGGGTACCACTTTTCATTTTTCTAAGTCAGAGTCTATATCATGGATGAATGGATTTTGTTTCTTTTATTTCATTAAAACATATCATCGGCTATTTTGTTTGGTTTTGATGGATTGATTTTTTCTATAAGTAACAATGCATGATAGGCCCGAATGGTGCATGATTTAAAATTTTTAGCAATCATTGATCGGTAAAATTTGGCCTATAATATAGTAATTTAACATCATCAATACCCTTCGACATCGACAAAATTCAAGATATTAAACTGTAGAAATTTTCATTTTAACTCTTTTTCGATCGTCGATCACCTATTTTCGTTACGACGTCGGCGTCGGTAGAACATTTTGTAGAAACCAGACTTATGTCTAAAGGAAATCGCCGATGCTAAAGGAATGTTTCCCACAGAAAGTTCGAAATCAACTGCCATGTGTCTTTTCCATGTGAGTAGTTCTTACAATGTGACTTGTTTTCCCTACGTAATCTATTGATGTTCCCTGTGTCATGTCCATATCTCCAAGTCAACATTTCCACGTCTGCATTGTATGGAGTTTTGGGTTTTCATCAGAGCTTTCAGCTAAAGGTATCAACGAAAAATGAAACATTTTAAGAAAACCACCAACGCTGATCCACTCATTTTCTATCAGTAGACTGATAGGAAATAATACAATGTGGTTTTTCATCGAACCTTCCACATTCTACATTGGTGATCCTGACCACTCTATGCTTTGTTTCCATTTCAAGACCCTTCTTTTTTCCCCCGACGCCGATCATACCAATGTTGAAAATATGAAAAGGCTTGATAGTTTGATGGGATACTTTCAACAAGGATGAGATCGGATTTTGTTATTTAAGAGGGAATTAATGTTTCTCTTATCCCATGTTACTATCCCACGCGCCGACCAAACAGTAGAAGTCTGAATCTACCGATGAACTATGAAGTAACCTGTTGGGCCCTTCATTTTTGGATTGGAAGCTGTGCAAGAAGGATTATAGTCCTAGTTTTGGTTTAGCACGAGTTGTGCAACCTACAAAAGAAGATCGAAAACGAAGAGAGGAAAAGTAACAAAAATCGGTTTTGGAAAAGGACAACGCAACGCCAGCAAGGAAAAAGTAGTTTCAATAGAATAAGAAAGCATGTGAACCCAAAGCCAGAAGACCCTACTCAGCTTATATATATGAGATGTATATGATTGTAAAGGGGTTCGGGTTTTTCTCGGGTCATTGTTGTTTCTGTAGTCCGAAGGCATATGCTTAGTAGTTATATTTTAGTTTTTCTACAATTTCTAGAAATTCAGTTAATAAAGTCAATGTGTGCAGCACTGTGTCGTGACATGTAGTTCATTTATTTTTATGTTTAAGTGTTGTTTGATGCATAAATGCTTACTTAACAACATCGGATCACAAGCGTCAAGAACCTATTAATGTCACTCATTAATATGATGGGGATCCCTTCGTGGTTGGAGGGAGAGAAAATCCGAATGCAATATGAGTCCATGTGCCACACAAACCTAGTCTAGTCGCAACCTTTATTACTACTACGATACCTCGTCTGAATTCGGTTAAGTTATAAAGTTGCAATATGAGAAGATTCCATCAATATTCACACCAAGATTATCATCCGTCAAATGGTAAGGTCTAAAATTGGCCACATCTCTGTCCAACTTGCATAGTAAATGCCCGAATCACCCAATAGGATTTACCTCGTTAGCAAGTTTCGTGGGACAACTCAGATCCAAGTTGTGTCTATAGGGTAATAATAAACAACAATTATTATTGAACTTGCCAGCTAAGCCCGAGTATAAGGCTCTGAGAACTCGTGGTAAGATGCATTGTTTCATAGAAAGCACTTAGATATTTATGAATTTTGTAGAGTGATAAAGCCTGTGTAATCCCTCGACCCTTAGTCATGATCCCCAATCCTTGTTTCACCACGGAATTTGTTGATAGTTCAGACTCATAATGCTGAGAGCTACATGGAGCCAAAGCACCATTTCCAAGGATGTAATACAAGATGAGACCTGCGACCTCCGAGTTGAGGTTGTGGGTGATCTCAAGGGGAAGGTGGAGAAAGTCAATCTCCTCGACCTCAACTTAACATACCAAGTCTTGTTCCCCCAAATGAATATAGACTTTTTATAGAGTATCGCTCTAGACGAGTTGGGAGGCATGCATTTTCTACCAAAGCCTAAATTTATTAATTTGTTCAACTCAACCATCATGAACCTTAGGGACTTACCAGTGTTTGACATCACTAGTGAAGTTTCCAGGTGTACCAAGTTCCTGATCAATAGGGTGCATGAAAAAAGTCTAAGGTTGGATAGGAGATATCCAATCCACACAGAATACATCCACCAAATCACTGGAATATCCCTCAAGGGTAAGAAATTTTCCAAAGGATTCTAGGGTCCCAGCAAGCACGGTAAGAAGAAAGGGGACCCCAACCTATATGAGAGGTTACACACACAGAGGGGGAGTGCACAACCAAGATCGACCCCATACTACCTTAGATGGTTAGTACTGGTTGCTACATCATAGCTATCAAAGTCATGAGGTCCTACTACAAGGGAGCATGCACACTAGATGCTTTATCAGTGGCAGATTTTTGTGCCAATGGAACTGTCTTCAACTGGTGAAACTACTTATTGGAGGAACTACTCATGGCCTATGAGGAATCCTAGGAGAAAGGTGGTACCTTCACCTATGGATACCTGTTGCTTTCATTTGCAATTCTCAAGTGGATGCCACCCATTGGAATACCGTTGGTGCTAGTAGATAAGGGACACCTATCAAATTTTTTTGAGCCCTAGCATTCAAGGGAAGACTCAAAGAACACCGCCTTCAACAACACGATGTTCTCCAAGTGGTACAACAAGCTTATTGACACAACATAGAGGCTGTGCATTCCACATGAGCTCCTTAACTGCAATACAAGGAACATATCCTTTAGCATGAACCGACACCATACATTTGTGTGGCTGAGGTATTCCAACAGGGAGGAATTCCATTCATGGATTTTATTGTTCTATTTGGATAAAGACACCTTCGACAAGGAGGTGATGTCATGGCATGGAGTCAAATGCAACCTGTGCAAGTTGGGGATGCACTATGTTTTTCCCGTCAAGATGCTGAAGAATAAATGTCAGGAAGAAGGGGTAGGATTGAGTTCTATCCCAACGATACAAAAGAAAGAATCTCTGCCACAAATGGACTCAGAAGAGGAGGAAGAGACACAACCACTAGAGTGCAAGAAAAGAACATTGTCGATGTTACTGCAACTTCCAGAGCAAGCTATGTTCACAGGTAAGGATCTCAACAAAATCCTTAGTGTTGCATTCATCATAGATCCCGTGTCCAAGAAAACCAAGACGGGGATCTCGTTGAGCAAGTTTATTAACCCCCAACCCATTTCATCCACTGTCCCCCGCACTTGCTCAATGATTTGAGAAACCCCTATCATACATATCCAAGATGACCCTGAGCTTGACACCACTCCATCCACCATCATCACTGATAACCCCCCATCACCACCATAACCCAATTTTCCACCTCCAGAAACCAACAATCCACTCCAAACCATTTATCTAGAGCCCATGCAACTCGATCTGCCAGAGATACTTGAGCAGAGACAAGAACTTCCTGGTCCAAATACATAAGTACCTGAGTAGAGGATACAACTGACTGGCCCGAACCCTGAATCCCAAGACCAACAGACCATACCTTTTGTGCCGCATAAGGACACTTTGACATCAACAAAGTTGCAAACGATAGAAAATCCACAATTCCGAAGTCCCCAACACACTTCCTCAACAACCAAGGTTGAGGGTTCCATGGGAAGTGTAACTCCGGAAGCAGAGGAAGATAAATAGGCGGAGATACCATAGGTTTAGAAGGAACCTGAGACAACTTTAGGAAAAAGAAAAACATCAGCGTAGGAACAGATGGAGCTATTTCTCCAAAACCCTCAGCAGTGTGTAGAGTTGTTGCAACTCTGCCTAGCCAGAACAAAAGTTATAATGCTCCTGCCATCAACGTTGAGGTTGAGGCTTGTGCCAAGACCATCTACAAGAGAGGAGGAGGTAGAGAGTCCCTCAGAGAATTCAATGGCTAGTGAACTTCCACTGCAAGTCCGAGCACCCAGGGATACCACCCCTTCATTTGCTAACCTTGCACAGTGGCCAGCAATGCAGCTAGTCGGAATGATCAAATCCTCAACTGATCAAATCGAGCAGAGGCTCCAGTAGGTTGAAAGGTCTACAAAATTTGAAAGGGAGGAAGTGATCCTTGATCAAGAATGCATAAAACATGAATAACACACCAAGATCTAGGTGGAGCACAAACTGGAAAGAGTTCAGGAGAGGCTTGTTGAAGCCTGGTAAAAAATATAGAAGTTCACACCCCAAATGCCAAAAGCCAGTGATGCAGGAGAGTTAGAGCGTCATATTGAATTACTCCAAGGATAATGGTCACAATTATCCATTCGTGCAGAGCATATGGAAGTGAATTTGTGGCAGATTCAACAAGAAGCAGAGAAGAAGCCTCAGAAGCTGTAGGAGTAGATGGAGAAAATAGTGCCAAAAGGAAAAAATGCCTGAGAAGCACTACATAAGCGCACAACTGAGTGAAAATAGATATTCTAAGAATTCAGCGATTGGATGGGCATCATCGCTAGGTGCAACCAGACTCTAGAAGACATGCACGCAAGAATCCATTTTTTGAATGAGGAAGTTGTGGCTACTATGGATCCGCTGGAGAAACAACAAAAGTTTGATCAAATTTAGTAGGTGGACAATGAGATGAACGCCCTTTTTGAGGCATAATCCATAACCAAGAAAGACTTGAGCTACTTTCTACCTTTCATTCAGACAAGATACATGAAAATGCATCAGGTCTATGCAACAACAGAATCTGAATGGAACTCTTTGGTCTCATCTAAGCCCAAGGAGTGTATCACAGATGCGACCCAACAATTCGTCGTCAAGGCCTCTTTGCCAAGAAATGGCAGGATAATGTTGGGAGATTTCAGGAAGTCAAGAAGTGGGCCTTAGAGTTGGTCCCATAGTTGGGCCCTTTGTTTGAAGAGGTAGAGAAAGAGAAACACAATCAGAAGAGGTCATTAAAGAGGAAAGGGAGGACAAGGGAAAGCAACAATTACTCCTAGAAGCTACGAAAGAGCCAAGTACTTGACTCGAGGGTGAGTCAAGGCTTGTGGCCGGAGCCTATTGGACCCTTATTTTTTGGATTGGAAGCTACGCAAGAAGGATTACAGCCCCAATTTTGGTTTAGAATGAGTTGCGCAAGCTACAAAAGTAGTTGGATAGCAGAGTGAGGAAAAGTAACAGAAATCGGTTATGGAAAAGGATAGTGCAATGCTATCAAGGAAAAAGTACTTGCAACAGAAAAAGAAATCATGCGAGCACAAAGCCAGAAGACCCTACTCATCTTATAGATATGAGATGTATACAATTGTAAATGGGTTCGAGTTGTTCTCGGGTCATTTTTGTTGCTCTCGGGGTTATTATTGTTGTTCTTGTTCTTGGGTTGTTGTTGTTGTCTATTGTTGATAGGTTGGGTTTTAGTTGAGAAAAGGTTCTATAAATGTAATCTGTATACATATTTGGGTAAATAGAGCTCTGCAACATGAGTCTGGAGCCTGTAGTCTATAATAGAGCATTATTTTGTATCACTGAGGCTATATCTGATAAGTTCTGATGATAATATATAAATAAGAATCCAAAATTTTGAAATATGTTATGTCATTATGTGTTTATGCTTGTGCTTTGTATCTTCATAGTACTTCTTTGTGATTTATAAGCTCCATATGATGTTTCTATGTATGAATTATTTTCACAACTTAAGTGTCTTTAGTCCCTATATGTATGAGCTCAGATATGTTCTATATTTAGCATGTCTTGTGCAAGATCATGGTGAATCTTGAAGGTTCTAGGAACCCACCTAAGTATTCTCCTTGCCCTTCCCTATCCTTCTATCTTGGTTGTGCTTCGGGTGAGACTTCTTCTCTTCGTAGGAGATGAAAATGCTAGCGCTCTAGACTACAAGCTACCATTTGCCGGTAACCTAAGAAGGACCCTAGTATGATCAATTCCACACCAACATAATCCACTCCTGCACCGCCAGTTTGCATTGCATTTAATCCCGAACATGGTTCATTTTTAGTCATGGATAATGCAGGGCACATTTACAACCTTGAATTTAAGAACTTATTCGACAAGGTAAGCATGCTCTTCGTTTAAATTACAAAGACATATTCAAACGCATCATTCTGTGCACAAATATTTTATTCCTGGAGTAGTCAAAGGAGCAAGAGAGAATGTCAAAGAGATTTCTACTGATCTTTAACTCTAAAATAGGTTAATCTTGTGCAAGGAAGAGGCATTCATTGTATTCATCATTTATACATTTGCAATTGCATCCATAATACTTTTAGAGGTTGGTATCTCCCTCTGTCTATTTGCAGCAAATTTCGCCAAGAAAGCCGACAACCAGGCGCTCACCAAGTATGCCCAAACTAAAGGAAACAGAGGTCAGGGAAGGATCTACGCCGAGTGCTACAACAAAGTTGGATTTCTCCTCAAAGATGGAATTGATTATCTGCACATCCACCAAGAAGCAATTTATCCATCCTTTGGCGTTCGATGACACAAAAGTGGCCACGGGATCTAAAGTGGTGCTCCCGCAATGAGGCAACCTATAAAAAAAAATTAGTCAGGAGGAATACCTTGATTTCATGCCTCATAACAATCTAGATGTCCGAACATTGGATGATGAGGTGTTTGCAAACATTCGTAGGTCAAATCTACATAGGGTGACTAGCCGGACCCCCGTTCTACCTTGCATCGAGACCTTAGGATGGATAATTCACCATGCCAACACGGTGAATTGCACCATCAACAATGAAAAGGGCGAGTATGTTGGTGTTTTCCTTCCGAAGGAGGTTTAGAAGTACTAAAAACTTAGATAGCTGGAGGAAAGGATAAACACATACTTCATGGTCAAGTTCTACGAGGTTCATGATACCATCTGATTTCTAGCCTCATGGTGGAAAGAAGACAATAAATTCACAAATAGGAGCATTGGATGGTACAACACAGTAAATCTCCGAGAGCCATACATGTATCTGATGGCGTTAATCTGTCGGTTATATGGAGAAAAGGATTGCTCCAAATTTTTAGAGGCATGGATGACCTTAGCATACACTATGGAAATTTCAGGGAGTAGCTTCAATTGGGGAGCCATTATCTCCAAGAAGATTAGTATAAATATTTCAAAGGCTCAGACACTAAAGGAAGGAGAGGTTCCAACCTTCTACATGGCATCCTACTTACTGGATGTAATTTGCACAAGGAACATGTTTGCAGGTACGAATTTGAGCTGGCATATTTCTGAATTTCCTATACATGTCTATTTCAACATATTGTGGGAAAATAGATACAAGAGATAATATGCTTTAATATGCAATGATTTTTTAGATAGGGTTTACTTTATCATCTTTAGAAAATAGTGCCATTGGATTTTATTGGAGGCAAAGAAGATGATAGAAAAATTTGGCCACTAGTGTTTTGAAGAAAATAGAACTTATATTAGAGTGTTTGAAGCTACTGACACACCCCACCTTCTCCCTGTTCATGTCCTAGATTGCCTCATTTTAGGGGATATTTTCTACCAGACCATCTTGCAAGGCTACAATGCCTCCCTGGTCAAAGAAAAGAAGAGATATTTCATTCCCTATGGTTTCCACATAGGATTTTACATGGTTAGAGACACTGTGCATGTGAAACAGGAGGGGTTGAATAAACTCGAGTACCTGTTTCATACAAGTCACTTTCACAAGAATAATCCCAAGGGATTAGTTCCCCAACACATGACGCAAGTATCTTCCTATTGGACGTATGCTCATGATAATTTTGAAGACAAAATCTTCATGCAAGGCACCCAGGTTTGGGAGGAAGTACTGCAAAGAAGGGCCATCCCAAATATGACTAAGTTCAAAGAAACATCCCTGGATGAGAAGGTTGAGACAATAAAGAACACAGTTGAAGAAGATCTTAGGGTAAGAGATGAAAGAAGAAAATTAGAAGTGACAGAGGAACAAAGGAGGGGGATGTTGTTACTGGAAGAAGCCCTAAGATCCATACAAAGGGAAGAACAAGATCACCCACTTAACCCTTTGATTGAACCACTGAGGATTACCCCGATCAACATTAATGAACAGGATGTTGAGACAAATGGCTCACGTTCCACCCCACCAATAGAAATTGCCAATCAAGAAGAATGTGTTCATGTGAGATCCCCCATAACAAATGCAATTCAGCAAAGGCCAGCAAGAGTATCAAGCAGAACATGGGTTCCAACCATTCTTGTGGACCTAATCACTATATATGATGATGATGAAGGCTTAGAGGTTTCACAAATATCTTTGGTTGTAATCACCTAGGAGGAAATCCCAGCCGAAGTATCTTCTTTAGCTCCCGATGAAATTGTACCAGAATCTCCGGAGGGCATCTAGGATGCCAAAATCACTACTAATGATTAATTTCTTATTTCACTTGAAAGAAAACCGACAGGAGAGACTCAACCTCATGGTGCCAGCTCCAAATATGACATGGACATGGGTGAACAAGGAGGAACAATGAAGCTACCAGAAATCGGCACCCCACCAACTGAGCCTTCAATCGATACTGATCTTCCACCTACTCCCTCATCTAGAGTGAAAGCATAGCTAATAATTAAATCTAGGCAAGATGACCAGCCTATAGAGAATCCAATAAACTCTCTTGCCGAGGAGACGGGGGGGCCCAACCATGAAACATAATAAAAAACAACACGAGAAGACACCATGGATCATCTCTACACACCATGAAACCTAGCAAATACATTGTCCTCAGGAGATCAATAGATTATAGAGCCTATAGATGAAATCACTGACATGCAGGCCATTGCTTATGACAGGAAGAGAAAATTCGTGATGAAAAGGACGGTCAAGAAAAGAAAACTCACCTTCAATAGAACTTTGTTTATAACCAGGGAAGAAACATTATTTGACACAGAGAATGCTAATATGATTGAACTCATTGGAGATGGAATGACCATAACGGATGCCACACTTGACAGATAAAAGAAGGATGAAGAGGAGGAAGCTGCCATGAGAAAATAATTGGATCATCTTCGTCATTAGGAAGAGTACTACCATAACTACTCTTAAAGAGAAAGTTTCAAGAAATATATGGGAAATTCAAAAGAGAAAGAGACCTCTTCACCGCTCGAGTAGTTGATCTTCAAGAATATACTTTAATAGGGATGGATACCTACAAATATATGCATCGATGGTTTGAAAAGACACATCAGGCGTTAGAATGAATTGAATACATTAGTGAAATAAAGAAGGGTCGTGATTCAAAGGAGCATGGTATCCGAGTGTTGATGGATAGTAGCATCGCTCTAATACGAAAAAAAACCAAACACTAGTTGTCTATGGTCCAAGATCCTCAACGAAAAATGAAAGAAAGGTGGGCAGAATGCGAGAAAAGATGGGAGAAAATGAACCTGGAAATAAGGGGCATTAATTTTCTAGAGTTTGATCCACCGAAGGATTTCACTGAGTTACAAGATATTTTTAAACAACATGAAGAGTAAGACCTGGAATGGGAAACAAATATTTCATAGACTTCAATAATGATCCTAGGTCTAGCGAGGAAGTTCATGGAACCTATGATCAAATCTCTCGGAGTCTTATAACGCTTAAGTGTCAAATTGAGGAAGTAAAAGGAGAGGGAAGTAAAGATAAAGGAAGTCCTCTCCACCCTGATGGATCATCATACGTTCCCATATGAAAAGACATGCAAATAACTCTTCTTCAAGTGGTTGGAATATGATAGAAATAATCCACTATAGTGAAAGGATCAGATGATCTTAGGAGAAAAAAGAGATAAAATTTTCCACGTGTCATTTTGTTTCACTTAACACAACTTTTATTAGTGATTTTTAGCTTAGTGATTCTTTATAAATAGGGAGATCGACCTCGTGTTTAGGGTTGATGGTTTTGGAGAGAAAGACTTTTATGAAATTTTGTAATAAAACAATTTCTATGCAAGTTTATTTTAGTGAGAAAGCTCTGCTTAGAACCAAAGACACTTCTATCATCTAAGGTGTTGATGTGTTTAGACCGAGGAGGATTATCTCTGTCTTTCGATTCAATATTTGTTTCCTTGTTCAGTAAGAGTTGATGTGACTATATTTAAATTTATCTTATGATGTTGTAACAGTGCTTTTATTCTAATTGGTGACTAGAAATCGATTGTGTTAACCTGTGATTGATAATAGAGTATTGGAAATTACTTTTCTTGGACTAACTTCTTATCACATGTATGCTTCTTTTCTTCAAATATTATCTCAGACAATGTTGAATGTCCACTAATTAAAATGGTATTAATTCTAGTTTGAAGTTGTTTAGATATTCTTCATTTGCATGCTAGGGTAAAGGTGATCCTAAACCCAACCTTCCCCCAAAACACATAGTTAGATTCTCTCTATCATCTAGTCTAGAGTTTTATCTTCCTTTTGTTATAATGTTAGAAAAAAAAACAAAAAGAGAAATGTCTAGCCCAAGGAGAAGGATTAATAGAAAATACATATCTATTAATTACAATTAAAACCCATCAATAAACCCAACTAGATCAAGAATATGGAGAACCTTACCACTCATAAAATTCTTACAGGTCTAATTGGACCTTTTAGGAGGGTTTGGTTCCTGCTATTGAGTTAAAGGGATCTTAGATCCCTCAACAAATTGTTAGGGGTTTTATATGATAAATCAATGTAAATATTTATAATATATATGGTCATTTTGTACTTAGAACATATATGTCCAATATATATCCATTTTATCGTTACATATACATTAATAATAAAAGGGGTCCAAACCATGGTATTACATTACTTCCCCCCTTTGAAATAACATCATCCTCAATATTCTTCTTTCTTTTCTTTTCAATAATGAAATCCATGCCTTCATTCTTTAGTTGTTCTTGCAATTCCATCCTCTTCCTTGCAATCTTGCATAGTTGTTGGCTATATCATACGCAATGCATCCACATTGGCTTTTCACTTCCTTTGGTAACCTTTCGGGTCTCACCATATCAATGTGTACCTATTTCAATCATCAAGAGAAACATTTTTATAGCCATTTATATGTAGAAATTATATTTTCCATAGGAATGATTCTAATTCGTACATTAAGCATATGTATTAATATCAAAAAATAAACTATGCAATCAACCCAATACTTATATGTATAAATATTTATTTTCTTCAGAAGGGTGCCACATGTTAGATTTTATCTCAATATCATTCCTAATAAATCCTCCTTGATCCTCGTAAACATGCCACATGAATCTCTCATAGAAAATTCCTTTAATTTACCTCTTCCTTCCAACACTCACCCTTGCAAGCTCAATCATCCCCTTCTCTACTAAATAGTCCCTTTGTTGATCCATCTTGCCAAGTCTTTCACATGCAATAAGAATGACAAGTTATAGAGTATTACTACTATGAATCCCACTGGAAGCCTCTAATAAATCAATAACTTATGGCTATCATATGGTTCTAGTGTCATTATAGTGGCTTCCTCCTCAGGCTTCCTAGCTTGCAATGGTAATCAATTTCCCTTACTAGTTAGATCCATCATGCACCTATGTATTGATCATAAACATACAAATATTATGAGTCATATCTCTATATATCAACCAACTTTTGGAGAAAAAAAATATTAAAGCGATTAGATTCCAAATAAAATAGGAAGTTCCAAATATACTTAGTTTTAAATTGTGTGGGTAATAGTCACTATCTTTTCTATAGATTAATTTCACTGTAATATCCAAGACATTCCTTTCTATAACTTTGTTCTCCTCACAACACTTTCATTTCATCGAATAAAACATGACTACTTATTCCTACAGTCCTTTCACTACATCCACAATAGCTTTATGAAATGATCTCATAAATATTAGATTCCAATAATTCTATCACCTTAAAGTTGTTAACATATTATCTACAACAAGATATGACACAAACATGCATTCACATGATGCAATCAAATATATATTCCATTGTATATGTGTGCACAACCATAAGACTTTCACAATCTACTTATGCACATCCACTCAATGCATCCTTGCATTGAGTAAGGAATACCATATTATTATGTCATGCATTCCATTATGATGAGTTGGAGTGTTTAGCCAATTCCTTCACATATCATCCATCCACCTCCCCAATACATTCTCAATCATTTAGACATCTTCCTCTTCGTCCCAACACAACACCAATAATATAACCTTTGTCTTCTAAACATAACATCAAGTGTACTTATAGAAGGCCTTTTCTTTCTCTATTCAATAGTCCCCCAAGAAACCATTCCCTCTAATGGTTCCTTCATTGTTGACAAAAAGGTTACAATCGAGGACACTGACATAGGTACGAACACCATTGGACACTTATGCAATTCTATGGCCTTTCCATATCCAACAACACTAGGGACTCACAAATGGATATATAACATGACATCCACTTCCTCTTGCATGAGCTCTAGTGCTAAGTTTCCTTGGTTATTTCCTCATAATCAGGTCAACAGAACATAACATTTATCCCATATGAATGTATTAAAAATTCTTAACAACCTATATAGGTCCAAGTTTTTTTTATTATACATTAATCCACTTAGGTATTATTCACACAAATGCATTCAATAACATAGGCTTATCAACATAGGATATCAAATCATGATTGAATGAATTCTGACCTAAATTCCCTTTAGCATTGATATGACCCTAAGGGGGTCATATATGGGTTTAAATGTATATGATATGATCCCAAGGGGGGAATATACAGGTTTAAATGTATATGTAATGGAGTGAATGTATATTTAATAGTGATCATACTAATAAAGGGGGCACATTTGAAATATGTGAATAGGTATATATAGAGATCATTTAGTCATTATTGAGGGAACATGTGAATTGGATGTATGTGTGTATTGGTGTATTTGGATGAGGTTCTCTTATCCTTTAAGGAGTTATTGCGTAACTCATATCTCTTATCTATATTGGATTTGTGCTCCATCCTCACATTGGTGTACATGATGTGTACTCTAGTTTCTTATGATATTTTAAGGTTGTGGTTCATAACATTTGGTTTCAGAGCATACAATTATAAGGTTTTTCAATTGGCATTTTTTCTATAAATATTTTCAGTGAAGTTTCAAATTGTGCAATTTTTAGGACCATGAGGAGACATAGTGAAATACTTGTGGTAAAACATTTATGTTTTGGTTTTCTATACTTTCTAAGATATACTCTGTGGAAGTTAGGGATTTTTACTATTATTTAGAGGAGGTTCTCCTATTAGTTAAGGAGTTATTGTGTAACCCACCTTTATTATCTATCTTGGAGTTGGGATCCATGCTCACATTGGTTTACATGGTGTGTGCATGGTGCATACTATGATTTCTTATGTTATTTTAATGTTTTGGTTCATAACAAACACATATGCGATATGATCATACTAAATCCATGTCTATATGGCTGCATCAACATCTCTAATTTTACATCACCAATTGATATCTTATGGAAGATCACATAATCCTTTCACCAACGTGTTGATTAACACGTTCTTGTTATTATTGCTTCTTCACAAGGTTGACTATTATTGGAAAATTGGTTGTCATTGATGTCAACCCTAGAAGAATTCCAGAATCCCCTAGAAGTGATGGGTTTATTTGAAGGATTCTCCAAAGTGGTACCCTTATGGCATAGCTCTAAGCATGGCCTTTACAGAAAGTCTCTTTGTAAAAAACTACAAGAATCCTTGGTTCTTAAGAAAATAATTTACAATGTATAGTCAAGAAGCCCTGAAGATATGGTCAAAAATCCCTAGAGGTCTGGTCACAAAGCCCAGAGCTGATTGAAGAAGAAGGGTATGAAGGACATTGAAAATGAATGTAAAAAATCATTGAATTGATAGTCCTCGTCAAGCCATTTCCAATGGTAGGTGGCATGCTATGTGGTTCCTCACGGTTGAGGAGATATCCCCTCTTAAAGATGAAGCCCTGAAAGCAAGTGAAGAGGCCCCAAATCTAAGGACAAGAAATTATAAGTCGACCCCAAAATTAATTAAAGGAGATAAATAGTTACACACAAGAAGTTATAGGTCAGCCCTAAATTCAAGTAAAGTAGGTACTTGAAAAAGTATAAATGTCGATAAAGAGCCTCTCATTTTGATCAAGCAAGTTTCATAAAGAAAGTGTGTGATCTTTTTGTGCAAGTCAAGTAGTTCAATCATGTGAAGGATGGATTTTTTGGAATTGGAGATGTGAGAAGGGTTTTTTGGAAACCCTATTTGAGCAGACCCTCACGGGTCAGGTATATGATGTCCCCCGAGGACCCCATAGGTTGCACAAGACTTGTCATGTGAGGCCCCACCTGTTTCCCAGTCTTCTCCCGTGAGGTTGAGGAAAATTTTGAAGAAGGTGTTATTCTCTTGATGCTGAAGTTAAGGAAGGTTTGATGATCTATGATCTCATGCACCGGGTTTTCAAATGTTAAAAGGTATGTTTTTCTATATGTTTTGAGGCTTGTATCTTGGAAGTTTTGGTATATGCTTGAGGCATATATCATAGATTATGGCATGTGCTTTGAGGCATATATTGGAGGTTATGGTATATGCTTGAGGCATATCTTGGAGGATAAGGCATATGCATTGAGGCATATCTTGGATGGTTTGACATATGCTTAAGGCATGTTTTGGCACATTCTTGAGGCTTCTATCTTGGATACTTTGTCACAGGGTTTGAGGTATATCTTGGATATTTTGGGGTATGCTTGAGGCATATATTGGAACATGATTTGATGCATATCATTGTGATTTTGAGCACTTGATTTGGAGGATATTCATGGTGATCTTGGAATAAGATTTATATGGTTGAACAAGTTTTGATGATGATGATGTATCAATATCAGTGATAGTAACAATGATAGGTTGATTCTCTTATTTTTAATTTCAGAAGGAAGGAAGGGGAAAGGAAAGGGGGTTGGAGCCTCCTTCCAGTTAGTGATGGAAAATCTATGGAGTTGGAGATTCCTTTAGGTTGAAGCCTGTTAAATTGGGAGTTGGAGCCTCCTTCCAGTTGGAGCTGGGGAATCTAGAGAGTTGTATATTCCTTAAGGCTGGAGCTTGTAAACTAGGGGGTTGGAGCCTCCTTCCAGTTGGAGCTGGAGAATTTAGGGAGTTGTAGCTTCCTTCAGGTTGGAGCCTGTAAATAGGGGGTTGGTTCCTCCTTCGATTTCGTGCTGGAGAATATTCAAAGTTGGTGCTTCTTGTGGATATAATATTCAATATATATATTAAAAAGCATTCCATGGATTTCTCCTATTTGGGTTTCCACGTAAAATTTGTGTGTACTGTGTATATGTGGTTATATGTTTATGATATCTTGAATGAAATCATAAGTGATAGATTGTTGATGACTTAATTTTTATATTTTATGGTTAAAAACAGTAAAAAGTGCTCAATATTGATTCACCCTACCCCCTATTAGTATTAGTGAATATTCCAACAATTGGTATTGTTATCACATAATCTATACTTGCCCAAGCCTAAAGGAAAGTAAGCCTAGATTAACATAACACATAGGTAAACCTATCATTGCCACCCCAATATGGTACCTCTTTCTCTTTAGGAGGAGGAAAACCTCACTTCAAGGGAGATGTCCCATGACCTAGTTGATTGATTAAGGGAAAAACGATATGGTGAAAACCCACCCCTCTCTCTAGGTAACTCAAGAGAATAAATCACTTTGGTGAAGTTGAAAAGGACAAGGGAAAATGAAAATGGGTTTGTATCTTCCCTTTATCATTGAAACACCAAACGTTAGTAGAAATAGTTATAATCAATGACTTCTTAAACAAATTATGTGCTTCCTAAATAAGTTACTATATAATGAAAGTGAGATCATAGTAGCATCAATGTATCTTGAAAGGTGCAAGTTATGATGACAAGGAAGAGATACAATAGTCTTGGAAACTTGATAATGGTTTGTCACTCACACTTTTCAAGATAATTACAAGTCAATGAATGATTTAAATGGATGTCCAAACATATATAACACCATTAATTAATGATGATGACAACAATGAAACAACTTCAAAAAAGTACTATAATAAAGCAATAAGACACTACTTGAATATCCAATTATTATAGTTTTCTTAGTACAAATGCCCAATGGTTTTATGGATGATTTTAGGAATGTTAAGGGCTGCAACAATGGTTGTAACAACAACTATGACAACAATAACAACTTCAGAATTTGCACTCTAAAAGGCAATTAAACATATACATTGACACTTATTGATAGTACCTTGCCTTATAGAATTTATGGGATGACTTAGATGGTTAGTAGGCTAATATAAGATGAAAAATGATAGTTGTAGCAATGATTATGACATCAAAAAATTAGTTGTTAGTATTTCTAGACTAGGTTAGCAAATTAGTAGAGTATGAAGTGAAAGAGTTTGAGTTGAGTCTTGTCAAGAAGTAAGAGAAGAGGACTAGTGACTTCAAGGGTAATGGAGTCAAGGAGCATGACTTCTTCTAAGACTGTAAATTAATGATGATGATGCACAAAAGTCTAAGAGGGAAAAAAACATAGGATAAGTAGTAACTTAAGTCCTCCTAGTATTTGACCTCAAGAGACAAGATGCTAGGGTGAAGGAAATTCTAGGCCCTACCACCTTGCTCTCCTTAGCCTTTTTATGGAGTAAAACATATGCAACAATAACTAAGTCCAAACCCTTAGAGTGCTAGCAATTTAGGGCTCTAGGGTTTCACTAGTTACTAGATCAATTCAATGAAAAGCTTGGAAAATAAAAAGTAAGAAAGTACCAAATTAAGTTTCTTACTTCAAGCATTAAATACGCCATGCAATTTCATAATCTCGTGTGAGAAAATAAAACCATACAATAAACCATTCAATAGATGAAAAACTGCATATTTTACTTACTTACACCAAGAATAATCATGAGAATACCATGCAAGATCACCATAAAAATTACAAAATCGACCCAAGTTGCAAAAATAAACCTTAAACAAGAGTGCCGCCTCACAATTTCAGCCAATAACCAGCACTAGGGAGAAAATTTCAGACCTCTTGTATTAAATGACAAGTTTTTATGAAAATGAATATCACTTTCTACTTATTTATACAAATTTTAACCTAAAACTAATTTCAATTCATAATTATTGGGCCAACCTGGCCAGTTTTTTACACAAATTAATTTTGGACAAAATAAAATTAATTTTCATCTAAGAATCACTCTAGGGGTGACACCATGCCCCTCTAGGGTGATGTTCAGCCTCAAGTATAGAAAATTGGGAAGGGAAAGCGAAATGTTGGGCCTACAAAGGCCTGAAACCCTTCCCACATGTGCCAATTCCTTATAAATTTCGTTCAAGATGACAAGACCATTTATGGATGATGTCTAGGGTATCCATGATGACATCCAGGGATCTCAAGGGCTAATTTCCATGTGGGAAGATAAAAGTCCCTTGGGTCTAGGTATGCAAGGGTGCCTCCAAAGACAATGTCCTTATTTCTCCCAGTGCAAGTCTTCAATTTCTTATTATCCTTGGTTGGGGTTTTAGCATCCATTTGTGGGCTTTAAGCCCCCATGAAGTTCCAAGCTAATCATTCCCTCATGTGTACCTGTCCACTGGGAAATTTCCTATAGAAAAAACAAGTACGCCCTATAGGGTTTCACAAGTCACAGGGATCATAGCATGTAAATCAGATCCAATAATTAAATTACCCAAACATGTGCATCAAAACCCCCTTAACCTAGACAAATTCTCAAAGACGTTACATAATTTAACAATTTAGATTTGGAGAAGATCTAAGGGTGTCTTATTGGGATAACCTCTCTTAAGTTTGGGGTGTTTCCCAGGTGGAATCTATTCCATGTCATGTAAATGTATGAGGTGGCATGGGGTAAATATTTGGGCATGGGGTGCATGTAATAACAACAAAATGTAAAGTCTTACCTGTGGGTTGCTTTATAGAGGGCGAGCTACACCTTATCATAAATTCAATTGTTTCCTTTCCCATTAATTGCCTTTTACTCTTAGCTTTATTTCTTTTGATATTTTTCTTCAAGGGAATAGTTGAGGGCCACTGTCATGGCTTGATGATCAGAGGTGACAGTGTTATCCACAAAAATTTCATGGAAATGAGAAGTTTGGCTCGTGATGAGACCCCCTTTCTCTTGGATATGCTATCAAGAGTAACTACCCTGGTTTGGCTACCAGATATGTGGTAGTGTCATACCGCTACATGCCCATGGTCATAATAGGTCGACGCGTGATGATACCTCCTATCCATAAACTAGTACCTTGAGTGTTTATGTTATCTTATGGGTCCCCTTTTCTTACTAAGAATATTTTCACTGCTTTCTCGAGAATCCTTGGGTGAAGCATATCGAAGGTTTCAACATTGGTTTTTAACTCTTGCTAGCTACTTTTACCCTCTAGGCCTTTATCCAATCCCAATGCCCAAACAAGGATAGGGGAGATGAAAGGAATAAATATGGAAAATGGTAAGTATGGAGGGAACAAATGATGATTTTTCACAGATCCACCGAGTAGAAGACCATCCTAAAAGGAAATCAACTTACTAGGGCACCATGTCACCCTTTCAGGTATGAACGAGGCAAAGATAATGATTTCCAAGAAAACATCATGAAATGAAGAAGGATTCAATACAACATATTCAAGTGCTTCAAAAATAAGAGTGATACATACCATGATACCTAGACTCATTACCTCATGGAGAAAGACTCACCGCTACTTCAGGACTAGGTTGGTGGGATGGATACTGCTGGTGGTGATAAGTGGACTACAATGAAGAATAGAGGGGCCCTCTGGGGCCATGCGCATGTCCTCTAGCTCTCGGTTCTCCATGTATAGAACATGTGGGCATTGAGACGTGATCTCCTTACTTATCCCTAGGCTAGGGGATAATAGGTATCAGAGTAGGTCCTTCAGAAACAGTCTAATCACTAGAAGGTAGATCATCGAGTGCACCAAAAATGGGATTCCATTGTTTGATGGTCAGAGGTATGCCTTATTAACCGTAAGGATGGAAAAGTTTGTGAAAGAACAAGGATTTGATGTATGGAAAGCAGTAGTAGATGCATACGACACACCTGCCACTTCCCCAACAGATAAATATGGAAATAATCTTAGTGAAAATAATTCAAAGGCTAAAAATGCTATTTTGAATGGCCTGATTGATTCAATATATGTTAAGGTTATTCCAAAGTCAAAGGGGCAAAGCTTAAAAGTTATAGAGGTCAATTTGAACAACTAAAAATGAAGGAATATGAAGATATTACACCTTATTTTCTATGAGTTTATGAAATAGTGAATGCTATTAAAGGCTTAATAGAATAAATTAAAGAATCAAAAGGTACTAAGGTCTCTTCCAATGAGATTTGATCCTAAAATTTCATCCCTAGAATAAAGAGAAGATCTTGATACATTGAGAATGGATGGGTTTCATGGAATCCTTACAGCTTATGAAATGAGAACAAAGTATAATAACCCATCTAGGAAGGAAGAAACCTTCAAAGCATCCAAGAAGAGAATAAATAATAAGAATAAGTCAAACTGCAGCTGCAACGACGATTTTGATGAAGATGAAGAAATAACCAACTTTGTAAGGAAGTTGAAGAGAGAAACTGGAAAGTACAAAGGTAATATTCCTTTAATATCTTTAATTGTAGTAAAATTTGGCATTTTGCTGCTAAATTTCCGTATTCTAAGAATTAAGAAAGTGATCAAGAAGAAGTTCCCAAGAAAGAAAAGAAATATAAAAAAGGAAACAGGAAATAAAATAAAAGAAAAGTCTTCAAGAAAATCCTCTACTCAAAGAAGAAAGTTCCTCATCTGATGAGGATGATGATAGTGACAATGACTCATAAAGGGTTATGTTTATGGCATTGGAAACTCAACAAAATGATTATGAAGAAGAAGGTGAAGTAGATCTTGAAGAAGAGATAACCATTGCCTTAAGTGAACTAAAAAGAGAAAGAAAGAAAAACAAGTCCCTCAAGGAAGAATTGATCAAGATAAAGGAAGGTTCTCAAAATTCCAACAAAAACTCTGAAGAAGTCTAGAAGATTATTATAAATCTAAAGGTCTCATTTGAAGAAGACATAAGGATTGAAGAAACACTCAAAAACTAGTTGGAAAAAAAGAGTAGAAAATAAACAAGCCTTTGGAAGCTTAAGTTAATCAACAAGAAAGAAGACTTGAAGAAGAAATAATCTCTTTGAAAACCCAACTTGAAGAAGAAAAGAGAAAGAAATAAGTGATTATTATCCAGATGATAAATAAAGAAGAATATTGTGGGAAGCTTGAAGAATAAGTCATCACATTAAGGATTGAAGTTTTCAAGATGAACAAGAACTTGAAGAGCTCTTAAGTACTAGAAGATATTCTTAGTTGTCAAAGGTCACCCATCAATAAAATAAATCTTGGATACATCGGTGAGGCCTCATGCAAATAAGATGCAAATGCCAATCCAAACAAGAGCGTCGAAGAGAGAGGAAGCTCCACATAGTCAATAATGAAAGTTGAAGAGAAGTGTTCCATATTGCCAGAAAAGAAGAATGAAGAGAAGACTAAGAACTATATAGACATTCTAAAAGGAAGGGATCATGATTAGCAAGAGTCAAAGAGGAATGAATGAAGAAGAGGTGTATCTCTAAGAAGAATTTCTACCTCCAGGAATCAAAGAATATTCAATCATTGTGAAGGAAACAACAAAAGAGAAGATCGTGATCAACTAAGGCATGAATTCAAAAGGGATGCATCACAAAGAGGATCACTTGCTTCTAGGTATCAAATTTTATTTCCAAGTTATTGTTTTACTTGTAATAAATTTGGAGATAAAACTGTAGATTGCAGAGCGTATGGAAGAAATGTTCAAGAAAGAGATGTTTATGTGCCCCCCTACAATATTAAAGGTTATAAATTTCACAATGATGGACACAACTCATGATTGTAGAAGCATGATGATTCCTTCCTTGAAGGAAAACACTAATATCAAGTACAAGAAGGTTTGGAGAAGAAAACATAAACAAGAAGATCAAGTGAATGAAGAACTCCCAAAGATTATACTCACATGATTTGCATATGTCCAAGATCATGATCAATCTATAGGAAAAGAGGAAGGTGTCATAACTCAGAATGATGACCTCACTGCATAGAAAATTTATATATTTTTCTCAGCAATCTGGCTTGGAGACTCCCAGTAATGTGAATATTGAAGAGGTGGAGTCTAAGCAACAACTATTGCATATTGGAAAACTATATTTTGGGTAGTCTAAAGTGTTTGCATATTTTGGGAAGGAAGATATTGAATGGTATGATGGCATAGGTACAAAATGTCTCTTGATAGATTGGTTGATTAAGGAGAAGTTTTCAAAACACATCCCCATGCATGTATAAATAGGTCAACTGGAAGTTATGAGGAACATCATTGGCACATTTTTGAGGTAGAGATTCGTGATCGTATAGAGAATTTCAAGCATGTATTCATGCAAGGATATATTCATAACATATTTGAGAATATGTCCTTGTTTCAAACTTTTAGAGTTTGATTTGAAGATAAAGCAAACTACTGGCAAGAATATGTTGTGATCAATTGCAACAAATTTAGAGAATAGTAAAGTGACAGATGGGTTATCATTGTGTGCAGTTGAGTAGCAGAGTCATGGATAGTTTTGTGGCATATGGAAAATGATGAATTCATGAGATATCTGGTAGGTATAGAATATAATACTTGACATGAACCAGAGAAGATACATGACAGTGGATGAAAGAATGAGATCAAGAGGAATTACATAAATACTCGATTTCTCTGTTGTCAAGAGGAATGTTCAATAAATAATATGACTCAGAAAAGAAGCATATTGATAGGTGGAACTAGCAAGTCACAGGAAGGAAAACCATGAGAGGCACAACAAGACATAGGGAGAGAAACCATTAGCACGATTTATACTCTCAAGGGTATATTGCTGAATGATTATGTCATTGATGTCAACTCAATGAAGACATGACAAGCCATGAAGACTTGAATTCAAGTGATGAAGGAACTTTGACTTGAACTCTTTTAATATATGTCAGTGGATTACACAAAGAAGTACCAATGGAAAAAATGAAGCATACATATGAAGCCCCACATTCATCTACAAAACCTTGTGCAAATAATACAGGGGAGGAGAATTTGTCAAGGGGAGTTACCCTTATCCATTTATGTCAAAGGGGGAGAGAAATATTAAAGGCATGAAAATAGGGGGAGCTCATGAAGATAGGGGGAGAAATGGTCACAAGGGGAGCATGATTTTTTCCATCAATGCTAAAGGGGGATATTGTTGGAAAATTGGTTATCATTGATGTCAACTGTAGAAGAAGTCCAAAATCCCCTATCAGTGATGGGTTTATTTGAAGGAGTTTCAAAAGTGGTCCCCTTATGGAATATCTATAAGCATGACCCTCACATGAATATGCTTTGTAGAATCCTACAAGAAGCCTCAATTCTTAATAAAATAAGTTACAATGTATGGTAAACAATCCCTGAAGATATGGTCGGAAAGGCCTAGAGGTTTGGTCATGAAGCCCAGAGTTGATTCAAGAAAAAGGGTATGAAGGACATTGAAAATGAATGTAAAAACTCATTGGATTGATAGTCCTCTTCAAGCCTTTTCCAATGGTAGGTGGCGCACCATGTGGTTCTCATGGTTGAGAAGATATGCTCTCTTAAATATGAATTCTCAAAAGAAAGTGAATAATCCCCCGATCTAAGGACAATAAGTTACAATTCAACCCCAATATTAATTAAAGGATAAAAATGGTTACAAATAAGAAGTTATAGGTGGACCCTAAAGTCAAGTAAAGGAGGTAAATGAAATGGTATAAATACCTATCAATATCCTCTCATTTTGGTCAAGCAAGTTTCATAAACCAAGTGTGTGATATCTTAGCACAAGTAAAGTAGTTGAATTGTGTGAAGGATGGTGTTTTCGAAATTGCAAATGTGAGAAGGGTTTTCGGGAAACCCTATTTGAGTAGAACTTCACGGGTCAGGTATAGGGTGTCTCATGAGGACCCCACACATTTCACAATACTTGTCACACTAGGCCCCGCCTGTTGCCCATTCTAGTCCTGCAAGCTTGAGGACACGTTTAAATAAGGTGTTATTCTCTTGATGCTGAAGTTATGTAAGGTTTGATGATTTGTGATCTCATGCACCAGGTTTTCAGATGTTGAAAGATATGTGTTGGGCCCCTCATTTTTGGATGAGAAGCTGTATAAGAAGGACTATAGTCCCAGTTTTGGTTTAGCATGAGTTGCACAAGCTATAGAAGAAGTTGGATAGTGAAGCAAGGAAAGTAACAAAAATTAGTTGCGAAAAGGATAGTGCAACGACAACAAGGCAAAATAAGTTGCAATAGAACAAGAAAGCATGTGAGATCAAAGATAGAAGACACTAATTAGCCTATATAAATGGATGAATATGACTGAAAAAGGGATTGTTCTCATGATTGTAAAAGGGTTCTCCCCTTGTTGTTCTATTTTGATTGATTGATTTTTGTTGTTGTTGTTATTGTTACTAGGTCAATTTTGAGTTCAGAAAATGTAATATGTATATCATTTTGGGAAATAGAGCTCTGGGACATGGATCCAGAGCTAGGAGTCTGTAACAGAGAATTACTTTGTATCTCTAAAGTTGTATCTGATAAGATCTGAAGATAATATATAAAGAAGGCTCCGAAAGTTTGAAATATATTGCATCATTTTGTGTTTATGCTTATGTGTTTTATATTTACAGTACTTATTTATGCTTCATAACTTCCATATGATGTGTCTATGTATAAATGATTTTCGCAACCTAAGTAGCTTCGGTTCCCATGTTATGAGCTCAGATTTGTTCTGTAGTTATCTTTTCTTGTGCAATATCACGATGAATCCTAAAGGTTTTGTGAACCCACCTAGGTATTCTCCTTTCCATTCCCTATCCTTCCATCTTGGTTGCATTTCAAGTGAGGCTTCTTCTCTTCAGAGGAGATGAAAATTCCAGTGCTCTACACTACACGATACCTTTTTTTGGTAACCTGAGAAGGACCCTGGTCTGATCAATTCTGCACCAACAAAATGGTTTCATTTTTGAGACCTGCGTTAAAAGAGAACCTGTAGGGAGGCTGCTTTCGTGGATTCATAGATCTAATATTAACCAATGGTGGGAGAGAAATTGTGACGCATTCATATGGAAAGAAGCGGAGCTGAAAAGAAAATTTGTGAAAGAGACTCGGGAGGCAGTCTTTTAATTAGAAAGATCGAGTGACCAACACGAGATATTATGGGTTAAGTTCCCAGAAGAAATTTTCCACTGGATAGATAGGCTCCAAGAAGCTCCATATTTCCAAGAATGTGTCAAGAGGACATGTACTTGGGATACATAAAAGATTGCAACACTTCATCGACTGGATCGTCCAGTGATGCAAGTGATTGAATTCTGGGTCAATACCATATTAGAAGGACACATTATTGAGTTTGTAGCTGAGAACCACCAATATTTTTCACGAGTAGAAGTGGATTTCAAGAAGGGATAAAGGGGAAGACTTCTTAGAGAAATCCTCCTTGTGGATTAAATTTTTCTTGATGGAAGAGGGGATGTTGACTATGTCCCCAACTGAGATGGCAACATAAAAACCCTCGCTTGGGGTAGGGTGAGTTTGGGGTGGAGTCATGGCTTGAGAGAGGGGAGAGGGTTCTTTGATAGATGGGGGAAACAACAAGAAATGGACTCAATAGACAAGCGAGCCTTGAAAATATCTGCCATAGTTGAGAAGTGGTGGTGCGGTAAGATAAAGAAAGAAGTAAAATAGTCCGAGAAGTTGCGGAAAGAAGTCGTACCAGGATAAGTAGAGGAAATACAGATGAAAGAGCTGTGGAATATGAGAAGATAGGAAATATTGGCCAGTCAAAGATTAAGTGAGAGAGAAGTGTAGAGAGAAAGAAGTCCCCAGGAGGGTGGACAAGAAGGAGAATGTGTAGAAGCAAGGGAGAAGGAAGCCGACATGGATATTGAAGAGGAAAGAGAATATTCATCCCCAATGCCAGGAAATATTGGGAATTCGGCTAAAGAGACTGCTCCATAGGAAGAGAACGAGACCCCTTAGATCAAAGAAACTCACCCCGAAGCCAATGTCTCCAACCCCGAATCACCCATACCCCAATGGTCTTCTATACAAGCGGTAAATTAAATACTACCTTCTTATGTTAATTATGTTCCAGTACAATTAGTTAGTCAGTCACAACTGGGAAGTCCGAGTATAGCGAGGATATTGGGATCCCCTAGTAGGTCACAACCAAGAACGTTAGGTTTCATTTTGGTAGGAGCAGCAAGATCACCAATGGTTGGTCACGTAGGAGGTTCGATTGCTCGATACCCATAATTCTAGGGTAAGTGAGACAAAGATGTTGAGCAACATTGGTTCTTGTGTGAAGCAATCTAGAGGTCCAGAGGGACTCTAGATGCGAATAAGTTGGTTGATTTCAGGACTACCTTGAGAGGTCCTTCTCTCAAATGGTACATGAAGGTTATTGAGCTAGGAGTGCTAGGAATGCGAGGTCAAGCGTTCACACTTGAATAGGTATGGACAAGGTTCATAACGGAGTTTAAGATACCTCTGTCAGAAAAACAAGCTCTGTCTAAGTTGCGTGAGATTCAAAAAAGGGAAGGCGACTCAGCCTGGGAATACATCCAAAAGTTTAAATATGCTATAGGGAGGTTAGCGCATCCGATTCATGAGGAACATCAAAGAGAATGGTATATTTAGGGATTTCTACCTCTGACATGGATTCCGTTAATGCAACAACGGATAACCACTTTGATAGATGCCTTGGAATAATCAATGAAGATTGAAGCCATGGAAGGATATGTGGGGATCCTGAGAGTGACCAGACCCCCAGTAGATGCAAATTTGGTGCAACTACAAGGGAAAATATCAATGGTTACAGAGAATATTCAAGAATTGACGATACCTAGACTGGGACGACCGCAATTCTGGTGTACCAGATGTTACATAGAAGGACATCTCGTAAATGAATTCCCATGAATAAGGGGAATGGAACCTCCTCAGAATCCTATGGGATCCTCACCGGGACCCATGGGAGGAGTTGTGAAGTATCTGGGAATTTACCATTCCATAACCCCACCCCATATCATGCTTTTCCAGGGAGCCAAGCAGTGCCAACAGTTGAGTATTGCGAGATTTGTTGAATTCATGGGCATGGGCTGAGACAGTGCCCCATTATTCAAAAGTATTCAACAGTACCAAATATTGTAAACTCTGAGTTTTGCGCAACTACCACACATAATACTAATCAGTGTAGAACGTTGGATGCACTTGCGGACAGGTTGGATCAAACAACATTCAGGGTGAATGAAACCCCTCAGGGATCGGGAAGAGGTCGAGGAGGTGGAGCTGAAGGAGACTTCACAGGAGGAAGAACCGGGGGAAGAGGACCAATTAGATGTGACAACTGTGATGAGAAAGGCCATATGGCTAGAGACTATCCTCATTTGAGGCAACCATGGTGCTCTCACTACAGAACCAATGGGTACGCAACTGAAGACTGCCCAGAACTAATTGCAAAGTGGGAAGATCAGGTACGTCAATGAGAAAATAACCTCATAAGTTCAAAAATAAAGAGAGTTATTAGAGGACAATTTCCCAACCTTAATATCGTCACTCGAGGAGGGGAAAACACTGGAGCTAATGCTGACAATTTACCTCAGATTCAGAAGGAAGCACCTAAGGAAGACATGTATGATCCTCTGAAACATAAGTTCTTCTTTAAATATGCCATAGAAGTATTTTAGAATATCCCTAGCCATGAGATGCAAGAGAAGCCCCCAAAACCTATTGTTTACCCTAAGATTTTACAAGTCCTTTCTTAACCCTCTACACCCAGAAACCTTGTAGTCACACTCAGACAACCTGAACAACCACAAAATGTAGTTGACCTTTAGTTTAAGTTATTTTCTGATATTCTTGGGAATGACCAATTAACATAAAAGTTGTGCAATTTACTTTACCTAGTTCTAGGGAACGAAGAACCTACAGAAGAAAGAATAAGGACTAATCTTCGTGAGAAGAGTACTCAGAGAGTGCAGAGAAGGAAAGTATGAACTGGAAAATAATTTAGACTAGTAGCCCAGCTAGACGAGTTTGATATTAAGGATGTTATGTTAGATCTAGGATCTTATGTTAACATACTTCCTAAAAAGACTTGGGAAGCCTTAGGAAAAACCCAGTTGACATATTCCCCAATCCAGATAAGGATGGCCAACCAGTATTGTATTTTCCCAATAGCAAGACTAGAGAATGTGGAAATAGATGTTGCAGGAGCGAAGACTGTAGCTGAATTTGAGGTGATTGAGATTAAGGCGGATACGGAATTGTATCCTACACTACTTGGTATTGATTAGGCCTATGAAAACTATGCAGTGATTGACCTAAAGAAACACACTATGAAATTTGAGGCAGATGGAATCCAGGTAGTTCAACCCTTGGATCTGTATGTAGGCCCTAGATATACGGAGGAAATAGATAACAATATGGAGGGAAAATACTTGGATCAATTGTAAACTGTAACAACAGGAACAAGAGAAGATTACATAAATCCTACTGTTGATGGATCGGTAAGTTGGAGGAGTATACAGTCAGCGGACGAAGATTCAGAACTAGCATTTGATAGTTGGCAGTAGGGATTGTACGAAATATTCTCAATAATATGCACAACTGTCAGGGAAAATAGATGGGTTGGTACCTCAAGACTTAACAATTTTCTGCTCAACATGGAAGAAAAGGTAGTAGAGGATCAAAGGATCTCAACATTGGATTTAGCCCTCTAGGACACCCCTGCCAGATGGTGGACCAATCACAAAGACGTACTTAAATATTGGGATGATGTGAAACAA
The DNA here is from genome assembly GCA_009831015.1 of Picea engelmannii. NCBI lineage: Eukaryota > Viridiplantae > Streptophyta > Pinopsida > Pinales > Pinaceae > Picea > Picea engelmannii. Next base: position 325,824 of record ML784730.1, read on the forward strand.
GCTATGAAATATAGATTTCAGGATGGAATCAAAGATGCAGATGGATTTCCAAGTTGCACAACTGTTCAGTGGAGAGTCTGATCCTAAAGAACATATTGAATAGTGCGTGGCATGGTGTCAAGTTGCGGAAATATCCTCTCGCTTCTAGTTTCAAGTATTTCCCCACTCACTAAGTCCAATCCCAAAATATTGGTTCATGCATGAAGAAACCAGAAGACAAACCAATGATTGGAAGACGTTGGGAGATCACTTTTGCAAGGACTTCTCGTTTATAAGTAAGTACCCTGAGAATGAAGTAGTCCTGCAAAGAATTAAAGAATTCCTTTTTACAGACAATGGTAATCAGAAATCAAACCTAATGGTATGTGCAAAGAATAGCTGAGAACTTCAGACTCCTATTCACCTAAACTCGGACAAGAGACCTATAGAATGCTATAAGATTGAGAATGATTTGGAAAGCCCAAATGATTTAGAAGAATTGAGAAACCTAGCCATTAAGGAAACATAAGGGAATAGAGAAATCCAGAACATCATACCCAGTTAGACTGATGGTTCTTATAATCACCCATTGAATTTGTGCAAAGTCAATATAGGGACCACACACCAACCTAAGATAACTATGGTGGGAAATTATTGGGATGAGAAAACTAGTCAATAAATACAGAGTTTGTTGTGGGAATATGAGGATTTGTTCCCAAAGACATTTTCATAGTTAAAAGGGATTAAAGGAGTTATGGGAGAAATGAAAATTGAATTAAAACTAGGATCAAATCTTGTGAGGCATAGACCATACCACCATAACCCTAGAGTGAAAGAGAAGATTAAGAGGGAAATAGACAAGATGTTGGAATCTAGACTTATTTTTGTAGTGGAAGAAGAAGAATGGGTCAGCCCAATAGTCATCCAGAGAAAGAAAGGTGCAAAGCATATTAGGGTCTGTGTAGACTACAAAATACTTAACTTTGCTTGTGTGCATGACCCTTTTCCAACACCTTGTACTGATCACGTGCTAGAATAGGTTGCGACGAAAGAGTCTTACTCATTTACATATGGATTTTCCAGGTATCACCAAGTAAGGATTGTTGAGGAGTGTTGATACTGAGAGGGGGGTGAATCAGTATCAAGTAAAATTTAAAACCTTTTTCAACTTATACTTAAACCATTCAACTATATCCAATGAGAAATGAACAATAGTATAAGAGTTACACCAATA
>ML784730.1:335161-355948 GCA_009831015.1 Picea engelmannii
TTACATATACATTAATAATAAAAGGGGTCCAAACCATGGTATTACATTACTTCCCCCCTTTGAAATAACATCATCCTCAATATTCTTCTTTCTTTTCTTTTCAATAATGAAATCCATGCCTTCATTCTTTAGTTGTTCTTGCAATTCCATCCTCTTCCTTGCAATCTTGCATAGTTGTTGGCTATATCATACGCAATGCATCCACATTGGCTTTTCACTTCCTTTGGTAACCTTTCGGGTCTCACCATATCAATGTGTACCTATTTCAATCATCAAGAGAAACATTTTTATAGCCATTTATATGTAGAAATTATATTTTCCATAGGAATGATTCTAATTCGTACATTAAGCATATGTATTAATATCAAAAAATAAACTATGCAATCAACCCAATACTTATATGTATAAATATTTATTTTCTTCAGAAGGGTGCCACATGTTAGATTTTATCTCAATATCATTCCTAATAAATCCTCCTTGATCCTCGTAAACATGCCACATGAATCTCTCATAGAAAATTCCTTTAATTTACCTCTTCCTTCCAACACTCACCCTTGCAAGCTCAATCATCCCCTTCTCTACTAAATAGTCCCTTTGTTGATCCATCTTGCCAAGTCTTTCACATGCAATAAGAATGACAAGTTATAGAGTATTACTACTATGAATCCCACTGGAAGCCTCTAATAAATCAATAACTTATGGCTATCATATGGTTCTAGTGTCATTATAGTGGCTTCCTCCTCAGGCTTCCTAGCTTGCAATGGTAATCAATTTCCCTTACTAGTTAGATCCATCATGCACCTATGTATTGATCATAAACATACAAATATTATGAGTCATATCTCTATATATCAACCAACTTTTGGAGAAAAAAAATATTAAAGCGATTAGATTCCAAATAAAATAGGAAGTTCCAAATATACTTAGTTTTAAATTGTGTGGGTAATAGTCACTATCTTTTCTATAGATTAATTTCACTGTAATATCCAAGACATTCCTTTCTATAACTTTGTTCTCCTCACAACACTTTCATTTCATCGAATAAAACATGACTACTTATTCCTACAGTCCTTTCACTACATCCACAATAGCTTTATGAAATGATCTCATAAATATTAGATTCCAATAATTCTATCACCTTAAAGTTGTTAACATATTATCTACAACAAGATATGACACAAACATGCATTCACATGATGCAATCAAATATATATTCCATTGTATATGTGTGCACAACCATAAGACTTTCACAATCTACTTATGCACATCCACTCAATGCATCCTTGCATTGAGTAAGGAATACCATATTATTATGTCATGCATTCCATTATGATGAGTTGGAGTGTTTAGCCAATTCCTTCACATATCATCCATCCACCTCCCCAATACATTCTCAATCATTTAGACATCTTCCTCTTCGTCCCAACACAACACCAATAATATAACCTTTGTCTTCTAAACATAACATCAAGTGTACTTATAGAAGGCCTTTTCTTTCTCTATTCAATAGTCCCCCAAGAAACCATTCCCTCTAATGGTTCCTTCATTGTTGACAAAAAGGTTACAATCGAGGACACTGACATAGGTACGAACACCATTGGACACTTATGCAATTCTATGGCCTTTCCATATCCAACAACACTAGGGACTCACAAATGGATATATAACATGACATCCACTTCCTCTTGCATGAGCTCTAGTGCTAAGTTTCCTTGGTTATTTCCTCATAATCAGGTCAACAGAACATAACATTTATCCCATATGAATGTATTAAAAATTCTTAACAACCTATATAGGTCCAAGTTTTTTTTATTATACATTAATCCACTTAGGTATTATTCACACAAATGCATTCAATAACATAGGCTTATCAACATAGGATATCAAATCATGATTGAATGAATTCTGACCTAAATTCCCTTTAGCATTGATATGACCCTAAGGGGGTCATATATGGGTTTAAATGTATATGATATGATCCCAAGGGGGGAATATACAGGTTTAAATGTATATGTAATGGAGTGAATGTATATTTAATAGTGATCATACTAATAAAGGGGGCACATTTGAAATATGTGAATAGGTATATATAGAGATCATTTAGTCATTATTGAGGGAACATGTGAATTGGATGTATGTGTGTATTGGTGTATTTGGATGAGGTTCTCTTATCCTTTAAGGAGTTATTGCGTAACTCATATCTCTTATCTATATTGGATTTGTGCTCCATCCTCACATTGGTGTACATGATGTGTACTCTAGTTTCTTATGATATTTTAAGGTTGTGGTTCATAACATTTGGTTTCAGAGCATACAATTATAAGGTTTTTCAATTGGCATTTTTTCTATAAATATTTTCAGTGAAGTTTCAAATTGTGCAATTTTTAGGACCATGAGGAGACATAGTGAAATACTTGTGGTAAAACATTTATGTTTTGGTTTTCTATACTTTCTAAGATATACTCTGTGGAAGTTAGGGATTTTTACTATTATTTAGAGGAGGTTCTCCTATTAGTTAAGGAGTTATTGTGTAACCCACCTTTATTATCTATCTTGGAGTTGGGATCCATGCTCACATTGGTTTACATGGTGTGTGCATGGTGCATACTATGATTTCTTATGTTATTTTAATGTTTTGGTTCATAACAAACACATATGCGATATGATCATACTAAATCCATGTCTATATGGCTGCATCAACATCTCTAATTTTACATCACCAATTGATATCTTATGGAAGATCACATAATCCTTTCACCAACGTGTTGATTAACACGTTCTTGTTATTATTGCTTCTTCACAAGGTTGACTATTATTGGAAAATTGGTTGTCATTGATGTCAACCCTAGAAGAATTCCAGAATCCCCTAGAAGTGATGGGTTTATTTGAAGGATTCTCCAAAGTGGTACCCTTATGGCATAGCTCTAAGCATGGCCTTTACAGAAAGTCTCTTTGTAAAAAACTACAAGAATCCTTGGTTCTTAAGAAAATAATTTACAATGTATAGTCAAGAAGCCCTGAAGATATGGTCAAAAATCCCTAGAGGTCTGGTCACAAAGCCCAGAGCTGATTGAAGAAGAAGGGTATGAAGGACATTGAAAATGAATGTAAAAAATCATTGAATTGATAGTCCTCGTCAAGCCATTTCCAATGGTAGGTGGCATGCTATGTGGTTCCTCACGGTTGAGGAGATATCCCCTCTTAAAGATGAAGCCCTGAAAGCAAGTGAAGAGGCCCCAAATCTAAGGACAAGAAATTATAAGTCGACCCCAAAATTAATTAAAGGAGATAAATAGTTACACACAAGAAGTTATAGGTCAGCCCTAAATTCAAGTAAAGTAGGTACTTGAAAAAGTATAAATGTCGATAAAGAGCCTCTCATTTTGATCAAGCAAGTTTCATAAAGAAAGTGTGTGATCTTTTTGTGCAAGTCAAGTAGTTCAATCATGTGAAGGATGGATTTTTTGGAATTGGAGATGTGAGAAGGGTTTTTTGGAAACCCTATTTGAGCAGACCCTCACGGGTCAGGTATATGATGTCCCCCGAGGACCCCATAGGTTGCACAAGACTTGTCATGTGAGGCCCCACCTGTTTCCCAGTCTTCTCCCGTGAGGTTGAGGAAAATTTTGAAGAAGGTGTTATTCTCTTGATGCTGAAGTTAAGGAAGGTTTGATGATCTATGATCTCATGCACCGGGTTTTCAAATGTTAAAAGGTATGTTTTTCTATATGTTTTGAGGCTTGTATCTTGGAAGTTTTGGTATATGCTTGAGGCATATATCATAGATTATGGCATGTGCTTTGAGGCATATATTGGAGGTTATGGTATATGCTTGAGGCATATCTTGGAGGATAAGGCATATGCATTGAGGCATATCTTGGATGGTTTGACATATGCTTAAGGCATGTTTTGGCACATTCTTGAGGCTTCTATCTTGGATACTTTGTCACAGGGTTTGAGGTATATCTTGGATATTTTGGGGTATGCTTGAGGCATATATTGGAACATGATTTGATGCATATCATTGTGATTTTGAGCACTTGATTTGGAGGATATTCATGGTGATCTTGGAATAAGATTTATATGGTTGAACAAGTTTTGATGATGATGATGTATCAATATCAGTGATAGTAACAATGATAGGTTGATTCTCTTATTTTTAATTTCAGAAGGAAGGAAGGGGAAAGGAAAGGGGGTTGGAGCCTCCTTCCAGTTAGTGATGGAAAATCTATGGAGTTGGAGATTCCTTTAGGTTGAAGCCTGTTAAATTGGGAGTTGGAGCCTCCTTCCAGTTGGAGCTGGGGAATCTAGAGAGTTGTATATTCCTTAAGGCTGGAGCTTGTAAACTAGGGGGTTGGAGCCTCCTTCCAGTTGGAGCTGGAGAATTTAGGGAGTTGTAGCTTCCTTCAGGTTGGAGCCTGTAAATAGGGGGTTGGTTCCTCCTTCGATTTCGTGCTGGAGAATATTCAAAGTTGGTGCTTCTTGTGGATATAATATTCAATATATATATTAAAAAGCATTCCATGGATTTCTCCTATTTGGGTTTCCACGTAAAATTTGTGTGTACTGTGTATATGTGGTTATATGTTTATGATATCTTGAATGAAATCATAAGTGATAGATTGTTGATGACTTAATTTTTATATTTTATGGTTAAAAACAGTAAAAAGTGCTCAATATTGATTCACCCTACCCCCTATTAGTATTAGTGAATATTCCAACAATTGGTATTGTTATCACATAATCTATACTTGCCCAAGCCTAAAGGAAAGTAAGCCTAGATTAACATAACACATAGGTAAACCTATCATTGCCACCCCAATATGGTACCTCTTTCTCTTTAGGAGGAGGAAAACCTCACTTCAAGGGAGATGTCCCATGACCTAGTTGATTGATTAAGGGAAAAACGATATGGTGAAAACCCACCCCTCTCTCTAGGTAACTCAAGAGAATAAATCACTTTGGTGAAGTTGAAAAGGACAAGGGAAAATGAAAATGGGTTTGTATCTTCCCTTTATCATTGAAACACCAAACGTTAGTAGAAATAGTTATAATCAATGACTTCTTAAACAAATTATGTGCTTCCTAAATAAGTTACTATATAATGAAAGTGAGATCATAGTAGCATCAATGTATCTTGAAAGGTGCAAGTTATGATGACAAGGAAGAGATACAATAGTCTTGGAAACTTGATAATGGTTTGTCACTCACACTTTTCAAGATAATTACAAGTCAATGAATGATTTAAATGGATGTCCAAACATATATAACACCATTAATTAATGATGATGACAACAATGAAACAACTTCAAAAAAGTACTATAATAAAGCAATAAGACACTACTTGAATATCCAATTATTATAGTTTTCTTAGTACAAATGCCCAATGGTTTTATGGATGATTTTAGGAATGTTAAGGGCTGCAACAATGGTTGTAACAACAACTATGACAACAATAACAACTTCAGAATTTGCACTCTAAAAGGCAATTAAACATATACATTGACACTTATTGATAGTACCTTGCCTTATAGAATTTATGGGATGACTTAGATGGTTAGTAGGCTAATATAAGATGAAAAATGATAGTTGTAGCAATGATTATGACATCAAAAAATTAGTTGTTAGTATTTCTAGACTAGGTTAGCAAATTAGTAGAGTATGAAGTGAAAGAGTTTGAGTTGAGTCTTGTCAAGAAGTAAGAGAAGAGGACTAGTGACTTCAAGGGTAATGGAGTCAAGGAGCATGACTTCTTCTAAGACTGTAAATTAATGATGATGATGCACAAAAGTCTAAGAGGGAAAAAAACATAGGATAAGTAGTAACTTAAGTCCTCCTAGTATTTGACCTCAAGAGACAAGATGCTAGGGTGAAGGAAATTCTAGGCCCTACCACCTTGCTCTCCTTAGCCTTTTTATGGAGTAAAACATATGCAACAATAACTAAGTCCAAACCCTTAGAGTGCTAGCAATTTAGGGCTCTAGGGTTTCACTAGTTACTAGATCAATTCAATGAAAAGCTTGGAAAATAAAAAGTAAGAAAGTACCAAATTAAGTTTCTTACTTCAAGCATTAAATACGCCATGCAATTTCATAATCTCGTGTGAGAAAATAAAACCATACAATAAACCATTCAATAGATGAAAAACTGCATATTTTACTTACTTACACCAAGAATAATCATGAGAATACCATGCAAGATCACCATAAAAATTACAAAATCGACCCAAGTTGCAAAAATAAACCTTAAACAAGAGTGCCGCCTCACAATTTCAGCCAATAACCAGCACTAGGGAGAAAATTTCAGACCTCTTGTATTAAATGACAAGTTTTTATGAAAATGAATATCACTTTCTACTTATTTATACAAATTTTAACCTAAAACTAATTTCAATTCATAATTATTGGGCCAACCTGGCCAGTTTTTTACACAAATTAATTTTGGACAAAATAAAATTAATTTTCATCTAAGAATCACTCTAGGGGTGACACCATGCCCCTCTAGGGTGATGTTCAGCCTCAAGTATAGAAAATTGGGAAGGGAAAGCGAAATGTTGGGCCTACAAAGGCCTGAAACCCTTCCCACATGTGCCAATTCCTTATAAATTTCGTTCAAGATGACAAGACCATTTATGGATGATGTCTAGGGTATCCATGATGACATCCAGGGATCTCAAGGGCTAATTTCCATGTGGGAAGATAAAAGTCCCTTGGGTCTAGGTATGCAAGGGTGCCTCCAAAGACAATGTCCTTATTTCTCCCAGTGCAAGTCTTCAATTTCTTATTATCCTTGGTTGGGGTTTTAGCATCCATTTGTGGGCTTTAAGCCCCCATGAAGTTCCAAGCTAATCATTCCCTCATGTGTACCTGTCCACTGGGAAATTTCCTATAGAAAAAACAAGTACGCCCTATAGGGTTTCACAAGTCACAGGGATCATAGCATGTAAATCAGATCCAATAATTAAATTACCCAAACATGTGCATCAAAACCCCCTTAACCTAGACAAATTCTCAAAGACGTTACATAATTTAACAATTTAGATTTGGAGAAGATCTAAGGGTGTCTTATTGGGATAACCTCTCTTAAGTTTGGGGTGTTTCCCAGGTGGAATCTATTCCATGTCATGTAAATGTATGAGGTGGCATGGGGTAAATATTTGGGCATGGGGTGCATGTAATAACAACAAAATGTAAAGTCTTACCTGTGGGTTGCTTTATAGAGGGCGAGCTACACCTTATCATAAATTCAATTGTTTCCTTTCCCATTAATTGCCTTTTACTCTTAGCTTTATTTCTTTTGATATTTTTCTTCAAGGGAATAGTTGAGGGCCACTGTCATGGCTTGATGATCAGAGGTGACAGTGTTATCCACAAAAATTTCATGGAAATGAGAAGTTTGGCTCGTGATGAGACCCCCTTTCTCTTGGATATGCTATCAAGAGTAACTACCCTGGTTTGGCTACCAGATATGTGGTAGTGTCATACCGCTACATGCCCATGGTCATAATAGGTCGACGCGTGATGATACCTCCTATCCATAAACTAGTACCTTGAGTGTTTATGTTATCTTATGGGTCCCCTTTTCTTACTAAGAATATTTTCACTGCTTTCTCGAGAATCCTTGGGTGAAGCATATCGAAGGTTTCAACATTGGTTTTTAACTCTTGCTAGCTACTTTTACCCTCTAGGCCTTTATCCAATCCCAATGCCCAAACAAGGATAGGGGAGATGAAAGGAATAAATATGGAAAATGGTAAGTATGGAGGGAACAAATGATGATTTTTCACAGATCCACCGAGTAGAAGACCATCCTAAAAGGAAATCAACTTACTAGGGCACCATGTCACCCTTTCAGGTATGAACGAGGCAAAGATAATGATTTCCAAGAAAACATCATGAAATGAAGAAGGATTCAATACAACATATTCAAGTGCTTCAAAAATAAGAGTGATACATACCATGATACCTAGACTCATTACCTCATGGAGAAAGACTCACCGCTACTTCAGGACTAGGTTGGTGGGATGGATACTGCTGGTGGTGATAAGTGGACTACAATGAAGAATAGAGGGGCCCTCTGGGGCCATGCGCATGTCCTCTAGCTCTCGGTTCTCCATGTATAGAACATGTGGGCATTGAGACGTGATCTCCTTACTTATCCCTAGGCTAGGGGATAATAGGTATCAGAGTAGGTCCTTCAGAAACAGTCTAATCACTAGAAGGTAGATCATCGAGTGCACCAAAAATGGGATTCCATTGTTTGATGGTCAGAGGTATGCCTTATTAACCGTAAGGATGGAAAAGTTTGTGAAAGAACAAGGATTTGATGTATGGAAAGCAGTAGTAGATGCATACGACACACCTGCCACTTCCCCAACAGATAAATATGGAAATAATCTTAGTGAAAATAATTCAAAGGCTAAAAATGCTATTTTGAATGGCCTGATTGATTCAATATATGTTAAGGTTATTCCAAAGTCAAAGGGGCAAAGCTTAAAAGTTATAGAGGTCAATTTGAACAACTAAAAATGAAGGAATATGAAGATATTACACCTTATTTTCTATGAGTTTATGAAATAGTGAATGCTATTAAAGGCTTAATAGAATAAATTAAAGAATCAAAAGGTACTAAGGTCTCTTCCAATGAGATTTGATCCTAAAATTTCATCCCTAGAATAAAGAGAAGATCTTGATACATTGAGAATGGATGGGTTTCATGGAATCCTTACAGCTTATGAAATGAGAACAAAGTATAATAACCCATCTAGGAAGGAAGAAACCTTCAAAGCATCCAAGAAGAGAATAAATAATAAGAATAAGTCAAACTGCAGCTGCAACGACGATTTTGATGAAGATGAAGAAATAACCAACTTTGTAAGGAAGTTGAAGAGAGAAACTGGAAAGTACAAAGGTAATATTCCTTTAATATCTTTAATTGTAGTAAAATTTGGCATTTTGCTGCTAAATTTCCGTATTCTAAGAATTAAGAAAGTGATCAAGAAGAAGTTCCCAAGAAAGAAAAGAAATATAAAAAAGGAAACAGGAAATAAAATAAAAGAAAAGTCTTCAAGAAAATCCTCTACTCAAAGAAGAAAGTTCCTCATCTGATGAGGATGATGATAGTGACAATGACTCATAAAGGGTTATGTTTATGGCATTGGAAACTCAACAAAATGATTATGAAGAAGAAGGTGAAGTAGATCTTGAAGAAGAGATAACCATTGCCTTAAGTGAACTAAAAAGAGAAAGAAAGAAAAACAAGTCCCTCAAGGAAGAATTGATCAAGATAAAGGAAGGTTCTCAAAATTCCAACAAAAACTCTGAAGAAGTCTAGAAGATTATTATAAATCTAAAGGTCTCATTTGAAGAAGACATAAGGATTGAAGAAACACTCAAAAACTAGTTGGAAAAAAAGAGTAGAAAATAAACAAGCCTTTGGAAGCTTAAGTTAATCAACAAGAAAGAAGACTTGAAGAAGAAATAATCTCTTTGAAAACCCAACTTGAAGAAGAAAAGAGAAAGAAATAAGTGATTATTATCCAGATGATAAATAAAGAAGAATATTGTGGGAAGCTTGAAGAATAAGTCATCACATTAAGGATTGAAGTTTTCAAGATGAACAAGAACTTGAAGAGCTCTTAAGTACTAGAAGATATTCTTAGTTGTCAAAGGTCACCCATCAATAAAATAAATCTTGGATACATCGGTGAGGCCTCATGCAAATAAGATGCAAATGCCAATCCAAACAAGAGCGTCGAAGAGAGAGGAAGCTCCACATAGTCAATAATGAAAGTTGAAGAGAAGTGTTCCATATTGCCAGAAAAGAAGAATGAAGAGAAGACTAAGAACTATATAGACATTCTAAAAGGAAGGGATCATGATTAGCAAGAGTCAAAGAGGAATGAATGAAGAAGAGGTGTATCTCTAAGAAGAATTTCTACCTCCAGGAATCAAAGAATATTCAATCATTGTGAAGGAAACAACAAAAGAGAAGATCGTGATCAACTAAGGCATGAATTCAAAAGGGATGCATCACAAAGAGGATCACTTGCTTCTAGGTATCAAATTTTATTTCCAAGTTATTGTTTTACTTGTAATAAATTTGGAGATAAAACTGTAGATTGCAGAGCGTATGGAAGAAATGTTCAAGAAAGAGATGTTTATGTGCCCCCCTACAATATTAAAGGTTATAAATTTCACAATGATGGACACAACTCATGATTGTAGAAGCATGATGATTCCTTCCTTGAAGGAAAACACTAATATCAAGTACAAGAAGGTTTGGAGAAGAAAACATAAACAAGAAGATCAAGTGAATGAAGAACTCCCAAAGATTATACTCACATGATTTGCATATGTCCAAGATCATGATCAATCTATAGGAAAAGAGGAAGGTGTCATAACTCAGAATGATGACCTCACTGCATAGAAAATTTATATATTTTTCTCAGCAATCTGGCTTGGAGACTCCCAGTAATGTGAATATTGAAGAGGTGGAGTCTAAGCAACAACTATTGCATATTGGAAAACTATATTTTGGGTAGTCTAAAGTGTTTGCATATTTTGGGAAGGAAGATATTGAATGGTATGATGGCATAGGTACAAAATGTCTCTTGATAGATTGGTTGATTAAGGAGAAGTTTTCAAAACACATCCCCATGCATGTATAAATAGGTCAACTGGAAGTTATGAGGAACATCATTGGCACATTTTTGAGGTAGAGATTCGTGATCGTATAGAGAATTTCAAGCATGTATTCATGCAAGGATATATTCATAACATATTTGAGAATATGTCCTTGTTTCAAACTTTTAGAGTTTGATTTGAAGATAAAGCAAACTACTGGCAAGAATATGTTGTGATCAATTGCAACAAATTTAGAGAATAGTAAAGTGACAGATGGGTTATCATTGTGTGCAGTTGAGTAGCAGAGTCATGGATAGTTTTGTGGCATATGGAAAATGATGAATTCATGAGATATCTGGTAGGTATAGAATATAATACTTGACATGAACCAGAGAAGATACATGACAGTGGATGAAAGAATGAGATCAAGAGGAATTACATAAATACTCGATTTCTCTGTTGTCAAGAGGAATGTTCAATAAATAATATGACTCAGAAAAGAAGCATATTGATAGGTGGAACTAGCAAGTCACAGGAAGGAAAACCATGAGAGGCACAACAAGACATAGGGAGAGAAACCATTAGCACGATTTATACTCTCAAGGGTATATTGCTGAATGATTATGTCATTGATGTCAACTCAATGAAGACATGACAAGCCATGAAGACTTGAATTCAAGTGATGAAGGAACTTTGACTTGAACTCTTTTAATATATGTCAGTGGATTACACAAAGAAGTACCAATGGAAAAAATGAAGCATACATATGAAGCCCCACATTCATCTACAAAACCTTGTGCAAATAATACAGGGGAGGAGAATTTGTCAAGGGGAGTTACCCTTATCCATTTATGTCAAAGGGGGAGAGAAATATTAAAGGCATGAAAATAGGGGGAGCTCATGAAGATAGGGGGAGAAATGGTCACAAGGGGAGCATGATTTTTTCCATCAATGCTAAAGGGGGATATTGTTGGAAAATTGGTTATCATTGATGTCAACTGTAGAAGAAGTCCAAAATCCCCTATCAGTGATGGGTTTATTTGAAGGAGTTTCAAAAGTGGTCCCCTTATGGAATATCTATAAGCATGACCCTCACATGAATATGCTTTGTAGAATCCTACAAGAAGCCTCAATTCTTAATAAAATAAGTTACAATGTATGGTAAACAATCCCTGAAGATATGGTCGGAAAGGCCTAGAGGTTTGGTCATGAAGCCCAGAGTTGATTCAAGAAAAAGGGTATGAAGGACATTGAAAATGAATGTAAAAACTCATTGGATTGATAGTCCTCTTCAAGCCTTTTCCAATGGTAGGTGGCGCACCATGTGGTTCTCATGGTTGAGAAGATATGCTCTCTTAAATATGAATTCTCAAAAGAAAGTGAATAATCCCCCGATCTAAGGACAATAAGTTACAATTCAACCCCAATATTAATTAAAGGATAAAAATGGTTACAAATAAGAAGTTATAGGTGGACCCTAAAGTCAAGTAAAGGAGGTAAATGAAATGGTATAAATACCTATCAATATCCTCTCATTTTGGTCAAGCAAGTTTCATAAACCAAGTGTGTGATATCTTAGCACAAGTAAAGTAGTTGAATTGTGTGAAGGATGGTGTTTTCGAAATTGCAAATGTGAGAAGGGTTTTCGGGAAACCCTATTTGAGTAGAACTTCACGGGTCAGGTATAGGGTGTCTCATGAGGACCCCACACATTTCACAATACTTGTCACACTAGGCCCCGCCTGTTGCCCATTCTAGTCCTGCAAGCTTGAGGACACGTTTAAATAAGGTGTTATTCTCTTGATGCTGAAGTTATGTAAGGTTTGATGATTTGTGATCTCATGCACCAGGTTTTCAGATGTTGAAAGATATGTGTTGGGCCCCTCATTTTTGGATGAGAAGCTGTATAAGAAGGACTATAGTCCCAGTTTTGGTTTAGCATGAGTTGCACAAGCTATAGAAGAAGTTGGATAGTGAAGCAAGGAAAGTAACAAAAATTAGTTGCGAAAAGGATAGTGCAACGACAACAAGGCAAAATAAGTTGCAATAGAACAAGAAAGCATGTGAGATCAAAGATAGAAGACACTAATTAGCCTATATAAATGGATGAATATGACTGAAAAAGGGATTGTTCTCATGATTGTAAAAGGGTTCTCCCCTTGTTGTTCTATTTTGATTGATTGATTTTTGTTGTTGTTGTTATTGTTACTAGGTCAATTTTGAGTTCAGAAAATGTAATATGTATATCATTTTGGGAAATAGAGCTCTGGGACATGGATCCAGAGCTAGGAGTCTGTAACAGAGAATTACTTTGTATCTCTAAAGTTGTATCTGATAAGATCTGAAGATAATATATAAAGAAGGCTCCGAAAGTTTGAAATATATTGCATCATTTTGTGTTTATGCTTATGTGTTTTATATTTACAGTACTTATTTATGCTTCATAACTTCCATATGATGTGTCTATGTATAAATGATTTTCGCAACCTAAGTAGCTTCGGTTCCCATGTTATGAGCTCAGATTTGTTCTGTAGTTATCTTTTCTTGTGCAATATCACGATGAATCCTAAAGGTTTTGTGAACCCACCTAGGTATTCTCCTTTCCATTCCCTATCCTTCCATCTTGGTTGCATTTCAAGTGAGGCTTCTTCTCTTCAGAGGAGATGAAAATTCCAGTGCTCTACACTACACGATACCTTTTTTTGGTAACCTGAGAAGGACCCTGGTCTGATCAATTCTGCACCAACAAAATGGTTTCATTTTTGAGACCTGCGTTAAAAGAGAACCTGTAGGGAGGCTGCTTTCGTGGATTCATAGATCTAATATTAACCAATGGTGGGAGAGAAATTGTGACGCATTCATATGGAAAGAAGCGGAGCTGAAAAGAAAATTTGTGAAAGAGACTCGGGAGGCAGTCTTTTAATTAGAAAGATCGAGTGACCAACACGAGATATTATGGGTTAAGTTCCCAGAAGAAATTTTCCACTGGATAGATAGGCTCCAAGAAGCTCCATATTTCCAAGAATGTGTCAAGAGGACATGTACTTGGGATACATAAAAGATTGCAACACTTCATCGACTGGATCGTCCAGTGATGCAAGTGATTGAATTCTGGGTCAATACCATATTAGAAGGACACATTATTGAGTTTGTAGCTGAGAACCACCAATATTTTTCACGAGTAGAAGTGGATTTCAAGAAGGGATAAAGGGGAAGACTTCTTAGAGAAATCCTCCTTGTGGATTAAATTTTTCTTGATGGAAGAGGGGATGTTGACTATGTCCCCAACTGAGATGGCAACATAAAAACCCTCGCTTGGGGTAGGGTGAGTTTGGGGTGGAGTCATGGCTTGAGAGAGGGGAGAGGGTTCTTTGATAGATGGGGGAAACAACAAGAAATGGACTCAATAGACAAGCGAGCCTTGAAAATATCTGCCATAGTTGAGAAGTGGTGGTGCGGTAAGATAAAGAAAGAAGTAAAATAGTCCGAGAAGTTGCGGAAAGAAGTCGTACCAGGATAAGTAGAGGAAATACAGATGAAAGAGCTGTGGAATATGAGAAGATAGGAAATATTGGCCAGTCAAAGATTAAGTGAGAGAGAAGTGTAGAGAGAAAGAAGTCCCCAGGAGGGTGGACAAGAAGGAGAATGTGTAGAAGCAAGGGAGAAGGAAGCCGACATGGATATTGAAGAGGAAAGAGAATATTCATCCCCAATGCCAGGAAATATTGGGAATTCGGCTAAAGAGACTGCTCCATAGGAAGAGAACGAGACCCCTTAGATCAAAGAAACTCACCCCGAAGCCAATGTCTCCAACCCCGAATCACCCATACCCCAATGGTCTTCTATACAAGCGGTAAATTAAATACTACCTTCTTATGTTAATTATGTTCCAGTACAATTAGTTAGTCAGTCACAACTGGGAAGTCCGAGTATAGCGAGGATATTGGGATCCCCTAGTAGGTCACAACCAAGAACGTTAGGTTTCATTTTGGTAGGAGCAGCAAGATCACCAATGGTTGGTCACGTAGGAGGTTCGATTGCTCGATACCCATAATTCTAGGGTAAGTGAGACAAAGATGTTGAGCAACATTGGTTCTTGTGTGAAGCAATCTAGAGGTCCAGAGGGACTCTAGATGCGAATAAGTTGGTTGATTTCAGGACTACCTTGAGAGGTCCTTCTCTCAAATGGTACATGAAGGTTATTGAGCTAGGAGTGCTAGGAATGCGAGGTCAAGCGTTCACACTTGAATAGGTATGGACAAGGTTCATAACGGAGTTTAAGATACCTCTGTCAGAAAAACAAGCTCTGTCTAAGTTGCGTGAGATTCAAAAAAGGGAAGGCGACTCAGCCTGGGAATACATCCAAAAGTTTAAATATGCTATAGGGAGGTTAGCGCATCCGATTCATGAGGAACATCAAAGAGAATGGTATATTTAGGGATTTCTACCTCTGACATGGATTCCGTTAATGCAACAACGGATAACCACTTTGATAGATGCCTTGGAATAATCAATGAAGATTGAAGCCATGGAAGGATATGTGGGGATCCTGAGAGTGACCAGACCCCCAGTAGATGCAAATTTGGTGCAACTACAAGGGAAAATATCAATGGTTACAGAGAATATTCAAGAATTGACGATACCTAGACTGGGACGACCGCAATTCTGGTGTACCAGATGTTACATAGAAGGACATCTCGTAAATGAATTCCCATGAATAAGGGGAATGGAACCTCCTCAGAATCCTATGGGATCCTCACCGGGACCCATGGGAGGAGTTGTGAAGTATCTGGGAATTTACCATTCCATAACCCCACCCCATATCATGCTTTTCCAGGGAGCCAAGCAGTGCCAACAGTTGAGTATTGCGAGATTTGTTGAATTCATGGGCATGGGCTGAGACAGTGCCCCATTATTCAAAAGTATTCAACAGTACCAAATATTGTAAACTCTGAGTTTTGCGCAACTACCACACATAATACTAATCAGTGTAGAACGTTGGATGCACTTGCGGACAGGTTGGATCAAACAACATTCAGGGTGAATGAAACCCCTCAGGGATCGGGAAGAGGTCGAGGAGGTGGAGCTGAAGGAGACTTCACAGGAGGAAGAACCGGGGGAAGAGGACCAATTAGATGTGACAACTGTGATGAGAAAGGCCATATGGCTAGAGACTATCCTCATTTGAGGCAACCATGGTGCTCTCACTACAGAACCAATGGGTACGCAACTGAAGACTGCCCAGAACTAATTGCAAAGTGGGAAGATCAGGTACGTCAATGAGAAAATAACCTCATAAGTTCAAAAATAAAGAGAGTTATTAGAGGACAATTTCCCAACCTTAATATCGTCACTCGAGGAGGGGAAAACACTGGAGCTAATGCTGACAATTTACCTCAGATTCAGAAGGAAGCACCTAAGGAAGACATGTATGATCCTCTGAAACATAAGTTCTTCTTTAAATATGCCATAGAAGTATTTTAGAATATCCCTAGCCATGAGATGCAAGAGAAGCCCCCAAAACCTATTGTTTACCCTAAGATTTTACAAGTCCTTTCTTAACCCTCTACACCCAGAAACCTTGTAGTCACACTCAGACAACCTGAACAACCACAAAATGTAGTTGACCTTTAGTTTAAGTTATTTTCTGATATTCTTGGGAATGACCAATTAACATAAAAGTTGTGCAATTTACTTTACCTAGTTCTAGGGAACGAAGAACCTACAGAAGAAAGAATAAGGACTAATCTTCGTGAGAAGAGTACTCAGAGAGTGCAGAGAAGGAAAGTATGAACTGGAAAATAATTTAGACTAGTAGCCCAGCTAGACGAGTTTGATATTAAGGATGTTATGTTAGATCTAGGATCTTATGTTAACATACTTCCTAAAAAGACTTGGGAAGCCTTAGGAAAAACCCAGTTGACATATTCCCCAATCCAGATAAGGATGGCCAACCAGTATTGTATTTTCCCAATAGCAAGACTAGAGAATGTGGAAATAGATGTTGCAGGAGCGAAGACTGTAGCTGAATTTGAGGTGATTGAGATTAAGGCGGATACGGAATTGTATCCTACACTACTTGGTATTGATTAGGCCTATGAAAACTATGCAGTGATTGACCTAAAGAAACACACTATGAAATTTGAGGCAGATGGAATCCAGGTAGTTCAACCCTTGGATCTGTATGTAGGCCCTAGATATACGGAGGAAATAGATAACAATATGGAGGGAAAATACTTGGATCAATTGTAAACTGTAACAACAGGAACAAGAGAAGATTACATAAATCCTACTGTTGATGGATCGGTAAGTTGGAGGAGTATACAGTCAGCGGACGAAGATTCAGAACTAGCATTTGATAGTTGGCAGTAGGGATTGTACGAAATATTCTCAATAATATGCACAACTGTCAGGGAAAATAGATGGGTTGGTACCTCAAGACTTAACAATTTTCTGCTCAACATGGAAGAAAAGGTAGTAGAGGATCAAAGGATCTCAACATTGGATTTAGCCCTCTAGGACACCCCTGCCAGATGGTGGACCAATCACAAAGACGTACTTAAATATTGGGATGATGTGAAACAAGCTATGAAATATAGATTTCAGGATGGAATCAAAGATGCAGATGGATTTCCAAGTTGCACAACTGTTCAGTGGAGAGTCTGATCCTAAAGAACATATTGAATAGTGCGTGGCATGGTGTCAAGTTGCGGAAATATCCTCTCGCTTCTAGTTTCAAGTATTTCCCCACTCACTAAGTCCAATCCCAAAATATTGGTTCATGCATGAAGAAACCAGAAGACAAACCAATGATTGGAAGACGTTGGGAGATCACTTTTGCAAGGACTTCTCGTTTATAAGTAAGTACCCTGAGAATGAAGTAGTCCTGCAAAGAATTAAAGAATTCCTTTTTACAGACAATGGTAATCAGAAATCAAACCTAATGGTATGTGCAAAGAATAGCTGAGAACTTCAGACTCCTATTCACCTAAACTCGGACAAGAGACCTATAGAATGCTATAAGATTGAGAATGATTTGGAAAGCCCAAATGATTTAGAAGAATTGAGAAACCTAGCCATTAAGGAAACATAAGGGAATAGAGAAATCCAGAACATCATACCCAGTTAGACTGATGGTTCTTATAATCACCCATTGAATTTGTGCAAAGTCAATATAGGGACCACACACCAACCTAAGATAACTATGGTGGGAAATTATTGGGATGAGAAAACTAGTCAATAAATACAGAGTTTGTTGTGGGAATATGAGGATTTGTTCCCAAAGACATTTTCATAGTTAAAAGGGATTAAAGGAGTTATGGGAGAAATGAAAATTGAATTAAAACTAGGATCAAATCTTGTGAGGCATAGACCATACCACCATAACCCTAGAGTGAAAGAGAAGATTAAGAGGGAAATAGACAAGATGTTGGAATCTAGACTTATTTTTGTAGTGGAAGAAGAAGAATGGGTCAGCCCAATAGTCATCCAGAGAAAGAAAGGTGCAAAGCATATTAGGGTCTGTGTAGACTACAAAATACTTAACTTTGCTTGTGTGCATGACCCTTTTCCAACACCTTGTACTGATCACGTGCTAGAATAGGTTGCGACGAAAGAGTCTTACTCATTTACATATGGATTTTCCAGGTATCACCAAGTAAGGATTGTTGAGGAGTGTTGATACTGAGAGGGGGGTGAATCAGTATCAAGTAAAATTTAAAACCTTTTTCAACTTATACTTAAACCATTCAACTATATCCAATGAGAAATGAACAATAGTATAAGAGTTACACCAATAGACCACAATACACCATGCACAATATATGAGAAATAATCAATAGTTATTGTGCAAGGGAAGTAATGACTTCCAAAGGTAGCTACAACTTCCAAATGTAAAGGGAGGGATAAACCTCCAAGAGGAATATACAATACTCCGATATCAAGAGAGAGTTGAACTCTCCATCCTTGTCGCTTCCTTCCACCCAAGAATATATGAGATATAATAAAACTTTACATTAAATCATCACCATCAACCAATCATCACATATAACCTCATAATGCTTCCTGAGACTTCTTCAATTTCTGAAATTCTTCAATTCTTGGAGTACTCTGATTCTATATATAATATTACTCAATGCTTTCTCTAAAACTCCTCCAATTTTCACTCCTTGAATCCTCCCCAAAAAGAAGTTATAGAAATAATGGTAGACTTTATGCAATTCTAGTCTATTCAGGAGATCGAACTGGTACAGAATGCCTCGTGCTCAATATTTAACATCCAATTCTGAAACTTGCACAAAAGAAACTAACTTCCGTACTCTTTCCAATGAAATTTTTCCCATGTAATTTGGATTCTAGATGAAGAAGTTATGACTTTTTTATCCGGAACACCTGTTTATTGACTAGCTTCAGGACTGGTCACAAACCCTATCTTCCACAGAGTGTATCTCCATAATTATAGCGAATCAAGAGATGAAATTTTTACTAGAGGTACCTTGATATGTATTCTCAATACCATAGAGATTTCACCATTGGAATCATTCTAGAAAAAATGTTATAGAAAAAATGGTAAGATGACCTGAAAATAACATACCTTAGAACACATCACCAAAAGACTTCATCCTTCCTTGAAATCCGACCTTCTTTACTTCTTATTTCCTATGAAATTCAAATTTTATCAAAATTAATGTATAATGATTTTTATTTATACCATTTATGTCACTTCATTTTAACATTAGGTTTGACCTGACACTTTCTTATTTTGTAATTCGTTTCTTTAATTATATTTAGGTCCTACATGTACTTCCTTCTTCAATTCACTTTGTCATCTTCAAAAATTCATTTCCCCTCAACCATGAGGATCCACGTGACATGCCACATACCGTCGGAATTAACATGATGTATACTATCCATTCATGGGTGTTGTATATGCATGTGCATTGTCCTTCATGTCCAAATACCTTTATCAATCTTGCGGTCCAAAACCCATGACCAGGGTTGACATCAATGACAACAACCAATCTTCCAACAATCTCCCCCTTTGTCATTGATGGAAACACTCATGCTCCCCCTATCATCATGATCCCAATTTCTCTCCCCCTTTGACATCAATGGAAAAGGTTAGGGCTGCTCCCCCTGAGTTTAATGAAAAAATGTAACTCTCTTCTTTGGGGCTGCTCTCCTTGAACACGTGGCACTCAATAATACTTCATCCTTATTTTTGGTCTTTGGGACTTTTTCTTCCTTAGAATCCTTTTGTGTGGCTTCTATATTTTCTCTCTTCTTCATGTCTAGGATGTATATGTTGTTCGTTCTTCTTGTTGCAGTTGCAACCAATCTTCCTAAGTTATTGTCTCTGATTTTACATTTTCGGGAATCAAACGTAAGAGTGTATCCTTGATCACACATTTTACTAACACTGAGTAGATTATGATTCAAGTATTCAACCAATAGAACATTCTTTTCTTTTACATTTTTTTCCAAGCTCTACTACACCTTCTCCAAGTATTTTGGCAGATGAGTCATCTCCAAATGCAATATTTCCACCCTTTCTCTTCAAGTTGATGAATTTGTCTTGATCCCCAATCATGTGTGAAGAACATCCACTGTCTATGTACCATTCATATTCTTCTTTACATTCTTCAGCAGTCAATGCTATTCGAAAATCTTCATTGCTTGGAATATCTTTCCTTCTCCATACTGTGGTTGGCATAGGGACATCTTCATTCATATATCTGCAATCTCGTGCTTTGTGACCAAGATAATTACATTTGTAGCATGTAATATTTTTGTCCATCAATGCAGAAAATGAATTATAACTTATGTTGACAAATCCATGATTATTTCTATATCTTCTATTTACACCATTCATGTTTCTTGCGTATGTGTTCCTTTGATTGATTATGCAATTAATTGCCTTATGTCCAAATTTTTTGCAAGTATAACAATGACCAAGAAAGAAATTTTGATACCTTGGAGTAAGTGGGATTCTTTGTGATGTAGTCCATCTGGGTTCATGTTCTATTCTTCTGTAGTTTCCTTCATATTGATTGAAGATTCTTTGATTCCTGAAGGTAGGAGGTCTTCTTGGATATTCATCTCTTTTGTAATCATTCCTTCTTTCTGGTATCCTGGTCCACTTCTCATCAACTATCTGTGTAGC
>ML784730.1:355998-380800 GCA_009831015.1 Picea engelmannii
GGCACTTGAGAGTTTCTTAAGCTCTTCCTCAATGAGACAACTTCTTGTTCAAGTTTCTCACAATCTTCTTCTTTCTTCTTCATTTGGACATTCCTTACTTCTCCTATTATTCTTTCTTCTTCGAGTAGAGTTTTCAAGGAAATTGTTTCTTCTCTTAGTTTCTCAAAGTCTTCTAATTGTTTCTTCAATATTACAACTGTCTTTTCACAACTACTCAATTCACTTCTTAGTTTTCTTTGCGTGTCTTTGAGCTTGCTATTTTCAATCTCAACTTGCTTCAATTTTTTAAGATTCTCATCTTCTTGTTGAATAATTTTTTATTTATTTTTTCTTCTTCTTCAGTGTCATTTCTTTCAATCCTTGGATGAGGACATTCAAATTCAACATGACCTACTCCTTCATAATTAAATCAAAATAACTGACCTCTATTTTCTTCTTTAAAATCTAAGATGTTGTAATTTGCTTCAACTTCTTCTTCTTCTTCTTCTTCGTCTTCTACATCTTCCCTTACATAAAGGCCTTGTAGCTTGTCCCAAGTCTCTTTTGATGATGCACATGATCCCATGTTGGATTTCACTGAATTTGTCAATCCATCCAGGATGGTATCTATTGCCAATTTGTTGTTCCTTTTTGCTTCCTTCTGAGCCACAGTATTTGGTTTCTTCAAAGCGTTGTATCCTGAAGCAACTGAGAACCAAACATCTACCCCAAGAGATTTCAAGTAAGTTTCCATTCTATTACTCCAGTGTTCAAAATTTATTCCATCAAATGGTGGAATCCCATTTGGAATTTTGTCTTCCATTTCTTCTTAGGATCTTCCTTCCAGTGGTTAAATTGTACTGAAGGTAACCGACTCTGATACCAATTGTTGATATTGAGAGGGGGGTGAATCAGTATCAAGTACAATTTAAAACCTTTTTAAACTTATACTTAAACCATTCAACTATATACAAGGAGCAATAAACAATAGTATAAGAGTTACACCAATACACCACAATACACCATGCACAATATATGAGAAATAATCAATAGTTATTGTTTAAGGGAAGTAATGACTTCTAAAGGTAGCTACAACTTCCAAATGTAAAAGGAGTGATAAAGATCCAAGAGGAAGATACAATCCTCCAATATCAAGAGAGAGTTTAAATCTCCATCCTTTCCCCTTCATTCCACCCAAGAATATATGAGAGATAAGAAAACTTTACATTAAATCATCACCATCAACCAATCATCACATAGAACCTGATAATGCTTCCTGAGACTTCTTCAATTTCTACAATTCTTCAATTCTTGGAGTACTCTGATCTTATATATAATATTACTCAATGCTTTCTCTGAAACTCCTCCAAGTTTCACTCCTTGAATCCTCCCCAAAAAGAAGTTATAGAAATAATGGTAGACTTTATTCAATTCTGGTCTATTCAGGAGACCGAACTGGTACAAAATGCCCCATGCTCAATATTTAACATCCGATTCTGAAACTCACACAAAAGAAACTAACTTCCATACTCTTTCCAATGAAATTTTTCCCGTGTAATTTGGATTCTCTATGAAGAAGTTATGATTGTTTAACCCATAACACCTTTTTATTGACTAGCTTCAGGGCTGGTCACAAACCCTATCTTCCACAGAGTGTATCTCCATAATTATAGAAAATAAAGAGATGAATTTTTTACCATAGGTATCTTGATATGTATTCTCAATACCATAGCAATTTCACCATCTGAAACATTCTAGAAAAAAAGTTATAGAAAAAATGGTAAGATGACCTGAAAATAACATACCTTAGAACACATCACCAAAAGACTTCATCCTTCCTTGAAATCCAGCCTTCTTTAATTCTTATTTCCTATGAAATTCAACTTTTATCAAAATGAATGTATAATGATGTTTATTTATACCATTTATGTCTCTTCATTTTAACATTAGGGCCGACCTGACACTTTCTTATTTTGTAATTCTTTTCTTTAATTATCTTCAGGGCCTACATGTACTTCCTTCTTCAATTCACTTTGTCATCTTCAAAAAATCATTTCTCCTCAACCATGAGGATCCACGTGACATGCCACATACCACTGGAAACAACATGATGTATACTATCCATTCATGGGTGTTGTATATTCATTTTCATTATCCTTCATGTCCAAATACCTTTATCAATCTTGCGTTCCAAAACCCATGACTAGGGTTGACATCAATGACAACAATGAATCTTCCAACAGAGGAGGAAAAAAACAATACCACATTCATAAGTTAATGGGGTTTATTTGTATACAATGTGATGCCATTCGGCCTAAAGAACGCCCCTTCAGTTTTTTCAAGGATTGTAATAGCATATTTCCGATAATTTATTCACAAGTTTATAGAAGTTTATATGGATGATTGGACAATATATATCCTGCTCAAGAAACATGTAGCGCTACTACGTCTGATGTTTCACAGATTTAGGGAATTGCATATATCGTTGAACCTCAGAAAATGTATATTTTGTGTACCATATGGAAATTTGTTGGGCCACATAGTATGCCGAGAAGAAGTACTGGTAGAGCCAGCCAGATTTGTAGTCATTGTGAACATGTCGCCACCTACAAGTGCTAAGCAGTTGTGCTCCACGTTGGGACACATAGTGTACTACTGCAGGTTCATCAAAAGATATGAAAACATCACTACACCACTAGAAAATATACTAAACAAGGCCGAAGTGTTCCAATGGACCCTAGAATGTTATAAAGTTTTCGAAACCCTAAAGGAGAAGCTCAACACATCACCTATTCTGATATTTTCAAATTGGGAAAATGAATTTCAAGTCCACGTAGATGCTTCAAGTATTTCCTTAGGAGCTATCTTAGTGCAACCAGGAGATGTATCCATGCATCATCCTATCTATTTTGCGAGAAGGAAGTTGTCACAAGATGAGAACAACTATACAACGATGGAAAGGGAGGGTTTAAACATGATTTATGCTTTGTAGAAATTTAGACATTATTTGTTAGGTTCTCATTTTAAGTTCTTTACTGATCATTCTGCATTAAAATATCTATTTAACAAACCTATGTTGGAAGGGATAATTCATAGATGGTTGCGACTGTTTCAGGAATTTTCTTTTGAAGTAATGATTAAGCCTGAAAGATGTAACGTAGGGTCTGATCACCTGTCTAGATTAGAGTCGGGGGAAAGTGGCAGAGCAGTTGATGATCAACTCCCATATTGTTGGTATCAGAAGTCACTCCTGGATTGCTTGTAGGAGCAGAGCCCGACGCCCATCAGTTTAATGTCACGATTTGTTTGAAAGGGTGATCGAATGGAGGAAGGCTCAGAACAGTGGTCTCAACTCAGAAGCTAGGCCAGGCATGCATGAACGAGTGAGGTCTTGATAAACTTCAAACAGTGAGTCGCAAATAAAGGGTGAGTAGGGGGAAGACTTGCATGAGAAGGGTGCGAAGGTCTATCATAAACATCAGGTTCATCACAGACTGGAGAAGAAAGTATTCGAACGCAAGATCCTTTTACATTCAAACACAGAAACCAGAGAATACAATAATGTCACAACAAATCCTTTATCATAACAAGATTGCAATAATCCATGCGAATCCTTCGACTATGAACTCTCTGACATGAGATGAAACACAGATGGAAAAAGAGAATTGTTTGTTATAAACCAAGAAGTCTCAAACACTGATACAAAACTCTGAAAGCTAGAATGTTTGCTGAAACTTTACAGTCGGGAGCTTAGCTCTATCATCGATAGATACAAAAATGGCGAAAACGCCTACATATACTCAAACTAACAACAACAACAAAATCGAGACGTAGCATTGAAAGATTTGCGTCTGCATGGCTTCTGACAACACAGAGGTGCAATCTTTGAATGGTTGTGCAACTTATGGCAGACGCGATCGATCTTCTGACAGTTTCTTCGGCGACTCGACGTGCCTTTAATTCATTGCAGAACCTTCCCATTTTGGTGGAGACGATGTCTAACCACCATCAACCACTTCAATAACTGCTTCTTGGGATTGAGGATGATCTGGCCAGCTTAGCACTTTGGGATATGGAAGAATTCTCACGCTGCCACCTGGAATAACTGAAGGGCTTGGTGGAGAGGCATGGCAACCAGCGCGAAGAACGGGGCGCATGGAAAAGGGGGGGATGGCGTTAGATTATGAGGACATGGAAGAGGAGTGGTGAGGTGTGAGGAGGGTGACAGAGGATGTTTCATGGCGAAATACCTCGGGAGGAAAGAGGGAAGGCGAGAGATAATGAACTCGCCTTTTGGTGAGGGGCCGGCGTGAGGGACACATGGCGAGCGGACGACGAGAAGGAGGGAGGACCATGTGGACCAAAGAGGGGAGGTGGAAGAGTGACACATGATAGCATGAGAAAGGTGGAAAGGAGGATGGCATGATGAGAGAAGGGCCCACGCCAGTTAAACCCAGAGTGGCTGAGTAGGACGAGGCTGTCCAAGAATCGTTGATCCGGGCACTGAAATCTCGGCCGTCAAAAGCTGCTTGGTCGATTCCGAACCCCCCCCTCCACTTAAAGGTAGAAAGGCAGGGGAGGTCCAGAATGGTCTTCATCGTCGTTGATCTGGGCGCGCCAATCTGAACCGTTGGAGAGTTGCGCCCGTGATTCCGGACCCCCCCCCACTTGAAGGTCGAAAGGCAAGGGGGGTTCGAAATTTGCTGTGTGCCATTGATCTAGGCGCACAAATTCCAGCCATCCAAAAGTGATTCCCGTTTAACGCAGATGCGCTCGTGCCCAAAAATTAGGATAAGTGGGTTTTGACCCATCCTCTTACATTTTAACCCCTTTACAAGAAATATCGCTAACATTTGGATCCATGGGGGATAGAGTCATCCCTGTGATGCTCTAAGAACTCTTTTGCAGATTCAGTGCCTTTGTTGTTGGGCTATGGAGTCATTTATTAGTCCGAAAAACAAAATTAGAAACGATATGTACAAAACGAAACAAAAAGAGCCAACTGTGGCTCACAAAAAACACTTTTTCAAGAAATGCCCATTTACTGGGCTGCCAAAAACTTCATTTCCTTCCAGATCCTACAACCTGTACGTGTTGTTTGAAAATACTTCAAGGATATTGAAAGGCCCGATCCAGAGGGCATCAAATTTACTATGTTTGCCCTTTTCCTGCCTGGGTGCATCCCATTTGAGCACTATATCACCCTGCTCAAATTCCTTCTTCTTGTTCTTCCTGTCAAAAGCCTGCTTGATCTTTTGCTGACGATTGTAGGCTCTGTCCATGACCCATTCTTTGATCTGCTGCACTTCCACCATCTGATGAATCCTTCTGAGTATATGATTAGGTTCTCCTTCAAGGACCTGAAGGAAATTTGCCACAGGTAAGGCAAGCTGAGTGGGAAAAACGACCTCTATTCCATAGACAAGTTGGAAAGGTGAGAGACCCAGGGACTTCTTAGTTGTCACCTGATCGGCCCAGAGAGAAAATTTGAGCTTTGAGTCCCAGGCCTTCTGATTGTCCTCCAACAGCTTTTTGATAAGCTTGATCAGGATTTTATTGGAGGACTCGGCCAATCCGTTTCCTTGAGGATAGTATGGAGTAGAGTGAACCAATGAAATCTCAAATTGTTCACAAAATTTGATCAGAGGCTTAGACCTGAAGGGGGAGGCATTGTCAGTGACAATCCTGCTTGGGCAGCCAAATCTGGCTATGATGTCTTCCAAGAGGCTGATGATTACTTTGTGAGAAGTGCTCCTGGTGGGGACAGCCTCTATCCACTTGGTGAAATAATCAGTTGTAGTGAGGATCCAACTGTGTTGGCCACTTGAGGGAGGATGACTCTCTCCGATGAAATCCAATCCCCACTGTTGAAAAGGTGCCGAAACTACCACAGGATTTAACGACAGGGATTTGAGTTGATGTTTACCTGTGAACTTCTGGCACTTGATGCAAGCCCTGACCTCTCTGCAAACATCAGTAAACAAAGTAGGCCAGTAATACCCAGCTCGGAGGATCTTGTGAGCTGTGGTCTTCCAAAAATGATGCCCCCCATAGAGACTACTGTGAAAATCAAACATCACCTTCTGGGCTTGCAGCGGGTCTAGGCATATTAACAGTATTCCCAGAGGGTCTCTCTAGTATAGGGCTTGGTCAATAAGGAAATATCTGACCGCTTTGAGTTTTAAATCCCTGGCCTTACTTTTTCCCAATCCATCAGGGGGCTTCAATTCTTTCAGAAAATACAAGATGTCCTTGTACCAGTGGCATGATGCTAGGGGTATAATGATCCAAGGATTCCCGTTGGATGACTCAGTTTGCTCATTGATGAAGTTAATCCCCAGATTCTTAAAATTGGATTCAGCCAGCAACCTAGCTAAACCCTGGCCCTTTATGAGTTTGGTGGGCTTAATCTCCAGATCAAATTCTAAGATCTTAGCGATCCATTTACCTCTCTTTCCATCTATGTCAGGTTGTACAAGAATGTCCTTCATAGAAGTTGAAGGGACATATGCTGTGATCCTTGAACACATGACATAGACTCTGAAAGCCTTGAGGGATTTCACCAGGGCATAGGCTTGCTTCTCCATGATCTCGTATCGGAGTTCTGCATCCCTCAGTGCCTTGCTAAAGAAGGCAATAGGCTGCTCTTTTCCTTGATCATTTCTCTGCAGTAAGACTACCGCTACTGTATCAAAAGAAGCAAAAGAAAATATCAGAAAATCTTTGGAATAATCGGGACTGATTAGCATAGGCGCCTCAGTCAATGCTTTCTTTATTCGGACAAAAGATTCTCTGGGCTCGGAGGTCCATTTCACTTCATTCCCCTTCTTGAGCATGGTTGTGATGTGTTTCACCAACTCAACAAAATTTGAAACAAACCTTCTCAGAAAATTAATTCTTCCCAAAAACGCCTGAACTCTTTCTTAGATCTGGGAAGTGACAGGGCCTGAATTGCTTCTACCCAGTTAGGATCAATTCTTACTCCCTCTGCTGATACTATATGGCCTAATAGCTTCCCTTCCTGCATAGCAAACAAGGATTTCTTGGGATTCAGGGAAAGACCAAACCTCCAACACTTCTGGAAAACTTTTTTCAAGTGATGGTGGTGCTCTTTATCAGTCTTGGAAAAAACTGTTATGTCATCTAGATAAATCACCACAAACTCATCTTTTTCCCCAATGAAGGCTATGTCCATAGCCCGCTGAAATGTTGCCCCCACATTCATCAGTCCGAAAGGCATCTTGGCATACATGAATGTGCCCCAGGGAGTGGTGACGGTTGTTTTCTCCCTGCCCTCAGGCATGACTGATATCTGATTGTAGCCAGAGAAACCATCAATCATGGATATTCTAGATGAACCAGTTACCCTCTGCAATATGTGTTCCATGCTGGGCAGCGGGTAATTGTCCTTCCTTGAGCTCCTGTTCAGGTTCCTGAAATCAACACAGAGTTTGATTTCGCCACTTTTCTTTCTTACTGGGACCAAGTTGGCCACCCAGTCGAAATATCTCAGGGGGACAATTATCTGGGCATCCAACAGCTTTTTCACTTCCCTCTCCATGACAGGTAGCAACATGGGATTTATCTATCTCATCTTCTTCTTGAATTGCTTGGCCTCCTCTTTCAGTGGAATCTTGTGCTCAATGACTGATGTGTCATACGTCTTGAGGTCTTCATAGGTCCATGCAAACACATCAGCAAACTACTTAAGCAACTTAGTATATTCGGCCCTCTGCTCCCCAGTCAAACTCTTTGACAGCTTGACAAACTTAGGCTCCTCAGATGTGCCTATGTTGCATTCAGCTGTGTCATCATCCTCACCTGAGACTTTAACCTTCACTGCCACATCATTCCCATCAAACAACCTTTCTAATGGAATTAGTCCTCTCGGAATGTGATTTCTTGGTAGTTGTATAATCTGGCGGTCACCAATTCTATTCACAAATTCCCCGGGGTGGTGGTCAAGCTCTCCTGTAGCATCAGACTCCTCATCTATGTGTGATGCGGAAAAGTTATCAATGGATTGAAGAAATTTTTCAATCTCCTCATCATCCTCAAATACCTTCCAATATTTGACGTTGTCTGGTACAGAGGGTCTATACTTTATTTCAACATCAGACTCAATAGTGGGCGACGCAGGAACCTCGAGCATACTAGCTGTGAAAGCTAAAAGGTCGGCGGGAGTATTCTCTTCCCGCAGAATGTAGGAAATATTAAAGGCCAGGAAGAAATTATTAACCAGGTCCCATACCTCGTTCCTGTAATTCTTGAGCCGAGGATTCTTAGCTTTATAAACGTTCTTGACCTCCTGGACAATCAACTCTGCATCCCCAAACACAGCTATCTCCCTTATTTCCATCTGCTGTGCAGCCCTTAATCCCAGAACCAGAGCTTCATATTCTGCCACATTGTTGGTGACTTCAAATTTCAGCTTGTATGACAGAGATATGGTCTCATGAGAGGGGGATATGAATACCACCCCGACGCCTGCACCCATACTGGAGGAAGCTCCATCAAAGAACATCTTCCAAACAGAGGTGGTTGGAGGGGGTGTCCCCCGATTAAGAATGGGATACTTTTTGATCTGCAAGGGGGGCTCAGGGGTGTGGGTAAGCTGTAGTAAAATAAAGCCTAAATCAGTGTCCAAAGCATAGATGGGATGATTGGTAGGGTTGGCTTCATCACTGATTATGTAGGCCAGCTGGGCTTCTCTGTACAGTCTCCTATGTTCCCCTCCAAAGACTGGAATGGTGGCATATGTGAGATCCATCGGCAAGGTTCCCCCCAGTCTCTTTATCCAAGACCTTGACAACAACATGCCAAACTTGGGGGGAACATCAGCTACCATAATATCCATGACCATACTCTTCATGGGCAGCTGAAACATGGAAACTACCAGGTCTTTTATGACTCCCAAACATTGCACCCTCCTGGAGTCAAAAGAATAGAGGTCGTGATAGGCTCGGGTGACTTCCAGTCCTAATTCCTCCATGACAGCTTTGGGCATGAGGTTATGGGAGGCCCCTGAATCCATAAGGAAATTATGCAGAACTTTGTCATGTATATTCAGGGATGTGTAGAAGGGAGGGGATGAGTCATCTCTGTCTTCTACCATGGGACCTAGGACAACTGCAGGCCTTTCATATTGGAGGTTTATGGAGTCTGTGAGAGGGTATGAGGCTTCGGACTTTAACAGCTCAGAGAATCACTTTTTGAATTCCCCATGTTTAATTAACTCAGTGAGTGGCACAGGAATTCTGATTTTTTGAATTTCATGTTCGAAATTAAAAGAAGACATAGGCTTTGGGATTTCTCTAATTTCAGGAACATGATTATGGACAATGGGGGAGAGAGGTTGAGCCTTCTTACCTCTGTCTGCTACTTCATTAGTAGGTTTTTCTGTTCTATTGGATGGCTCAGGGATGTCAGGTGCTGCTGCCCTTTTGTCAGACCTCAGATTGTATCTGCCTCGACCGCCACTAGCTTTGTCTCCCTTGCTCAATTCATTCAGTTGACCATCCATGAGAGACTCTTCATAAGCAGTCTGAGTGAGATGAGGGAAAGGAGGAGTGACTTCTAGAGAGTGGATTTTAGGCTCAGGCTCGTCTGCTTCCCCTTCTTCTTCATCAGCTGCAAAATTTTTCTGGAAGGGAGTCTGAATCCTTTGGTCGTCTCTATCTCTCCCCCTCTCTCTGTGCATAGTCGGGGGAGCTATATTATTTGGCCTTCTGAAACCTCCTCTATTCTCGGTGTTCTAAGGGACCTTATACATTTGCTTCCTTTCCACCTTTAATCTCTCCATCTCTTCTTTTAGAAATCTCATTACCTGGGTCAGCTCATTCGCTTGAGGGTGAGGCAGTGATGGGCCAGAAGTTGAGGCTTCTGATTTTCCCTTTCTTCTGTCTGTGTCGGCCTAATTTCTCAGTCTATCAGCTGCTAGTATGTTGGATTCCACTTCTATAGCTGCATATTGCATCTGAGCTAAATAGGTGTCTCTTCTTTCTCTTAATAAAATACAGAAGTCAGGATCAAATTCACCAGCATAGGAAATCTGAGCAGATGCTTCAGAGGGCTTTACTTCTGCAGGAATCTTGTTATACATCTTATTAAATATTTTGGAGAAGTCTGAGACAGACTCTCCTTCCATCTTTTTCAGAGACCCAAACTCTTTCATGTAATATATGTAATCTTTTCTGTCTCCCCACTGCCTCAGGAAAACAGTATCCAGAGCCTCAATTCCAACAATAGATCCAGGGGCCAGTCCTCTAAACCATTTTCTAACCTCACCATCCAAGATTTGGACAAAGACTCTCATCCAAACATCTTCATTTTCTATATTGAGGTTGTCTGCATAACTGTAAAAAGCAGCCAAGTGCTCCTCAATAGTTATGTCTCCCTCCCCACTGAACTTGGGCATGTACTTCAAGTAGTCTCCAGCAGGGAGAGGGTTCATAGGATGCGGTAGGATTAAAGGAGCATATCTCGCAACAACTATGGAATCCATTCTATTCGGAGGAGGATTGACACCAGCTATAGGGATGTTAGGTAGAGGAGAACTTGGAGGAGAAGGAGTATGGACGGGTGATGTCGGAACAAAGGTTCTCACAGGAGACGAGGGGGAAAACAGAGAGAAGTCTAATGGGACAGAATGTGCAGCTGCTTCTTTCTGTGCAACAGTAGTAACAACAAGAGGGGTAGTGAAACCTTCAGAAAAATGTTGGTGTGAAAGGGCTTCCAGGGAAGGGGGAGTGACAAGGATCTCTCCTTCTGACACTAGACCAGGAGGAGAAAGCTCAGCAGGAACACTCCCGAAATTCAGAAAACGGGAAACCTCAGAAGGAGGTTGACTAGGAAGCTGAGAGGAAGAAAGTGGAGTTTTTACAGAAGGGGGTGGGGAAATACCTGTTTCGACGATGGAAACTTCTTTCGCAGAGCTCTTTCCCCTTCTGCGCGCTGCTTCCAAGTCAGCTTCAGGTGTCGCTAGAGGTAGGTGTGGATGAGACCGCATGTGTTTGCCTCTCGAAGCCACAGTTGAAAGAGTAGGTTCTCCCCAGCGGAGTCGTCACAATGGAGTCGCCAGGTGCACAATAGCAATCTTTAAGTTCTGATATATGATGCACCTTCAGAATCAGTTGATCTTTGTCGTTCAATCCCAGGGAAAATATTCAACTTCGTCCCCGGCAACGGCGCCAGAAATGTTGGTATCGGAAGTCACTCCTAGATTGCTTGCAGGAGCAGAGCCCGACGCCCATCAGTTTAATGTCACGATTTGTTTGAAAGGGTGATCGAATGGAGGAAGACTCAGAACAGTGGTCTCAACTCAGAAGCTAGGCCAGGCATGCATGAACGAGTGAGGTCTTGATAAACTTCAAACAGTGAGTCACAAATAAAGGGTGAGTAGGGGGAAGACTTGCATGAGAAGGGTGCGAAGGTCTATCATAAACATCAGGTTCATCACAGACTGGAGAAGAAAGTATTCAAACGCAATATCCTTTTACATTCAAACATAGAAACCAGAGAATACAATAATGTCACAACAAATCCTTTATCATAACCAGATTGCAATAATCCATGCGAATCCTTCGACTATGAACTCTCTGACATGAGATGAAACACAGATGGAAAAAGAGAACTATTTGTTATAAACCAAGAAGTCTCAAACACTGTTACAAAACTCTGAAAGCTAGAATGTTTGTTGAAACTTTACAGTCGGGAGCTTAGCTCTACCATCGATAGATACAAAAATGGCGAAAACGCCTACATATACTCAAACTAACAACAACAACAAAATCGAGACGTAGCATTGAAAGTTTTGCGTCTGCATGGCTTCTGACAACACGGAGCTGCAATCTTTGAATGGTCGTGCAACTTATGGCAGACGCGATCGATCTTCTGACAGTTTCTTCAGCGACTCGACGTGCCTTTAATTCATTGCAGAACCTTCCCATTTTGGCGGAGACGATGTCTAACCACCATCAACCACTTCAATAACTGCTTCTTGGGATTGAGGATGATCTATCCAGCTCAGCACTTTGGGATATGGAAGACTTCTCGCGCTGCCACTTGGAATAACTGAAGGGCTTGGTGGATAGGCATGGCGGCCAGCGCGGAGAACGGGGCGCATGGCAAAGGGGGGATGGCGTCAGATTATGAGGACGTGGAAGAGGAGTGGTGAGGTGTGAGGAGGGTGACAGAGGATGGTTCATGGTGAAATACCTCGGGAGGAAAGATTGAAGGCGAGAGATAACGAACTCGCCTTTTGGTGAGGGGCCGGTGTGAGGGACACATGGCGAGCGGCGAGCGGACGACGAGAAGGAGGGAGGACCATGTGGACCAAAGAGGGGAGGTGGAAGAGTGACACACGACAGCATGAGAAAGGTGGAAAGGAGGACGACATGATGAGAGAATGGCCCACGCCAGTTAAACCTAGAGTGGCTGAGTAGGATGAGGCTGTCCAAGAACCATTGATCCGGGCGTTGAAATCTCAGCCGTCAAAAGATGCTTGGTCAATTCCGGACCCCCCCCCTCCGCTTAAAGGTAGAAAGGCAGGGGGGTTCGGAATGGTCTTCATCGTCGTTGATCCGGAAGCGCCAATCTGAACCGTTGGAGAGTTGCGCCCGCGATTCTGGACCCCCCCCCCGTTTAAAGGTCGAAAGGCAAGGGGGGTACGGAATTTGTTGTGCACCGTTGATCTAGGCGCACAAATTCCAGCCATCCAAAAGTGATTCCCGTTTAACACAGATGCGCTCGCACCCAAAACTTAGGATAAGTGGGTTTTGACCCATCCTCTTACATTTTAACCCCTTTACAAGAAATATCGCTAACACATATGTAGATTTGTTCTAATTTGATGCCATACCAGAATACCTAGAAGAAACAATAGTCTTCTTAAGTACAAGAGCCTGCCTAGAAACATATTCTGCAACCCAGAAATGCCATATGGTGGTTAGAGCAACGAACTATTAGTTGGTTGCAGGGCAATTGTATAAATTGGTACTAGATAGTATCCAAAGGAGATGTGTCTTGGATGATGAAAGATAAAATATACTATGGGAGTGCCACAATGGAGTTGCAGAAGGTCATGTGGGAGGAAAGGCCACTGCGCAGAAAGTCCTCCAAGATGGACTATGGTGGGCCACGCTCTTCACGGATGCAATGAAATATGCTAGATCATGTGATGTCTGTCAAAGAGTGGGTAAGACATCATGATGATATGAATTACCACTTCAACAAGTTCGAGCTTTACAACCATTTGAGAAGTGGGTGGTTTACTTCATTGTGACGATTAATCCCATAGCTAAAAATTCAAAGGCTAGGTACATTATTACCACAATTGACTACCTTACATGTTGGGTTGAGGCAACATCTATTCTGGATTGTTTGATCGATTCTGCTGCTTGGTTCATTTTTGAAAATATTATCACTCAATTTGGATGTCCTATGAGTTTGACCAATGATCAGGGAGCTCCTTTTATCAGTAGTACCATAGAAAATCTTACAACAAAGTTCTTTATCCAACATCATAAAAGAATTCCCTACCACTCGTAAGCCAATGGAATAGTAGAGGCGTTTAACAAGATTTTGGAGAGAGGGTTAACAAAGGTTTGTTGCACAAACAAGGAATATTGGGATGACATAGTTCCAAAAGTACTCTGGGCTTACAGGACAACCACAAAGAAACTCCACAAGTACACTCCCTTTCAACTAGTTTATGGGAAATAAGATGTGGTGCCAACATAATTCAGTACTCCAAGTTTTTACATTGCACAAATCACACACATGTCAAAGGAAGAATCAGTTGCACAGAGACTAATGGGGTTACAAAAACTTGAAGAGACCATGCTTTTAGAAAACTTCCATCAGTCAGTTGAGAAAGCAAGGAATAAATATTGGCATGACAGACACATTAAGAATAAAGTATTTGCACAAGGAGACAAGGTCCTACTCTATGACACTCGGTACCAGAAGCATCTAGGAAAGTTGCGCATGCATTGGTTGGGACCATTTATAGTTGCGGAGATCCAATATTCTGGAGCAGTTAGACTTGCACAACTGGATGGTATGATGCGGCCAAGATGGGTGAATGGTGCTCTCCTGAAACCCTATATGTCTCAGAACTGAGATAAAGGACTATTTCTCTAGTCCGAAAGAGCATGTATAGTAGTTAGGTTTGAGTTTTTCTATAATTTCTATAAATTCAATTAATAAAATGGACATGTGCAGTGTTGTGCCGTGACATGTAGTTCATTTCTTTTTCTATCTAAGATTTGTTTGATGCAGAACTGCTTACTCAACAATGTAGGATCAAAAGCATCAAGAACCCATTAATGACTATCATTAATATGATAGGGACCCCTTTGTGGACGAAGGGAGAGTGAATCCAAACGCAATCTAAGTCCATGTGCCACATGAACCCAGTCCAGTCACAACCGTTATTATTATTATGGTACCCCATCTGAATTCAATTAAGCCATAAAGTTTCGATACGCTAGGATTCCATCGATATTCATGTTGGGATTCTCATTCAGCTAACGGTAAGGTCTGAAATCGGCCACGTCCCTGTCCAGCTTGCACAACAAATTCCAGAATCACCCAATAGGATTTACCCTGTTAACCTGTCTCATTGGAAAACTCAGATCCAAGTTGCATCTATAGGGTAATGATAAACAATAGTTATTACTGAAATTTCCAGCTAAGCCCGAGTATAAGGCTCTGAGAACCTGTTGTAGAACAAATTGTTTCAAGAAAGAACTTAGCGATTTTCAAATTCTGCAGAGCGAGCAAGCATGTGTAATCCTGAGACCCGTAGTTATGATCCCCAATCCTTGTGTCACCATGGAATTTGTTGATAATCTAGAACTCACAATGTCGAGAGCTATAGGAAGTCAAAGCATTGTGTCCAAATATGCAGTACCAGATGAGCCTTGCAACCCTTGAGTTGAGGTCGTTGGTGATCTCAAGGTGAATGTGGAGTAGGTCAAGCTCCTCAATATCGACTTAATAGATCAAGTATTATTCCCCCAGATGAACATAGATTTTTTCTAGAGAATATCTCCAGATGAGTTGGGAGGCATGTAGTTCATGCCAAACACCAAATTTATCAACATGTTTAACTCAACTATCACGAACCTTGGGGATCTACCTATGTTCAGTACCACTGGCGAAGTTGCACGGTGCACCAAGTTCCTGATCAACAGGGTTCATGATAGAAGTCTTTGGTTGGATAGGCGATATCCAATACACACTGAAGATATCCACCAACATACAGGACTATCCCTTGAGGGAAAGGATGTGTCAAAAGGATTCCAGGGTCCTAGAAAGCATAAAAAAATAAAGGGGAGCCCATCTTATATGAAAGGTTGGACATGCAGAGGGGGGGGTGCACAACCAAGATCGACCCCATATTACCAGAGACGATCGTGACTGGCTGCTACATCATAGACAAAAAATTCATGAGGTCATACTACAAGGGAGAGTGCACACTGGATGCATTATCAATGGCATATTTTTGCACCAATGGAATTGTTTTCAACTGGTGTAGTTACCTATTGGAGGAACTACTTGTGGCTTGCGAGGAAGCCCAAGAGAAGTGAGACACCTTCACATATGGATACTTGTTTCTTTCAATTGAATTTCTCAAGTGGACACCACCCGATGGAAGACCATTGGCGCTAGCAGATAAGGGGTGCCTTACATATATGTTTGAGCCTTGACATTCAACGGCGGACTCAGAGAACACAACCTTCAACAACACAACGTTCTCCAAGTGGTACAATGGACTCATTGACGCAACACATAGGTTGCGCATTCAAGAGGATATCCTCAACTGCGATATGAGCAACATAGCCTTCAACATGAATCGACACCATACATTTGTATGGCTAAGTTATGCCAACAGGGAGGACTTCCATTCAAGGATGTTGTCATTCTACTTGGACGAGGAGGACTTTGACAAAGACGTAATGTTGTGGCCTGGATTTAAATGCAGCCCACTCAAGTAGGGGATGCCCTATGTTCTAATTGTTGAGTTTTTGAAGAAGAAAGGTAAAGAAGTAGGGGTAGGACGGAGCTCAGGCTCAGAGGTGCAAAAGAAAGAATATATGACACAAACATACTCTGAATAAGAGGAGGATATGCATCCATTACAACACAAAAAGAGATTTTTTTTTATGTTCCCACAACAACCATAGCAAGCTGTGTTGACAGGTAAGGATGCCAACAAAATCCTTAGTTCTGCACACATCACAAAGCCCGTAGCCTAGAAAACCAGGATGTGGATCTCACCCAGCAAGGTTTTGAACCCCCAACCCATTTCATCCACTATCCCTTGCACTCGCTCAACTGTTCGAGCAGGTCCTATCATACATATTCAAGACGACCCTGAGCCTGACACCCATACATCCACAATCATCACCGAGTACCCCCCATCACGACAACAAACCCAGTCACCATCTCCAGAAACTGATAGTCCACGCCAAACCACTGATCCATAGCCCATGCATCTTGATCCCTGGAACTACCTGAGCAAGAAATCCCAGAAACAAGCCCATAGTTACCAAGCATAGACCAAAACTTCTTGGTCCAAATTCAGAAGTACCTGAGCAGAGACTGCAATTGACTAGCCCAAATCCTGAAGCCAAGCACCAACATATTGTACCTTTTTTGTAGAAGAAGGACACTCAAATGGTAGAGAACCCTCAAGGTTAAAGTCCCCAACACACTGCCTCAACGACCAAGGTTGAGGGTGCCATGGGAAGTGCAACTTCGAAAGTGGAGGCAAGTAAAGAGGCAGAGCTACCAGAGGTTCAGAAGGAACCAAAGTCAACTTCATGGCAGAGTAAAACATCAGCGTAGGAACATATGGAGTTGGTTCTCCAAAACCCTCATAAGTGTGCAGAGTTGTTGCAACTTTGTCTAGCTAGGATAGAGGTTCTAACACTCTTGCCCTCAACGTTGAGGTTGAGGCTTGTGCCAGGGCCATCCACAGGAGAGGATGAGGTAGTGACTTCCTTAGAACCGTCCGAGAACCCAGGGACGCATCATCTGTTGACTTTCTAGAGTGTCCAGCAATGCAATTAGTTGGACTGATCAAAGCATCAACTGATAAACTAGAGCATAGGATCCAACAGACCGAGAGGTATATAGAGTTTGCAAGGGAGGAATCACTCCTTGTGTAAGAGTGAAAAAAATGAGAAGAAAACACAAAGATCTAGGTGGAGCACATATTGGAAAGAGTTCAAGAATGGATTACTGAAGCCTGGCTGAAAATATGGAAGGTCGCACCCCAACTCCCAGAATCTAGTGATGTAGGAGAGTCGAAGCATCAGATTGAACTACTTCAAGGAGCATGGTCACAATTGGCCATTCCTATAGAGAATATGGAAGTGCAGTTGTGGCAGACCCAACAAGAAGTAGAGCAACAACCTCAGAAGCTACAGAAGCAGATGTAGAAGATAGTGCTAGAAGGAAACAATGCTCGAGAAACACTACACAAATGCACAATGGAGTGCACAAATATTTTCAGAGAAGTTAATGATTGGATGGGCATCATTGCTAGGCACAACCAGACTTTGGAGGATGTATGCACTAGAATCTAGGTGTTGAATGAGAAATTTTTGGTTACGATGGATCCACTAGAGAAACAACACAAGTTTGATCAGATTCAACAATGGAACCATAAGTTGAATGCCCTATTTTAGGCACAATTCGTACCGAAGAAGGAGTTGCACAAATTTCAACCTGTCATTCAGATAGATTATATGAAAATGCATCAAGTTGATGTAACAAAAGACTCTAAATGTAACTCTTTGGTCCCATCTAAGCCCAAGGAATGTATTACATATGCAACCCAATAGTTCGTCGCCAAGGCCGCACTCCTTGCCAGGAAATGGCAGGATAAATTTGGAAGCTTTTAGGAAGTTAAGAAGAGAGCCTTGGAGTTGGTCCTATAGTTGGGCCCTTCATTTGAATAGGAAGAGGAAGAGAAACCACAAACATAAGAGGAAAGGAAAGAGGAAAAGGAGGACAAGGGAAAGAAACAATTGCTCCTAGAAGCTGTGAAAGAGTTGAGTACTTGACTCGAGGATGAGTCAATGCTTGTGGTCCGAGCTTGTTGGGCCCTTCGTTTTTGGATGAGAAGCTGCGCAAGAAGGAATAAAGTACCAGTTTTGGTTTAGCACGAGTTGCACAAGCTATAGAAGAATATGGACAGTGAAGCAAGGAAAAGTAACAAAAATCGTTTGCGAAAAGGAAAATGCAATGATAACAAGGAAAAAGAGGTTGCAACATAACAAGAAAGCATGAGAGCTCAAATCCAAAAGACACTACTTAGCTTATATATATGGATGAATACAACTAAAAAAGGGGTTTTTCTCACGATTGTAAAAGGGTTCTCCCATTTTTGGTCTATTCAGATTGTTGTTATTGTTAATAAGTCAGGTTTGAGTTCATAAAATTTAATATGTATACCATTTTGGGAAATAGAGCTCTACAACATGGATCCAGAGCTAGGAATTTGTAACAAAGCATTACATTGTATCTCTAAAGTTGTATCTGATAATATTTGAAGATAGTATATAAAGAAGTCTCCAAAAGTTTGAAATATGTTGCGCCATTTTGTGTTTATGCTTCTGTGTTGTATCTTTATAGTACTTCTTTATGCTTCATAAGTTGCATATGATGTGTCTATGTATAAATGATTTTCACAACCTAAGTAGCTTCAATTCTTGTGTTATGAGCTCATATATGTTCTCTAGTTAGCTTGTCTTGCACAAGATCATGGTGAATCTTAAGGTTTTGTTAACCCACCTAAGTATTCTCCTTTCCCTTCCCTATCCTTCTGCCTTGGTTGTGCTTCGGGTGAGACTTATTCTCTTCAGAGGAGATGAAAATTCCATCGCTCTAGACTACACGGTACCTTTTGTTGGTAACCTGAGAAGGACCCTGGTTTGATCAATTCCATGCCAACAATATGCTTTTCTATATATTTTGAGGCTTGTATACTAGAATTTTTGGTATATGCTTGAGGCATATCTTGTATATTATGGCATATGCCTTGAGGCATATCTTGTAGGTTATGGTATATGCTTGAGGCATATCTTGGAGGTTATGACATATGCTTTGATTCATATCTTGGATGGTTTGGCACATGCTTAAGGGATGTTTTGGCACATTCTTAAGGATTTTATCTTGGATACTTTGGCACATGGTTTGAGGTATATCTTGGATACTTTGGCACATGGTTTTAAATATATCTTGGATATTTTGGCATATGCTTGAAACATATCTTGCAACATGTTTTGATGCACATCATTGTGATTTTGAGCACATGATTTAGAGTATATTTGTGGTGACCTTGGCATAATATTTATGTCGTTGAACCAATTTTGATGATGATGATGATGATGTATCAATATCAGTGACAGGAACAATGATAGGTTAATTCTCTCATGTATAGTTTTGTGAGGAAGGAATGGGAGAGAAAAGGGGGTTGGAGCCTCCTTCCAGTTGATGTTGGAAAATCTAGAGAGTTGGATCTTCCTTCAGGTTGGAGCCTGTAAACTAGGGGGTTGGATCATCCTTCCATTTGGAGTTGGAGAATCTAGGGAGTTGGATATTCCTTCAAGTTGGAGCCTGTCAACTAGGGGATTGGAACTAGAGAATTTAGGGAGTTGTAGGAGCCTGTAAATAGGGGGTTGGTTCCTCCTTCAAGTTGTTGCTGGAGAATCTTGGAAGTTGGTGCTTCTTGTGGATGTAATATTCAAGATAAATATAAAAAAGGGTTATGTTGTTTTCTCCCATTTGGGTTTCCATGTAAAATTCATGTTTACTGTGTATATGTGGTTACATGTTTATGATTTCTTAAGTGAAATCATACATGATAAATTGTTGATGACTTAATGTTTTTATGTTATGGTTGAAAATGATAAAAAAATCTCAATACTGATTCATGCCCCCCCTCTCAGTATTGGTGAATATTCCAACAACTATCATATGCAAAAGTATCATTAACATATTCATCCATGACCTCACCCTTTCTAGTTACACAATCACACCAATCATATATAGTCATAATGAAATACTCATGGCATGGAAGATGTAACAACATACTAATCTCAAACATATCTACATGCACTATGAAATATCTCTCCATGTTCTCACTAGTGCATATGCATTCCAACTATCCTATTATCTTACATTTTTATCATTCATATTCTTTAAAACTATCAACATCTAATATATTTCTCAATTGTTAAGAAACATAAAAAATGCAACAAGAGAAGAGTTAATGAATTCTCCCTTTCAATTCCTTTGCATAGCTTGGAACACGACGACATAAGTGATATTTTTCATAGGTTTACTTCCAACCACACAATAGCTCATTAGCTATGGTTTCTCACCCAAGTAGCAATTCACTACATGTATACACATTTTTACTTCCTACTTTTATAACTTATAATTATATTCTATAAACAAAATAAAGTTCAAGGTCAGAAAAAATACCTCATTATTATGTATGCCTTGGTGGCCATATTCACCATTTTATGCTACAACAAATTCCTCAACATCTTAAAGCTCCCTATAATTTTTTTTTAGCTTCCTTTTCTATCCTGATATTCCCTCAAGATCCATTTGACTATGGAAACAATATTTTCTTTTATTTGAATTGCTTCTGCATTTTGTTCACTTTTGTAACACTTCTCCATTTTCTTGAGCAATTTTAGTGAAGCCCAACTTGAACTTTTCCTCTTCCCATCCATTATTGATATTAGAACCTCATTAGTTACTCCTTCCTTTATATAATATATCCCAACTTTAACTTCATTTACCAAAATTTCCAACACACCATATTGATACAATTTATGTTATTCCATCCTCATATAGAGTCCTTCAAGTCCATTCTCATTGCCACCTATTTAAAACATAGATACTGTTTCCATATATTTTTCCTTCTTTTACTTACATTCTAGAAGTCACTACAATATCTTAGTCCTTAGATTTACAATCCATTATATACTTTGAATGAACTTAACATTCTCTACCTTCAACTGATTCCAACAATTCTTACTTACTATTGAAATCATATCATTAATGATACATTTTTTCATATGGATGAACATCATCATATATCATCTCATTCCCTTTCTCATCTACATCCATCCTTTATATTTATCCTTTTTTGAAATTTTCTTTTCATTTCATTGGGATAATTCTCAACCAAATTCAACTATGTGTGCTAACGCCAATCCATGCAATTGAGTGATTTATTTCTCCATTAGAAACTTCCAAATTAGTGTAATTCATATTTTTCTTCACATCCCACACACACAAGTTGTCAGCTCAATGTATCCTGCAATCCTTCCAAGCATAACTTGCCAACAAGATGGTTCATTCATCACACGTAGGAAGTGTATACTTTCTTTTTCTTGGTATTTTTCCTCTACCATATCATGCTTCCCATAAATTCCTCCACATATTAATCATGCTTCAAAATATCTATTACTTAGTTTCTTATCTCTATGTTTATGGGGTTAAGGATCTTACATCCTCTTACATGCACAAGAATGTCATCTATACACATTGGTATATTCCATGTCCCCTATAACTGTCATTTTTTCTTTGTATACAATAACCAACTACAATGATCATGACTACCACAACTCCTCTCTACAATGGAACTTGCGAATTGTGGCCTTAGTTAATGCATTACATTCACTATGTATAAGGTAGAATTAACCTTTTTTAGTTCTATTTGTCTTTATGATTGGTCCTAAAATCAA
The DNA here is from genome assembly GCA_009831015.1 of Picea engelmannii. Classification (NCBI taxonomy): domain Eukaryota; kingdom Viridiplantae; phylum Streptophyta; class Pinopsida; order Pinales; family Pinaceae; genus Picea; species Picea engelmannii. The sequence continues at coordinate 377,757 of ML784730.1, forward strand.
ATCTGCACTAAAAATCAAACATTTTCATTCATGGTATTAGGCCATCTTGCTAAAAACATCGCTATAACACTTATTATCTTGAATATCCCTACTCATCAATATTTTTGTCATATTTCCATGTACTCCTAACCATCCTTGTTCCAATCATTCAATCTATTAGTTAGTGAGCACTTTACACAACTATGTTTTTTCTCATCTAATTGTTCATGCACACCCTTATACAAGCCATTATGAATTATCTGTACTCCTCCTTACTCACATATTATATGATCCTATGATCACCATAAACTTCTTTTCCCAAATTGAATATACTTTGGGGATATTCCATATTGACAAATACTTTGTCCAATAAAGCTCAAAGCCTTTGTTCTGCAAATATTTTAGAGTAAGTAGAAACACCTTTTGAATAGTTGAACCTTTTATTACATTTTATTCTAATATATGTTTCTAATGAATATACCCATGCTCCATTTTGAGTCAGGAACAAAATGTTAAACCTCCCAAAAGTTTCCCTTTCTTCCCATTTTTTTCATTTTTCTATTGGTGTAATCAAGGTCGAAGACATACTCCATCCACCTATAGAAAAAAACCTAGCAATAAATGTTCAACAACACAAGTATTACAATAGAGGGTGAACACCTTTGGTAACCACTCACAAAACAAGATCAAATATAAAAACACCAATGTTTTTACATGGAAAAATCCATATAGGTAAATATCCACAACCCCAACCAATGTTGCCACTTGAGGCAATTTATTAATTAAAAAGAAAAAATATTACGGAGACTTTCTCACAATCGATCATCAACAAATGACCATCTATTCTCTTTAAATAGATATCATGGACCAATCATGTGTTAATCTAGAAATCAATGTAGTCGTTAAGATTGAGAATAATTTGAGCTATTGGATCACTCTATGTCGGGAACATATCATGATCATCGGATTACAGATGCATACTAATGCATACTAAATAAACACACTAAGAAACACAATTTAACCTAACGACACATTAGACCAAGTTGATATTAACTAACTCCTAAGTGTTTAAATATCATAACACCCCCCCTTAATAACAACTTAGGATAGGAATGAAGGATTTACAAAGGAAACACAATAGGAGAAGGAAGGAGGAATTAGATCCTACCCCCATTCAATGACAACTTCCTGAACTCCTGACATAGATTGAAGTTTGGAAAACTTCTCTTATGTAAGAGACTTTGTGAATAGGTTTGCAACTTGATCTTCTATAGGTAAAAAGAGCACTTCAATAACTTGATCATAAATGAGATTGTTGATGAAGTTCATGTGTAGCTCGATGTATTTGTTGTGTTGATGTTGAACTGTATCTTTAGCGAGTTTAATGGAACATTTATTGTCGCACCAGATGGTTTTCAGAAGTTTCTGTTGGAATCCAAACTATGAAAGGATCTATGGAAGCCACAAGGATTCTTGACTTTCATTAACTACTACTCGATACTCTAATTCTGCTAAATAAAGAGAAATAACATGTTGTTTCTTACAAGCCCAAGTGACAGGTCTAGAATCAAGGCTGAAAACATAACCTAAAAAAGACTTTCAATCATCAGGGTTGTTGGCCCAATCCGAATCAATGAAACCAACCAAAAAAGGAGTCCCCCCTAAACTGTAATGTATCCCAAGCTGAATTGTACCCCAAACATATCAAAGTATCCTTTTTGTTGATTTCCAGTGTCTTTCATGGGGTGTTTTCATATACTGAGCAATAATACCAATAGAAAAGGAAACATTATAATGGGTATGAGTCAAATACAAGAGGATACCAACTAACTGATGGTGCAAAGTGGCATCAGCTTTAGGAGAAGTACAAGTGGCAACAAACTTGACTCTAGTTTGAAAGGGAGAAGCGGTTAGTTTATAATCATCCATGTGAAAGTGGGGAAGAAGGTCACAAGCATACTTAGATTGGGAAAGAAAGATTCCTTTGTTTGTTTGCAATACTTGGAGGCCATGGAAATAATGTAAATAGACTAATTTTGTCATTTCAAATTTCTTTCTAAGTCTATATTTTACATGGGTTAAAAGTTTAGAGTCATCAACAATGAAGATAAGGTCATCAACATAAAGAAAAAGTATTATGAGGTGGCTTCCTAATTTATTTTTATAGACATTAGGGTCAGAATGACATCTATAAAAGTCGGTGTCAAGAATAAAGTTTTCCATTTTGGTATACCAAGCTTGAGGATCTTATAGGAGGTTGTTCCATGTATATTTCTTCTTGCAAATCCCCATGCAAGAAGGAATATTTAACATCCATATGATGGACCTCCCATTTATATGAGGCAGCAAGGTCTGGAACATGGCAGATGTAATTCATTTTGGCTACAATGGAGAAGGTTTCATTAAATTTTATGCCTTCAAATTAAGAGAACCCTTTGGCATCTAACCGATCCTTGTGTCTTTCAACACTTCCATTTGATGCATGCTTAGTTTTGTACACCCATTTACATATAACAAGTTTCCTTCCTTTTACAAGAGGTACAAGTTCTCAAGTATCGTTAGCCATTAAACATAGATACTCTTCAACACATAGGGGCCTCTTATTTATACTCTCCAAGTAGCTTCCTTAAAAACATCTTCTAGGTCACTTGGCCCCACTTTCCTTATTTTAGGGTTGGGTCCACTTCTAATTTCTCCATTAAAATTATTATTGAAATAATTTATTTTGTATTCACTTTGAATTATAATACACTCATCACTTCACTTTATCATTTACCTTTTAAAATCTCTTAAACCACTTTGATTACTTTGACCTTTTGGGGGTTCTAGATGACATATGAGGGTCCTCCAACTTCATAAGGCCATAACTCTCAAATCGTGAGGAGTTATGTGAAGTTATACATACCACTAAAAATGGAATGGCATGTACTATCCATATAGAATAATATTATCTGAAAATATATCATAACTCATACCGTTACCCATCAAACAAACTTGGGTCCATTACCCAAACTTGGGGTCTCCAACTTCTCATGGCCATAACTCTCTAACCGTGAGGAATTATG
>ML784730.1:387326-407311 GCA_009831015.1 Picea engelmannii
TGAGGGATTTCACCATAAGGGGACCACTTTGGAGTTCATCCATATTTACTTCTTATCAACCATGACAAAACAATAATGAGTCATATTTACATCAAACACTATTGGGTCCATTACCCAAACCTTTGTGCTATGGGTCTTTCTTTGAGGGTTGACATCAATGACAACCAACCTTAATCAACACTGTAAACATGTCTAACATTGATTTGAAGTATCAATGACAATATCACCAACTACTTCTCATGTTGAGTGGACCCATTTGGGAAGCAATGTTGCTAGTGCAGGTTCATGTTCAATGGAATCATCGAGAAGAAGGTGAGTAGGAAGAGGTGCATTTTCATCCTCATTGTCATCATATATAGATGAATAAACGATAATAGGGATATAATATGGCACGAACACAAAAGATGTCTAGTAGGACGATGATGGTACAAACATCAAATCAGCCTCACAAGCTAAGATATTTTCATTAAATTTAACATCTCTTCTAATAATAATTTCATTGGAATGAGGTTAAAGAAGTATGTAACCTTTAACATCTTCATAATATCCAACAAAAATACACTTCTCACTTTTAGGCCGCAAATATTTCATTTTCTCATCAGGAATGTGAGCCCATGCTACACTACCAAATACACAGAAGTGTCTTACATCTAGCTTAATTTTATTCCATGCTTCTTCCATTGTTATAATTTTTAGATCATTTTTGGGAGTGTGAATTACTTTGAAATTTTCACTGTTAATGGTTTCCTCCCAATAATGAAGAATTAACCCTTTAGATTGGATCATACAAACAATCATTTATTTTAATACATGATTCTTTCTCTCAACAACACCATTTTGTTGTGGTGTATATGGAACAAAATGTTGCATTTTAACTCCCTATGTAGTGAACTAACTTGTAAACTTATTATTGACATATTCACGTCTATTATATGTTCTTAACATTTGAAGTTGATGTGCAGGTTGTTTTCCTACAAGGGCCTTGAAGGACAAAAACTTGTAAAAGAATTCACTCTTAAGTTTTAATAAGTAAACCCGAGTTCAAATGAACAAATAATCAAAGAAATTTAATAAATACTTGAACCTAGAGAAAGAAGGAGAAGAAAGAATACCACACTAATCATTGTGAACAAGTTGCAAAGGTGATGCAAACGCGCCACCCGGGGGCACGTCCGCTCCTTCAGGACCTTCTCTTCCTTTGGTTGAAGAACTAAAATGTTCTTCAACCCCCTTATCGGGAGTTCCCTAACCCACATGATGCTCTTTATGATCTCCCTTTGTCCTATCGGGAAATCGGGCTTCGCGTGATCACGAATCCAGCAGCCACCGGTTCGGGTCTCAAAAATCCCCAAACCCCGATGAATATCCTCCAAGATTTTCTGCTCTTGTCAGAAATTTCCCCGTCTGGAAATCAATACTTACGAGGTCGTGAATCACTCACTTCGCGGACCCCGATTCTCGATGACCTGTCAGTCAAGGTTGACCTTAACCCAATTGGTCGAGACTTTGGCTCTCTCGTGCCTTCGCTACTCGCGACCTCCAGCACTCAGTTCTCCAACTTCCGAGTCTCGATAAGCTGAGACACCGATACTCTTCTGTTGCACTTACGCAACCTCGTGTCCTCGCAACTTTTAATGGAATTTCTTGCAGCTCCAATTCACGAACCTCCGAGTTCACGATATGCTGATGCCCCTTGGTGTTGACTCCCTGCGAGGATTGGCCTTTCGACACCTGTCTTCCACTTAACTGATTTTGCTGTGGGACCGTCGTGTTTCGGGATTTTGCGACTTCTCCTGTCGTGAGTTTCTCGTCACCGAGAATCCCAAAATTTCGATCGCCGATGCGCACGTGGACTCTCTCTCCTCCACGTCACCACTTCCTTATCGCCTTACCGGGTATCGCGAAATCGCGACTTCAGATGCAACGATTTCTTTGTATGCGGAAACCTCACAATGCCGAACTCTGACTCTCCGGGATCTCCCACCACGTGTCCCTGTTGAGATCAACGGCTCTGATCCTATCGGGAAATCACGGATTGTGATTTCTTGTTGCGCAAAACTCCTAGACTACGGAAACTCCGATACCTTCAAACGCCGACTCGTCTGGATCTCCCGCCACGCGTCCTCGCCAATGGATGGCTCAAACTCCTATCGGGAAATCACGAATCACGATTCCAATATGCCAGTGTTTCAAAACTCCAGAAACACCAATTCTCCGATGAACTGAACCCCGACTCTTCTCCGGATGTCTGATGCGTGTCCAGTCAAGATCTACGGTTGAGATCCTTTCTTGGGATTTCGAGACTTTCAAGGCCTCCAATCCTTAACCTTTAAAAACCTGATGACTCCGATATCCCGATGATTTCTCCTCTGTTAGCTAGGGCTTAAACCCGACGCAACTCTGCAGGATCTAACGGCTGACGGGATTTTGCCAATCTCCGCTACGAATCCTGACCGTTGATTTCCTTTCCCCTTGGGAACTTCTTGGCACGAAAATCTCCTGTGCAACCCTTCGATAATTCTGAAGGCCTCTCTTCCTCCTGAGATTTCTTCACACTTCTCGGTCTCTTAGAAAAGAGATCTCTTTTTACGCACTCCTTGTGGCAACCCGACAAACACTTCAAGTGTTCGAACTTCTTTTGACTCTGCGCACACCTGCAGCAACAGTCCTTGATTTCCTTTGCTCAGATTTACAACTGAGACTTCTTCTTCAGCCTGCGCACTCCTTGCACGGCTTCAACAACCCACTTCCACTTCTGGGTGAATGAGAACAAAAGTTAAACTACTGAGCCTTCATCAACGCACTCCTTGCGGATGAATTCAACTGCACACCTTGCAGGAATCTCCTGGCTCAGATAGAGAAACAATTGAAACTCATTCCATCTCCCCTTCAGACTTCAGATTGAAACATGAAATCACATGCACAACATATACAAAGCAAATGCATATCAAGAAGCAAACATTCATGAGCACATAAACAACATACACAGAGAAACAACACCAGCCATGAGTTTGAATCAGAACTTCTTCTATTAATTCAAATGCCTGTACATGGGTGTTCTTCATACACTATTCTCTGCTTTCTCTTCTCCTTTCCTGAATTCTTTCATTATTTTATAATGGTACAATGAGGGTGTCTATATCCGTTTTCCCTCTCGAATCTCTAAACTATCAAATCTAGACTTAAATCCTATCTACCAGCATTAACTAGGTTAAATGCCTCCTATCTACTTCAGACAAGAGTGTATGGCTCGAGGTCTGATACAATATACAAAAGGCGTTCCTTCATAAATGGTTCCTTAAAGGTTTGGCGCTTCATTTCCAAAAGAATTTTTCAAAGAAATATGTGATGTGTTAAAAAAAACACATGCGCTGGCTCCAGGCTTGCTTTGGTAATTGCGATGCTCCTGCATCATACTCCCTTGTTTGAAAGATTTCATGGGCTCCTGTCCATGAGCTCCTGTGCAAACCTTCGATAATTCTAAAGGCCTCTCTTCCTCCTGAGCTTTCTTCACACTTCTTGGTCTCTTAGAAAAGAGATCTCTTTGCGCGCACTCCTTGTGGCAACCCGACAAACACTTCAAGTGTTCAAACTTATTTTGACTCTGCGCACACTTGCAGCAACAGTCCTCAATTTCCTTTGCTCAGATTTACAACTGAGACTTCTTCTTCAGCCTGCGCACTCCTTGCACGGCTTCAACAACCCACTTCCACTTCTGGGTGAATGAGAACAAAAGTTAAACTACTGAGCCTTCATCAATGCACTCCTTACGGATGAATTCAACTGCACACCTTGTAGGAATCTCATGGCTCAGATAGAGAAACAATTGAAACTCATTCCATCTCCCCTTCAGACTTCAGATTGAAACATGAAATCACATGCACATCATATACAAAGCAAATGCATATCAAGAAGCAAACATTCATGAGCACATAAACAACATACACAAAGAAACAACACCAGCCATGAGTTTGAATCAGAACTTCTTCTATTAATTCAAATGCCTGTACATGGGTGTTCTTCATACACTATTCTCTGCTTGCTCTTCTCCTTTCCTGAATGCTTTCATTATGTTACAATGGTACAATGAGGGTGTCTATATCCGTTTTCCCTCTCGAATCTCTAAACTATCAAATCTAGACTTAAATCCTATCTACCAGCATTAACTAGATTAAATGCCTCCTATCTACTTCAGACAAGAGTGTATGGCTCGAGGTCTGATACAATATACAAAAGGCGCTCCTTCATAAATGGTTCCTTAAAGGTTTGGCACTTCATTTCCAAAAGAAGTTTTCAAAGCAATATGTCATGTGTTAAAAAAAGCACATGCGTTGGATCCAGGCTTGCTTTGGTAATTGTTATGCTCCTGCATCAAAAGGGGTTGAGGCATTCCAAGAGGCATGTTTACCAAAACTATCCTAGTGATGTTTTTCGAGAACACAACCAACACAAACACCATCTTCGCAAGAAACAAGAGGAAGACTAGTCACCATGTGTTTATTACATAGTTTCTACAATGATCGATAGTTTATATGACCAAAACAATCATGCCAAAGTTTTCTCAAGTCATCGTTATAAGAAAAAAAATTGATGGAAAAGATGATGACCCAAAGTTTTCAAACTTGTACAACCTGGTAATATCATCAACAATTCTAGTTTCTAGGAATTGCTTAGGATCATTTAAATCCTTGATTACAACTTGGTGAGGTGAAAACTCTATGGTTTTACCTTCACCTAAATGAGTGATATGATACATTGATAGAAGGTTGTAGGAAAGTCTTGGAAATCATGATACATAATTGAAATTACCATTATCTACCTGAACTAGTCCACACCCTACAACACTAATAGATCTATCATCACCAACACATATTTTATTGGTGTCACATTCATTAAGAGCATAAAATATGGATTTATCCTTAGCCATATGATAACATGATCCAAAATCAATAATCCACTCATCAAAAGAATAATTAAAAGTTGCATTGAAGGAGAAATTAGAAGCATAGAGTGCATGTTCATGAGTCTAAGAAGACTAAGAAGAAGAATCAATACTGATGTTTTTCTTCTTCATTGACAATTATAAGGATTCCATATTTTTAAAACATTTAGACTCCACGTGACCATATTTCCCACAAAATTTGCAATGTATGTCAATCTTCTTACTTTTGGATTTTTCTCCTTTGTCACCATTAGGAGTAGAAGCCGACATAGAGGGTTTGGGACCCTTGTTTTTCTTGTTATTTTGGTGAGCATGTTGCTTCTTGGGATTCTTGGATTTTTCCTCACAAGTTTGGATGCTCTACTTTGACGGTTCTAAATCGAAGAGGGGTGAGGAGAAGGATGTATCCTCATTGACCCAAAAGGGAAACAAAACTTCTTATCTTGCATATTAAATTTGAATGCACTAACAACACTGTTGAATATGAATCTATAGTCCAGGGACTAAACAAGGCAATAGACTTAAACACCAAAGAATTGAAATTTTTTGGAGACTCGGAAATTATCGTTAGACAAGTAAGAATACCATTCATTGCAATTCACCTCACTTGAGGAACTACCAAAAATAAGTACATAGAATAATAGACAATTTGAGGCCTTCAACATTACCATTACTCCCAGGAAAAAAAATACTCTTGTTGATTCTTTAGCCACAACAGCCTCAAGAGTATCTCCTTTAAAATACTATGAAGCCTCAAGGTTTGCAATGGAACTTCTCTACATACCGTCGGTGCCTAACAACATTTCTAACTAGAAAGTCTTTGAAGGGGATGAACATATTGTAGATTTCCTGACTAACCGGGAGAATTTTAAGGATTTTTCCATTGATGATGAAATATTCCAAGATCTATTCACATAACCGAATATCCACGAACATAAAAGGGGCACATATCACCCTAATGAAAAACCAAAATTTCACACAATACCAAAAGGAGTGGCCAATCTCGAGAACCTTTTCGACCTAAGAGAAAGGTTTAGAGTGTCGAAAAATGAAAAAACAGGGAGCTCATGCCCTATATATGAAACTATAAACCTAGGAACCCCTGAGAACCCGAAGAATGTCTGTTGGTTTTCTTATTCTGAACTACTCTTCCCTACTTCCTGCGTTGTTGACCTAGGGTTTAGATCTCTAAAGGTACTAACAAAGCCTAAAACTATCGGCCCTTTTGGTAAACCAAAAGGCAACGCAATACACAGTAAGAACTACACAATCTCACCCGAGATAGATTAGAATGGGTGGCTGTAAGACTTAGGTGTTCACAACCTAGTATTGAGTAGGAGATAGGGGGTCTGTATTCTAAGCCATTTACTCTAACTTGTGTTATGAACTACTGTTATTCTATTTTATATTTTAACCTCCGTGGTATATTTTCGTTATATTCCCACAACAATTAACCAAGCAATATAATAACTCATTCATTCATTGCACACAACATTTAACTAATAAAAGTATGACAAAGATATGCATTCATTCAACACATTACACAGGTATTATTTTGGTTCACCCCCTTCTAGGCTACGTCCACAAAGATTTGGCTCTTGGATCTCTTATTATGGTAGTTTTTCAATCTTGCGTTGTGCGCTTACAACTCTCCTTAGATGTGTAAGATCTATATGAGGTGAACTAGATCGCACTAGGATCCTTAGTCTGTGATCTAATCCTCAAAATCTACCTCCTCTCCTCCTCTCTAGCTCAATCACTTTAAAAAAGTAGTTCTTCTCACCAAAAACATTACATAAATACAATCGAACTCTACATAGGTAGTGAACCAAACTTTTCCAAACTCCTATATGATACCTACATATCTATATTTATATCTATTGGGATCTTCAACCATTTACACAAAACCCTACAAAAACCCTAACCCTATTTTCATTAGGTCTTCCTTCTCTGCATGCATGCTTTGATTTCTTCCAGCTGTCACCTCCTTCTTGCATGCATGCGTGTTGTGCTTCTTACCAGTTGTTGCTTTCTTCTTGCACGCTTCCTTTCCTAGGATTTCTCTTACAAATGTCATTCTTCTTTGTGCACACTTTCTTTCCCACTATAGCCTGCTTCCAATAGGCCCCCAACACTGACATGTAACTTGTCCCAAGTCACCTAATCTTTCTGAGCTGCCTCGATCTCCTTGGTGATCGTCTAGAACTTTCCCTTAGCTCTGTTGCTTTTGACAGTGCCTGTGTGGTCCTCTCCTTAATGGTATCCACTACTTGAACTGCCAGTTCATCACTCAGTAATATTTCACATTCTACCTGTGTCTGTGCCATCTTTGTTCTATTTTCTTCTATCTCTGTGAGTACTTCTACCACCCGTTCCTGTAATGGTTATATTTGAGCATGACGCTCGTGTTTATGTGTTTGTGCAGTGATAAGTTCTGCATGCATCTTCTTGAGATCTGACATCCCCTTGACGTGTTCTGATATTGGTATGGTCTTTTGCCTATGTTTAAGTTCTTGTATTGCTGCATTGATCATTTCCTCTTCTTTGTCCCATCGGTGAACTTGTGGATCCTCTTCCAGTCTTGTCCAAAGGTGTGTTGCTTTTTCAAGAAAGTCAGTTTCCATGCTAACTTGTTTCTCGATCTCCTGTAGTTGCGTTGTTGTTTCCTACCTCCATTGCTCCTTTATTGTCGGTGGAATTGTTGGTGTTAGCTATTCTCGGAGATCCCTGATCTCCTTCTGGTATCGAGCAATTTCCTATGCAATCAATTTGATCTTTTTTGCGACTAGGAGTTCGTTTCTTGGTGCACTATTTGGAAGTTTCCCAAAAAATTCTCCCACTTTGCATTCCAATTCGTTCCTACGTTTCATCTCCTTCAGAGTTTTGGATTTGACCTGCTTATACTCTTTTTCCAGCACTTCTCGCTTCTTTGCTTCTTTCTATAGATCGACTAAGTTTTTATGTGCCTGAGATTGCATCTCGTGGTCGATGCTAACATGAAATTTGTGCAGTGCCCTTGATGGAATCCGTGTCAAGACCAATTGGATGTGGTCCAAATCCTTCAGTGGTGTCTATCCCACTATTTCATCCATTCGTAGCATACCTGGTTTTATGTGGACCATTGCATTTGTGTGTGGCATTGGGAGGGTTGGTTCTCTTTCTTCGACCTCCACTCTTTTATTGGTTTGTGTTGTCGATGAATCTATGACTCTACTGCTAGTTTCTCTCCTGGCCTCTCTGAGTGTCCTGAGGAGCTGTCTCATTTCTACCAGCTCTTTTTGCAGGTTATTCCTATGATGTGTTGCATGGTCAAAGTCTTCTACTAGAAAATCCTGGACCATTCTGGCGATCATTTCCCCATCATCCTCCATGATCATATAGTCTGGTGATGTTCGTTGCAACTTTGATTTCTTGTGCGTGCCTATTGTCCGTACAACCAGTCTCTTAGCTCCCCCTAGTTCCTGTATGATGGGATTTGGGGCAGTCTCATGCACTCCCTTGGCGTGCTTCGGCTGTTTGTTGGTCTCTTTCTTCCCCTTCTAGGTCCCTATCGGATTTTCCCCTTCGTTTTCCCGAGTCGGCTTTTTTTGGCCCATCCTTGGTTTCTTGGGCACTCGGATAGGCAGAGCCTATGTTTCTTCCTGCACTGCTTCTCCTTCTGTGGGTCATTTCAGTACTTCTCAGGGAATGGATGGGATCCTCCATTCATCAGGACATTCACCGATGACCATGTCTATATCACCTTCTATGATGCAGTAGTGCATTGGTAGCCACTATTTATCTGGGTCCTGTCTTGGTTGTATACACATGGCTTGACATGTGGCCCAGAAGTTAGCAATATCCCCATATCGCATGAAAACCTCTGGTGTTATTCTCCATGATCAGCTAATAGCTTCCTGTATGTTCTATAGGTATGCCTCAAATATGATTCCATTTTCCTTCGTATGCCTAGCCTGTGGCCCTGATCTCAATAATAGATATCTCGCTCTCCCTGGTTGTGGTCTAGTAGAAAACACTACATACTCTGGTTCCCACCATCCCATGAAGGCTATGAGGGTAAGTAGCCATGAGTAATAAAATTTTGAATTGAGGTCCTGTGCATCCTTGCAGTCCACTTGGAACAATTTTAATAGATATGACGCCCAGCTCACGAAGGTGCCTTCTGCGCATTGAGCTACTACTCTGATGACTCCTGCTGGTACTTCATCTTTGCAGAATTTTATTAACAACTTACAGGATAAGATATTTGGCCCAATCATGTCACTGCATTGTTGATCCACTTGATTATAATGCCTCGTGTCTCCCTAGAGGTACCATATTTCTTCTTCATTTCCTCTGCTAACGCTTTCTCCTTGGATTTATCATCCAGAATTAGCTTGGGATCCATACCCCGGCTGGGTAGTCCTGCTATCTGCATGATAAGATCAAAAATTATAGGGACGGGTCTGTCTAGCCATATATCCCCTCTGTGCATGACTTCTAACAGCTTCTTAATGCATGTTGTCATGTACTGGCATCTGCCAAAGTGAGGAAGTTTCAACAACCCTAAAACGCATGTTCGGTCCAGTCCAACTGCGCACTGATGTGGATGGATGATCGTTTCTCCAAGTTGGTTTACCACTATGTTCTGCATAAAAACCCTCGATGCAAGTTCTAGGTACTTGGTTTCATCTGAGACATCATGGTCGGAATACTTGAGCTTCCTGATGTGACCCAGTAGCTGCGGCTATACCTGTACACCCTTTGGTATGCGTGGTAGCACAATTTCTACTATCAGTTTCTTGCGAGGTGAGATCAATATCAGAAATATGTATTCCTTCTATGGTGGTTGGTACAAAGTTCCAACAACTCTTGGCTACTGCCATGTAAGCCAATATGGCCAAGTTGAGGTAGTTCCCGTGGTCTCTTCTATTGGGTGACCTAGGATGGGTACCTTCAACTTGACTGGTTTCCCTTCTGATCCTTGATTTTGTGTCGTTGTGTTACCTTCCGCAGCTGGTTCAGTGATTTCTGGTTGTACTTCTTATTGGGGTTCCGCTTCCTCGTTCTAAGTTTCCTGCACCATTGTTGGCATGTCCTCTTTTAGTTCCTGTAGTTTTGGCTATTGAATCTCTTCCAGTATTAGTGTAGAGTTCACCAGTGGTATCTCTGGGGATGGGATCTCATCGATATCGAAAATATCCGATTGCTGCTGCTCATTTTCTTCTAGCGGTCCTCGTGATCTAGTTTGAACTCTAGTTGGTCTGGCGGTCTGGCCTAGCTCGATGGAATTCGGTGGTGCCATAGTGGTGAGTGTCAAACATATGCTGACTTTAGAAGACTGCGGTGAAGTCTTTGGTCTCGCTCTGTTCATTCGAGTTATTGTTTCTCTCTTTCTATTCTCTTTTCATGAATATACAAGTTTCTTTCATGCTTGCATGTTGTATGGGTTTGTCATGGAGTTTATCGAGGAGGCTTCCTCCATGATGCGATTAATGCACCATAACTGTGGTTTCAATGCATCTGCGATAATTTCATACTTTCCATTATGCTTACTTTTTCATTTCTAGTTGGCATGTTTAATGTGATGTTCCATCAGTCCTTGCCATGCCTTAATTCCTCTTAGTGTTTTCATGTCATCTTTCTTTTGCCGAATTTATGTTTCCCTCTCGTTTGTCTTAGGCATGTAACTATTTCTCTTGCCTTTACTGCATTAGTGTTTTGAGCGTCTAGTGGTTTTTTCGTGGTTTTTTTTTTTTATTGCGTGGTGGGTGGTCAACTGTCCTTGTACAACTTCAGTCAGCTCTCGTTGATCATTCCTATGAGGTATGCACTTGCTAAGTCTCTTAATTGTACATCTCCTCTGTCTGTTACAGATTTGACCTCGTATGGTCCTAACCAATGCGTTCTCATCTTTCCTGGGTGCTGAAATGATTTTCTATCATAGAGAAATACTAGATCTCCTTCCTTGAAAGTATTCTTCTTAATATGTCGATTGTGCTATGCTTTGTCTCTGGCCTTTTTCACTTTTTGATGGAATCCTACTAGGGTTCAGTCTTCCTCCATTGCTAATAGCTAGTTCAGTCTTTCCTGTATTGCACCATGTTCTGTCATTTGTGTGATAGAGGCTATACATAAGATGGGTACTAAAAATTCTAATGGCACTACTGCTTCTTGGTCATAGATGAGTTTGAATGGTGTGTGTCATGTCAACTTCTTGCATGCCGTCATATACACCCATAATACTGTTGGTACTTTGAGGTCACATTCGTCTTTGTTGAAATTACAAATCTTTGTTAGTGTGCTCTCTAGAATTTTTTTAAAGGCCTCTATTGTGCCATTCGCCTATGGATGATACGGTGTGCTTTTTTGGTGGTGAACCTCAAATTATTTGAGCATCGCACGGATGGTGCTATTTATGAAATGTGTGCCTTGGCCACTCATCAAAACTATTGGGCACCCAAACCTAGTAATTACTTGTTCAAATAAGAAGTGTGCAGCTATCTCTACACTACAGTCTTTTATTGGTGCGACTTCCACCCACCTTTTTAGGTATTCCATTGCGGTGATGATGTATCTTGCCCCTGTTCTTTTGGCTGGTGGGTTAATTGGTCCCACAAAGTCTATTTCCCATTTATCAAATGCTTGCAATGTTACTTATGGTCATAATGGCATCTAGTCCCTTTTGTTGGGTTTGCCTACCCTTTGACAGACATCGCCTACCCTTTGACAGACATCACATCTATGACAATACTCTTTCGAGTCTCAGTGAATGGTTGGCCACCATAATCCTACGCAAAGTACCATCTGTACAGTAGCTTTTCTTGCATAGTGTTGTCCTGACAATCCCTTGTGGGATTCTGCTAAAATTCTTGGTCGTTCATGCTCTAACATGTACCTTTGTAAAATGATATATGCACCCATTTTATATATATGTCTTATGATCAATTGATAGTCAGCTACACAAGCTACCAGGTTCTTCTTCTATGCGGTGGTATATTATTGTGGCCCTATACCTGTGCTCAAGTACTGGATGATCTCTGTGAAGTAGTCATCTACAACCTGTACTAAGAATAACTGTGAATATGAAAAGTTGCCTTCTAATTTCGTGGGTTCTTCTCCATTTATGACCCATGATAGGTGGTCAGGTCTTGCATTCAGTTTTCCTAGTTTAACTATTACTTCGAAGTCAAATTCTTGAAATAGCAGTAACCATCGACAGATTCTCCCCCCCAACACTGGCTTGTTGACTAGGTATTTTAAGGCTGAGTGATCTGTAAACATCTTAAAATGTTTTCCCAATAGGTAGTGTCTGAACTTCTGCAGTGCATAAACCATATCTAGGCCTTCTCTTTCCATCGTGTTATAATTATGTTATGAGTATGATAGTTTTTTTCTTGCAAATGTTATCAGGTGATCCAAGTCTCTTGTTCCTAGCTATGCTAGGATAGCTCCAAGTGTTATCGTGGATGCATCTACATGCACATGGAATGTCTTTCCCCAGTTTGGAAATACTAATATCGGTGCAGTGACCATATTTTTCTTCAGGTTATCCAGACCATGTTGACACTCATCGTTCCATTGGTACTTTGTATCCTTTCTTAGCAGTTTTTCCATTGGTTTTGTGATTTGCGCATATACTTTGATGAAATTCCTATAGTATCTTGTGTGTCCTAACATCGCACGTAGTTGGTAGACTGTTTTTAGCGCTGGTAAATTAATGATGACTGTGATCTTTTCTGGATCAACCAATAGCCCTTGCTTGCATACTATATGGCCCAATAGTATCCCAAATGGTGTTCCAAATATACATTTATTTATGTTTAGTGCTATCTGACACTGTATTCATCGTTCTAACATCAAGCGTAAGACTTCCACATGGTTTTTCAATAGACTATAGACTGTCCAGTCATCCAGGTATACTTCGAAAAACTGATGGATGAATTATTTAAATGCTACGATAACCACTCTGGAGAATATTGTTGGTGCATTCTTCAGTACAAATGGCATGATTGTGTATTGGTAAGATCCCCATTCAGTCACGACCGTGGTCTTGTATCTATCCTTCTATGCTATCTTAATCTGATGGTAGCCTGAGAATCCATCAGTGAATGAGTAAACTTTGTGTCCCCCCACATTCTCTAACACTTCATTCGTGAACGGTGTAGGGAATGGGTCGTGTAGGCATGCATCATTCAACTTCCTCAATTCAATGCATATCCTAATCCCTCTTCCTTGTTTCTTGTCCTGTACAACCATGAGGTTTATCCATTCTGATTCCTCGATTGGTTCAATTATGCCGGCTTCAAGCATCAGATCAATCTCCTCTTTAAATTTCTATTTATATATGGGGTTCAGTCTATATGGTCGTTGTCTAATCGATCTTTCTTAAGGTCTGAGAGGCATCTTCATCTCTCCCAGTTCTCCTGCTATGTCCTTCATATCTGTAAATTTTGTAGGAAACAAGTCGCTATATTCATGCAACAACTTTGTGATGCTTTCTATTGTTGACTCATCCCAATAATATCCAATGTTGGCCATTTTGGGATGTTCAGTTGTTTCGATGTTAAATTTCTTTACCTTGATTTGTGTAGAAATAACTTCATATTCTATGGGTGGTCCCTTCACATATCTTTCACCTTCTACTTCTTCAATCTGAATGTCGTGTGGGTCATCTTTGTTTGGTGCTTCCTCCTATACATGGTAACATGATAGTAGTTCCTTAATTGTCTTCTTATTCCACTGCTACTCTTCGGTAATAAGTTCTATTTCTAGTTCTTCAACGAATATGACTCCTCTAATATGTTTTAGGGATGCATCTATGTTGGGGTTCTCATGCTCAAATGAGAAAGTGATGATAAAGTTATGTTGCAATGTCGTCCATGTTGTAGTTCCTTTGCATAGTTCCTGATCTGTATACCAGTTCGTTGGTATGCCCTCTAATGTGTGAATGAAGTGGTGAGGCCATTCCTCTAGTGGTTTCATTTTCCACGGCGTTTCAAACTCCTCCAAGTGTTTCACTGGTGTTCATAGTCCTTCATATCTCCGTTGTTTGTTGTTTTTGTGTTCTGCGTCGAACCTTATGCGCAATAACCACTTACATTGATACCAGTTTGTGATAGTCTCCTTGTGTTCACCCCACCATCTTGTGGGTGTGGCCTTGAGTGATAAGTCCAGTGCTAGTAGCCTCTGGTTCTCTAATACTTTGTCTTCATATTGTATCAAGAATGTTTCCAAATCATTTAGTCTATGGAAACTGGGTGGTTCTTTGATTTCTATACCTATCCACCATATTGCATGGTCTAGTCCTGCACACCTTCTCGTGGATACTTCATGTAGTCTCTGCTGCCAGTTTTCTATCATGGTGTCTGAATCTATTGCACATGAAGTAATGTTGTGCCATTTGAGTACCCCATCTACGGTTGGGTTTACATAATCCTCCTCGCGCACAATTGTTCCATACAACTGGATGATCTCCTCTAAGTCCAGGCAAGTGGGTTCTATGAACCTCTCCCTTTCTGAAGGGTCTAGTGGTGCTATGACCCTGTAATCTCCAGATTCAAATGTCATTTTTCTTGTCTTCAAGTTGATTATGGTGACTGGTTTGGTTTTCAAATGCCCAATCCAGACCGAGTAGTGTCCGGTACGGTGTTGTGCCATCTACTATTTCAATGACTTCAAAGTCTGCCTTAGTGCGCACTCCATCAAGATCTACTATTACTCCTTTCAGTCTCCCTATTGGTAGGACCCTATGTTGGTTTGCTAGTTTTAGTTGGAAATTTGAGTATCCCAATGTTGGCTCTCCCATGCATTGCCAGGTTTTCTTGGGTAGCACATTCACATTAGATCCTAGGTCGAGTATGATATCTCCCATATTGAAATCCCCAAAGTTAGCATTCAGCCTAATTTCTCTACTTGTTCTTCTTCTTGTGTGTAGATGATTGACAACTTTTGGTTCTAGCTTTTGTTTCATCTCGCTGCTACATTTCTCTAGGATGTTTTGCAATATTTTCACAAATGAGGGATCACTTAACATTTTTATGCATGATTGCAAAAAGTCTTTGATAGTACTTACTTGTCCCTCGAGTGGAATTCCCTTGGTATGATCTAATGATGGTGGCATTTCGTATTGTGGGGCTTCATGGGTTGGTTGCGCAGTAGAAGTCGATACGATGTCCACCTTCTAAAATTATTGTCGGGCTTCCTTAACAGTCTCCTTTTCTCTGGGTGCATCGAAATGCTTCCTTGGTTCAGTGTTCTTCTTTACCCATTAGTTTTGTGTGGGTTCTTGTCGCACTGCATCATTTCCTGTCTTCATTCTGCCACGGGTGACTATATCGATGTTCCATCCATCCTCCCTTGCTTCGGCTTAAATCCATTGAACATTATGATTTTTATGGTTCCTCTTTTCCTAGATCTTAACTAATAGTGTCGAACATTCCTTTGTCTTGTGATCTAATGCGCGAAAATACATACAAGTCGTTGGTGGTAGTGGGCATTCTCGTGCATAATGTTCCAGTTGCTGATAGTTGTGACATGTGACTGGTCCTCTGCCACATCTGAAACCTCCTTTGGCTCATCCTCCTCCTCGATATCCTTCTCAGTCCCCTCTTGGTGTGTTGTATTATGGTTCTTGATTATACTACACGGTATTATATTGGGGTTGTGCCAGGTTGTACTACAATTGTGTGTTATTGTATGGTTGTTGTGTAGTATTGTAGTGCCACTGCGCAGTGTTGTATGGAGCTGGGGATTGATTGAACAATGGTGTTTCTTTCCCATTCATCATTTCGGCCAGTACCTTATATGTGTCTAATGTTCTTTCCTGCATCAGCTCCATAGTTATGCAATCTTTGTCATCGTGGCCCACTGACTTACAAAAGGAGCAATAATTATTCTTTGGAACCGTCTGCTACTTCTACATCATCGTGTAGTGATAAGGGTCATGATCCATTTTCTTTCATATTTCGCACCATAATCCTCCCTGTGGTAGCAGGTTTGGCATGCCTGTTTCCATGTACTGTGTGAATATTGGACATTCATTCTTTTGGTGTCCTTTTGTCCTGCATGTTTTGCACCAAACGACTTCTCGTTTGTCCTTGTTCTTATTCTGGTTCAGCTGAAATGTTAGGTTCTTCAAATCCTCCTTCAATTCTTCAATAGCTAGGTCTGTCTGATGGTAATGGTTCTCTTCCAGCTGCAAGGCTACCTGTAGGGCCTCGGTTTTCATCTAAAACTTCTGCTGCCGTAATGGATATTTTAGGTGTGGGAGTAGTGAGTTGACAAATAGGTGTCAGTGTTGCATCTTGGTCATAAGGTATTTTAACTTCCCCTTCAGTTTCTTGAATCTATGATCAATCTCCCATATTGATTCTCTTGGTTTATGTCTTATCTCAATCATCTCGTTCATGTACTAATCCTCTGAGCTCGGCTTCTGGAAATCATTAATCAGTAGCTTCTTAATGTCTGCCAGTGTCCTCGTCATCCCAGGAGCACTGTTCGTGTCTAGACTCATGTACTAGTCCAGTGCACGGTCTCTTAGCATGATCACTAGCTACACAAGTTTGGTATCTTCATTAGTGATCTGTTTTGCCTCCCATATCTTTACACAAATAAACAAATTCTTCTCAGGCTCTTTTGTTTCTTCTCCTCAAAATTTTGGTAATATGATAGTGGGATTGTGTCTTGCCATTCTAAATACTGAATTGCTACCTCCGTTGCGTGGTGTATATACTTGACTAGTACTTCCTGGACTGGATCCTCTAGTTGTTTCTCCTGTGGTAGATGTACTTCCTGCTGTCGAACTTCCTACGAACTTCGGTTGTATAAATGGTGGTGTTCTCTTTGTTGTATTGGTCGCACATGAGTTTATGGGTTCCATACTAACATTAATATGGAAAGGATGGCTATCTTCTCCTCTCATTCTTGGGCTTCTTGTTTTCCTCTCATAAGTTGTGTGCATGATTTTCTCAATCTGCTCCATATCCCATAGATCCTCTACCTCTTCCTCATCGCTTTCCAAGCCCTCCCTCGCGGCTATGGATGTCTTCTTGGTATTCACCTTATATTGGTAGGGTGCTCTGCTACGCGTCGTTCCTTATGATGCCAAGATAAACTTAAGTTGGTCGTCATCCATCAAGATCAGTTCCAATAATTCCTCCTCCTTCTTTCCTTTATCCTCACCTTCGTCCATCTATCCTCTCTCTATCATTGATTCCCCCCTTCCCCAATGCATGCAGGTAAGTCTAGATGTCTGATTCCATTTTCATTACCCCTTTGTTATATAGAAGTATTTTAATAGAAGTATACAGTGATCGAATGTACCTTCTGTCGGGTCCACATATAAATTCCTTCTTTGTTGTACTGTATGACTTCGCTATGTCGATTGCAAACTCTGTAATGAATCCTAACACAATACTGTCAATCCAAAAGTCGATTGCGCGGGTGAATTTTTTGTTCACCTGCTATAACTGCTCAACCTATACTGGGGTCCAATCTAGCTCTTGGATCTGATTCATCGCATGGTTATCTTTCAACCTTAGTATCCACTCCTATAGTAGGTGGGGAAAATCACAGAAAAATACTTCGTTTAAATCTGTAAACACGTATTTATCCAGATATTTGTGAGGTGTGAGGCTAGGGTTTCTATTGTCTTTCTGGGAAAACTCTAGCTCTTTAGTTCTCAGTCGACCTTCAATTTATGCTTTCGTGGGATTACATATTCTCAAAATTCCCTTCTAGTGGCTCAATGGTCTTCTGGTTTCACTCATTCTTTTCTCATGCATTCTATCTCATCTACTCAATCCTCTCTTGTTCCTACTAACACAACAACAAAACCGTTTGTTGGTTTTATTATTCTGAACTACTCTTCCCTACTACCTGTTTTGTTGACCTAGGGTTTATATCTCTAAAGGTACCAACAAAGCCTAAAAATATCGGCCCTTCTGGTAAACCAAAAGGAAACACAGTACATAGAATGCACTGTGAAATCTCACCCGAGATAGCTTAGAATGGATGGCTTTAAGACTCAGGTGTTCATAGCCTAGGATTGAGTAGAAGATAGGGGGTCTGTATTATGAGCCATTTACTCTAACTTGTGTTACTAACTACTGTTATTCTCTTTTATATTTTAACCTCCATGGTATCTTTTCATTATATTCCCACAACAATTAACCAAGAAATATAATAACTCATTCATTCATTTCACACAACATTTAACTAATAAAAGTATGAAAAATCTATGCATGCATTCATCCCATTACATAGGTATTATCATGTTTCACCCCCTCTCGGGCTACGTCCACAAATATTTGTCTCTTGTCTCTCTTATTATGGTAGTTCTGCAATCTCACGCAGTGCGCTTACAACTCTCCTTAGATGGGTAAGATCTATATGAGGCGAACTAGATCACACCAAGCTCCTCATCATATGATCTAATCCTCAAAATCTACCTCCTCTCCTCCTCTCTATCTCAATTTCTTTACAAAAGTGGTTCTTCTCACCAAAAACATTACATAAAGATAATTGAACTCTACATAGGTAGAGAACCAAACTTTTTCGAACTCCTATATGATACCTTCTTATCTATATTTATATCTATCAGACTCTTCATCCATTTACACAAAAACCTACAAAAAACCTAACCCTACTGTCATTAGGTATTCCTTCGCTGCATGTGTGATTTTGTTCCTTCAAGATGTCGCCTCCTTATTACATGTGCACATATTATGCTTTTTACCAGTTGTCTCTTTCTTATTGCACGCTTGCTTTCCCACAATTGCTCTTCCATCTTTCATTCTTTTTTGTGCACGCTTTCTTTCCCACTACGGCCTGCTACCAACAATGTTAACCTAGGTAAGGCAGTATCCAAAGAAGACATGAAGTCTTATCTTAAACTATTTAAAGAATATCAAGATATCTTTTCTTGTTCCTACCCAAAATTGAAAACGTATGATACTCGTATTATCCAACATATGATCCCATTAAAGTACCACCCATCTTTGGAACCCATAATGTATCAAGAGTTGAAAATTTTATTATATGATAAAATTATCTTTGAGGTAAGACATTATGTTGGAAGATTGGTTGTTGTCATTGATGTCAACCCTAGTCATGGGTTTTGGACCGCAAGATTGATTAAGGTATTTGGACATGAAGGAAAATGCACATGTAGATACAAGACCCATGGATGGATAATATACATCATGTTGTTTCCAATGTTATGTGGCACATCACGTGGATCCTCATGGTTGAGGAGAAATGAATTTTTGAAGATGACAAAGTGAATTGAAGAAGGAAGTACATGTAGCCCTGAAGATAAATAAAGAAAAAGAATTACAAAATAAGAAAGTATCAGGTCGATGCTAATGTTAAAAGGAAGTGACATGCATGGTATAAATAAATTTCATTATACATTCATTTGATACACAAGTCAAATTTTAGAGGAAATCATAAGTAAAGAAGGCCAGATTTCAAGGGAGGATGAAGTCTTTTGGTGATGTGTTCTAAGGTCTGTTATTTTCAGGTCATCTTACCATTTTTGCTATAACTATTCTTCTATAACTATTTAGATGGTGAAATTGATATGGTATTGAGAAGACATATCAAGGTACCTATGGTAAAAATAGGGTTTGTGACACTCTGTGGAAGATAGGGTTTGTGACCACTCCTGAAGCTAGTCAATAAATAGGTGTTCTGGGTAAAATAGTCATAAATTCTTCATAGAGAATCCAAATGATGTGGGAAAATTTTCATTGGAAAGAGTACATACTATAGTTTCTTATGTGCGTGTTTTAGAATCAGATGTTAAATATTGAGCGTGGGGAATTCTGTACAAGTTTGGTCTCCTGAATAAACTAGAATTGAACAAGGTCTACCATTCTCTCTATAACGTCTCTCTATAACTTGGAGGAGTTTCAGATAATACATTGAGTAATATTATCTACAAGATCAGAGTACTCCAAGAATTGAAGAATTACAGAAATTGAAGAAGTCTCAGGAAGCATTATCAGGTTCTATGTGATGATTGGTTGATGGTGATGATTTAATGTAAAGTTTTATTATC
>ML784730.1:451597-471323 GCA_009831015.1 Picea engelmannii
CCTAGGGTTTTGACTTTTAGGGTTTGAAGGGCCTTGCTCTTGCAACACTTTTCACCCTTAGATTTATGTTTTGAAGCTAGCCGTTTTGCCAAGGATTTTTTAAGGAAAGAGGGAGGAGCATGAGGCCTTGCTTAAGAAACACCAGAATGAGCCTCCTCCCCTTAGGGTTTTGACTCTAGGGCCCTGCCATTGCAACACCATAGAGACTAACTCTCTTGTCTTTGAATTTAGATCCTCCCGAGACCTAGCCCTTGCTTCTGACTCCATAATACCCTAAGGCACTGGTCTAACTCTCCAACGTTGATCTTGTTGTGCCAAAACAAAACTTTCAAAACTCTCAAATTTGAAACCCTAACTAACCCTAACGTCTACTAACCCTATATTGATGATGACATCATGCCTTGTTTGAACTCTTGGTTGATAGAAAACGTTGTGGCTAAGTCATCTAATGATATACATTGATGTGTAGGTAAATTTTATTGGCCTATTTGCAAAAATGTTGACCTCCTTGTCTATCAAACTAACCGTAAAGGAAAGTTGACATCATCTCTAGTATAGTGATGCAACAACCTTTGTATATGAGCATTTAATGATATTTAATGCGTTGTGTTAATTCAAGGATTAATCATTTCTATTGGATTCTATATCATTTCCAGTGTTTATTGACAAGTAATATTATAAGCCATTGTCATCATTGCAATCATTGACTTCATCAATAATTACTATTATTCATGCTCATGTATATTAAATATTGATAGTCATTTATAAATGAAGCATTAGCCACTATTTGCATGTATTAGTTTTATTGTTACCTTGTCTCGCAAACAGGTGCTTCTCCTGTGTTATTTCTTCATTCTTGACTATCTTCTTGGCGGTAATCTGTGAAAGGAAAAACTTGCCTTGATCCTTTAAACCTTTGCCTTTCAAAACCCCAGATTGCTAGGGATGTCTCCCTTGGGTTTAGCCACCCTAAACAGAAAGAGCTCCCCATCAAGGTGACAGTGGGTGGGGAAGCTCCTGTTACACCATTTTTTCCCTCACCTTTCAGCTGCTTGGCCTAAACTACAAACTAAGCGATAACAGGTGCCATACATATCAAACTTGTTCCAAGTAGACTGCAAAGACACGCAAGACACAGGTACGCAATTTCATTACTCATGGCTATTCATGCTCATAGCTTTCATGGGATGGTGAGAACCAGAACACGTCATCTTTTGTACCACACCATAACCAAGAGGAGAAAGATATCGCGTCTTGAGACCTGTGCCACTAGCCAAGCATAAGAGAGAGAATGAAATCGTATTCAAAGCTTACCTATGGGAGATACAGGAAGCCATCAACTAAGCCTGGAGAATAACACCAGAGGCTATCGCATGATACAGGGGCATCACCAATTTCTGGACTAGGTGGCAAGCCATGTGGATACAACCAAGGTAGGATCCAGATAAACAGTGGCTACAGATGCACTACTGCATCACCAAGGGAGATATCGACATGATCATTAGTGAATGGCCTGATGAATGGAGGATTCCAACCATACTCAAAGAAGTACACGGACAAACAGTAGGAGGGGTTGCGTAGGTGGAAACACAGCCTCCACAAATCCCAATACCCAAGAAATGAATAACAGGCCAAACTAAGTTGACTCAAGTAGACGACGACTTAGAGCAGCTAGGGACCTAGAAGGGGAGGATAGAAACCACTCAGCCAACCAATGGACAACTAAAATTGGCTGAGGGAGCACATGAAACTGCATCAAACCCCATCACACAGGAACCAAGTGGAACTAAGAGACAAACGGTACAAGAAGCAGGTGCACACAAGAAAAAGAAGGCACAACGACCACCACCAGACTACACAATCTCAAAGGAGGATGGAGAGATGATTGCTAGAATGGTCCAAGACTACCTCATAGATGATTTTGATCATGCTGTGCACCACAAGGATAAATTGCAGAAGGAACTGATAGAAATGGGACAACTCCTTAAGAAATTCGAGGAAGCCCAAATCACGAGTAGCAGTAGAGGCATAGAGCCATCGACCACACACACCACATAAAGGGTGGAGGTAGAAGAACGTGACCTATTTCTTCTGATGTCGCACACACATTCCACGGTCTATATAAAGCTTAGCATGCTGTGAATGGATGGAATTGTGGGATAGACATCACTGAAGGATTTGGATCATATCCAATTGGTCTTGACATGGATGCCATCAAGAGAATTATAAAAACTACAGGTTAGCATCGACCATGAGATGCAATCGCGAGCACATAAAAACTTAGTTGAGCTATAGTAAGAAACAAAGAAGTGGGAAGCACTGGAAACAATTTGTGCACAAGCCAAATATGAAACTTAGGAGGAGAAAGAATGCAGAAATGAGATGGAACGTAGAGTGGAAGAAATTTTTGGGGAACTTCCAACTACTCCGCAAGGAAATGAACTCCCAACTGTAGAAAAGATAGACCATATTACGTAGGCAATTGATCAATATCAGAAGGATATTGAGACTCTCTGAGGACAGATTAGACTGACAACTCCACCAACAGTGAAAGAGAAAAGGAAGCAGGAAGAAGTAATGCAATTGCAGGAGCTAGAAAAATAGGTCAGCACGGCAGCCGACTTGCTGGATAAAGCAGCGCAACCTTGAAAAAGGCTGGAAGAGGATCCACAGGTCCAACATTGGGACAAGGATGAGGAGAGGATCAATGCAACGATCCAAGAACTCAAGTAGTGACAGAAGACCATACCAATTCCATAAAGGGTCAAGGGAACACAAGATTTGAAGAAGATACAGGCATAACTTATCACTACGCAAACACAAAAACAGGAGCGCCAGGCTCAAATAGAACCGTTGCAGGAATGGGTAGCAGAAGTACTTGTGTAGGCAGAAGAAGCTAGAAAAGATATAGCACAAATTCAGCTAGAATGCGCAGGACTGATAAGAGAGGAAGTGGTAGCTCAGATATTCGACACCATCAAGGAGAAAACCGCGTAGGCACTGACAAAAGAAGCAAAGTTGCAGGAACAGTTCCAGATGATCACTAAGGAGACCGAGGAAGCACAGATAAATTAGGTGACTCAGGATGAGTCACATGTCAGTGTTGGGGGTCTGTTGGCACCAAGATGAAGGGGAAAGAATAACGATTGTGGGAAATAAAGAGTGCATAAAACTGAAGTAACAACTGGCAAAAGAACAACACGCGCACATGCAAGAAAGCGTGCACAAAGGAAAGTGACAACTGGATGAAGAATAACACGTGCATGGGAGAAAGACATAACATAAGAAGGGTTAGGGTTTTGGTAATATTCTGTAAAAGGTTGAAGAGCTCAAAATGTATAAATATAGATACGAAAGTATCATATAGGGAGGTTTTGTTGTTAGTGTATTATTGTTGTTGAGGGTTAGTCTTTGCAGTTAAGTTTTGGAGACTGTAACTATGTAGGAGCATAGGCGATATGTATTGTGTTTAGATGTATGAACCGATTTTGTAAGTTGTTGAGAAAAGAAGATACGAGGGAAGGTAGATTTGAGTATTAGACCACAGGATGTAGAGCCTGGTGCGATCTAGTTCGCCTCACATACATCGTACCCAGTTTTGTGGAGAATTCTAAGCGTGTGGCGCCAGGAATGTAGAACTGCCATAATAAAGCCAAGAGACAAATATGTGTGGATGTAGCCCAGGAGGGGGTGAACCACAGTAATACTCATGTAATATGTTGAATGTATGCATGTCTCTTCTTTTATTTCAACAATTAATGGTTAAGCTTGATGAATGAGTTAGCACATTGTTATGAATCTGTTTATATCTTGCTGGAATTAAACTATGAAATATACGTATGTGACTTCAAGGGATGAGTAGTTTACCTTACATATCATGGTACCTGGCTTTAATCAATAAACCCCTATCCCCTACTCTGTCCTAGGCTATAAACACCTGAGTCTTACAGTCACCCATTTAAAGCTATCTTGGGTGAGACTATGCAGTACCTTCTGGGTGTTGTGTTGCCTTTTAAATTACTAGGAGGGCCGATAGTTTTAGAGGTTTTGTTGGAACCCTGAATGACATGAACCCTGGGTCAATAAATCAGACAACTCGAGAAGGGAAATAGTAACCAACACTACCCATGGAACAATTCTTGCAGATAGTATCTGGCTCTGAAATTGTTTCGCTCCTAGATGGTTTTTCGGGATATAACCAGGTCCTAGTTTCAAAAGATGCTCTATTAAAAACTACCTTTTGAACCAAGTTGGGGAGATTTTCTTATAAATACATGCCTTTTAGGTTGATCAACGTAGGGGAAACTTTTCAGAGGGCAATGGAAGTAGCTTTTCGAGGATTTATTAACAAATGTCTGGTAGTCTATTTATATGATGTAACAGTATCCTCAAAAAATAAGGAAGACCACATTCAACATTTGACTCAGATCTTTGAAAGGTGTAGGAAGTATGGAATATATTTGAACCATAAGAATACCCTATTTGGTGTAGAGGAAGGAAAATTATTAGGTCATATCATATCTCAGGAAGGAATTAGCATTGACCTTGAGTGGATCAAAGTGATATCTCAACTCCCTTTTCCTCACAATAAAAAGTCCATGTAATAATTTTTTGGGAAAAATCAACTTTGCGAGAAAATTTACTCCTAACTTCACTGAAACTATTAAAAATTTACAAAAATTGATTCACAAAGATGCAGAGTTTAAATGGGATGAAGAAATGAGAGGATATTTCAATAACATCAAAATTTTCATCTCCCAAGCACCAGTGCTACGAAGCCCTGACTTTAACAAATATTTTTTCCTCTATACCTTTGCTTTTGACCAATCCTTGGTTGCAGTACTTACCCAAAAGGATGATGAGAACAATGAAGAACCAATGTCATATATGATCGCCAACCTTCAAGGAGATGAAATAAACTACCCTGCTATAGACAAACATGCTTACACAGTATATAAAGCAGTCAAGCATTTCAGATCCTATATCCTGAATAATCATTCTAAGGTCATAGTACCACATCCAATGGTATGATCTCTGTTCACACAATAGGAGATGGGATAAAGGAGGGGAAATTGGATGGAAGTCGTTCAGGAATTTGATATAGAGATAAAACCTACCAAAATATTCAAAGGACAAGAATTGTATAAATTGGCTTTTGAGGCCCAATCTCTGATCAACACGGAAGACCCCGATTGGGAAAATGAACTATCCTTATGGTGCAGATAAGCCTTATACATACCTCCCAAGAAACAATCCTGGTATGTAAACTAGTTTTATCTCCTGCATCATGGAACGCATCTAGAAAACCTAAACTCTAGAGAAAGGAGAGCCCTTATGTTAAAATCTGCTCAATATCGCCTCATAAATTATGTGCTCTTCTGTGTAAACTACGATAGAATACTCCTTAGATGTATTGAACATAGTTATGTAGAAAAGGTACTCAAATAAATCCATGATGGCCCAACAAACATACATTTTGCAAGAGAAACCACGACTCACAAAATATTAAGGGTTGGTTATTATTGGCCCACTTTTTTCAGAGATTCTCATGCATATGCCAGGAAATGTAAATATGGTCAAATGAGCACCGATAGGGAATAGAGACCAACCATTCCACTCTATCCGGTGACCATATCCATACCTTTTGAGTAATGGGGAATATATGTCATCAGAGAAACTACTCTAGATTCTTCGAAACAACATAAGTGTATCTTGATTGCAATAGAATATTTCACAAGGTGGAAAAAGGCTATCCCTCTCACACACATTAATGAAAAGGTAGTGATCCAATTTTTAGAACAACGACTAATAACAAGGTTTGAGATGCCTTTTGTCCTCGTTTTTGACAATGCTTCTTATTTTTCTTCCACACGTTTGACATAATTCTCCCTCGATAAAGGGATCATAATAAGATATTCTACAAAATATTATCCACAAGTGAATGGAGTAGCAGAGTCAACTAATAAAAATCTGGTGCAAATTTAAAAAAAGACATTTGTTGAAAATTAAATAAGTTGGCATAATTTACTTCATAATGCTCTCTGGGCCGATAGAGTGACACCTAAAGAAGCCATAGAAAACTCTTCATACTTTCTGGTATATGGGAAAGAATCCATTCTCCCAAACAGATTGTACCTTCCATATTTATAGCTTTCTCGGGAATCAAGAGGTCAGCCCTCATCTGTTCTACAACAAAGGATTGATACCCTTTTCACGTTGGATGAAGAAAGGGAAAATGATAAATTTAAGTTCACCTCTCATCAACAGGTAATTAAAAGATGGTTTGACAAAAATAAGGTCAAAGAAAAACGTTTTGAAGTAGGAGACCTAGTCTTAAAGTGGGATAAAGCAAACAAGTCCAAAGGAAAACACTCAAAGTTCCAAAATCTATGGCTGGAACCTTTTTAGGTGGCTGAGAAGATCAGAGCAGGAACATAACGATTGAAAAAGTTGAGGGGTGAGTTTGACACCCTCCTGATAAACATCCAGGCCCTAAAACAATACTTCTTCTAAAAAAAATGTCTTTTGATGTTTTGTTTGAGTTTATTTTTCTTTTTAGCATACATTTTGATCAAAATGAGTGTGTGGGTTTAGGGGAGACTAATTGCTAATACCCTTTCTTTTCTTTCTTTTGCTTGTTATTTTCTTTAATTAAGTTGTGTTTTATAAAGCAGTGGTTGATTTTAATAAATATAGTAGAGCAGACTCTTCTTATGACCTGAACTAGCATGCAAAATAAGAGATATTGAACATAAAAAAAAATTCAAAGAAGATCTACATCTTGTCTTTTCAAGCGTACTACCTTGGTAAGTGATGAAATATTCGCCTAGTGGTCTGGTAAAGCCCAAAGGAAATGATGGCTAGTTGGAAAGGATCACATGTGCCTCTAATCAAAGATAGGAAAGGATTCACCTTAACAGTTTCACCTTGCCAATAACATATGTCCTCCTCTCCGACTCACTCACAACATTTCTTCCAGAAGAAAATGATCTATATTAAAAGGAGTGCAAAGTACAAGAGGGTATGAAGATAAATTTGTTAGGGCTATGAATGCTCGCTGGTGGAAGACAAAGGTCTATGATATTGGGGTGACTTTGTCAGGGCTATGGATCCTCGCTAGCAGTGGAGCGACACCATAGCAAGGGAATAATGATAACCAAAAAATGGCCTCAAGCTAGTGGATGCCTTGCCCGACAATTGTCAAAGAAGGGCATGGGTCATGGTAAAGAGGAACGGAGGTGGAAAAAGGTATGAACTCCATATGTGGATCCAGATTCATGAAAATTGGGAAGTTGTGTACGCACTGATAGGATAGGCTCTATTGAAATCAAAGCCAGATGTTTTCTCAATCATATTTTTGCAAGCACTTAGCCCGAAGTAAGGAAAAAATATTTTGTTTTCTCCTATATAATTGCCATTTGTTGAGCACTCAACACACCCTAAAAGTATTTTCTAAATATTTTTCCTTTTGGGTACCACTTTTCATTTTTCTAAGTCAGATTATGTATCATGGATGAATGGATTTTCTTTCTTTTGTGTCATTAAGACTTACCATCAACCATTTGTTTTGGTTTTGATGGATTGATTTTTTCTCTAAGTAACAATGCGTGATAGGACCGAAAGGTACATGATTTAAAACTTTTAACAATCATCGATCGACGAAAGTTTCCCTATAAGATAGTCTTTTAACATCATCAATACCCTTTGGCATTGAAAAAAATCGAGAGATGAAAATGCGGAAATTTTCACTTTAATGCTTTGCCGATCACCGATCACCGATTTTCATTACGACGTCGACGTTGGTAGAACAAGGTGTGGAAACCAGACATATTTCTAAAGGAAATAAATGTTTTCGAACGAATGTTTCCCATGGAAAGGTCAAAATCAACTGCCATGTGTCTTTGTCGTGTAAGCAGTTCTTACGATGCAACCTATTTTCCCTACGTCATCTCTTGATGTTACCTGTGTCATTTCCATATATCCAAGTCAACATGTCTACGTCAGCATTGTATGAATTTTTGGGTCAGCATCAGAGCTTTCAACTAAAGTTATCAATGAAAAAAGAAAAATTTTAAGAAAAGCACGACATTGATTCACTTGTTTGTTATCGATAGACTGATAGGACATAATATGACAGGGGTTTTCATCGATCCTTCCACATTCTACATCGACTATCCTGGCCACTCTACACTTTTTTTCCATTTCAAGAGCGTTCCTTTTTCCCCCGACCCCAATCATACCAGTATTTAAAATACAAGAAGGCTCGATAGTTTGATGGGATACTTTCAGCAGGGATAAGATCGGATTTTGTTATTTAAGAGGCCAATTAATGCTTCAATTATCCCACGTTACTATTTTGTATGTCGACCAAATAGTAGAAGTTTGAATCCATCGATGAACTATGAAGTAACCCGCTCCTGTGCTGGTAGTTTGCATTGCATTTATTCTCGAGCGTGGTTCAGTTTTAGTGATGGATTGTGCAGGGCGCATTTGCAACCTTGAATTTAAGAACTCATTCTACAAGGTAAGTATGCTCTCCATTTAAATTACAAAGACATATTCAAATGTGTCATTCTATGCACACATATTTTATTCCCTAGAGTAGTCGAAGGAGCAAGACAGCACATCGAAGATCTTACAACCGATCTTTAACTCTAAACCAGATTAATCTTGTGCAAGGAATAGATATGCATTCTCTTCATCATTTCTACATTTTCAATTGCATCCATAATACTTTTGGAGGTTGGTACTCACTCTGTCTGTTTTTAGAAAATGCCTCCAAGAAATCCAACAACCAAGTGCTCACTAAGGATGCCCAAACTAAAGGAACCAAAGGTCAGGGAAGGATATACACCGAGTGCTACAACGGAGTTGGATTTCTCCTTAAAGAGGAAATCGATTATCCGCATTTCCACCAAGAAGAAGTTTATCTAGCCTCTAGCGTTCTGTGACAAATAAGAGACCACAAGGTTTAAATTGGTGCTCCCGCATTGGGACAACCTGTACAACAAAACTAGTCAAGAGGACTAACTTGAGTTCACGCCTCATAGAAATCTAGATTTTCAAATATTGGATGATGAGGTGTTTCCAAACATTCGGAGGTAAAATATGTA
Source organism: Picea engelmannii (assembly GCA_009831015.1). NCBI lineage: Eukaryota > Viridiplantae > Streptophyta > Pinopsida > Pinales > Pinaceae > Picea > Picea engelmannii. The sequence continues at coordinate 460,711 of ML784730.1, forward strand.
AGTTTTAAACCTGCAAAGTAAAGCAATGCATATAGATTCTCAAGCAATACATAAATTAATCAATGGCTCATACACAGATTACACAAAGATTTTTACCGGAAACCCTCAACCAGGAAAACCTTTCTTATTTTCATTATGTCGAATTTCACCATTCGCCATACAATATATACAATGTTTTTAGGTATTCCGTAGATACCAAAACCCTAATTGTCAGACGCAGTTGTCGTATTTGACGCACCCACACACACACACATGCAAAGAATATAACACATACCCAACAAAATATGCATAGGGTGGCTAGCCAGACCGCAGTTCTACCCTGCATCGAGACCTTGGGATGGATAACCATGCCGACATGGTGAAGTGCACCATCAATAATGAACAAGGCGAGTGTGTTGTTGTTTTCCTTCCGAAGAAGGTGTATAAGTACTACAAACTTAGAGAGCTGGAGGAAAGGATAAACACAGACTTCATGGTCAAGTTCTACGAGGTTCATGATACCAGCTGATTGCTAGCCTCATGCTGGAAAGAAGACAAGAAGTTCACAAATAGGAGAAATGGATGGTACAACACAGTAAATATCCAAGAGTTATACATGTTTCTGATGGCGTTAATATGTCGCTTATATGGAGAAAAGGATTGCTCCAAATTTTTAGAGGCATGGATTCCCTTAGCATACACCGTGGAAATTTCGAGGAAAAAATTCAATTTTAGCTTAGTATAAATATTTCACAGGCTCAGACACCAAAGGAAGGAGAGGTTCTGACCTTCTACATGGCATCCTACTTGTTGGATGTAATTTGCACAAGGAACATTTTTCCAGGTATGAATTTGAGCTGGCATATTTTTGAATTGCCTGTACATGTCTATTTCAACATATTGTGGGAAAATAGATACAAGAGATCATATTATTTAATATGCAGTGAGTCTCTAGCCAAGGTTTACTTCATCATATTTATAAAAGAGTGCCCTCAGATTTCAATGGTGGAAAAGAAGATGACAGAAAAAGTTGGCCACTATTAGTTCGAAGAAACTAGCACTTATATTAGAGTGTTCGGAGCTACCGACGCACCCAAACTTATCCCTATTCATGTCCCATATCACCTCATTTTGGGGGATATATACTACCATACCATATTTTAGGCCTACAATGCCTCCCTGGTCAAAGACAAGAAGAGATATTTCATTCCCTATAGTTTCCACATAGGATTTTACATGGTTAGAGACACTGTGCATGTGAAACAAGAGGGGTTGAATCAAATCGAGTACCTATTTCATACAGGTTGATTTCGCAAGAACGATCCCAAGGGCTTAGTTCCCCAGCACGTGGCACAAGTATCTTCCTATAAGATGTATGCTCATGATTATTTTGAAGACAAAATATTCACTGAAGGAGCCCATGTCTAGGAGGAAGTACTGGAAAGAAGGGCCAACCCGAATATGACTATGTTCAAAGGGATGTTCATGGATTATTAGGTTGAGAAAATAGAGAAGACAACTCAAGAATCTCTCAGGGTAAGAGATGAAAGCAGAATAGTAGAAGCAGTAGAGGGACGAAGGAGGGGGATGTTGTTACTAGAAGACAATCGAAGAGCCATACAAATGGCATAACAAGATCCCCCACTTAACCCTTTGATTGAACCACTGAGGATAACCCTGATCAACATCAGTGACCAGGAGGTAGAGACAAATGGTTTAAGTTCTGCCCCACCAACAAAAATTTCCAATAAGGAAGAAACTATCCAGGTGAGATCCCTAATAACAACTGCAGTTCAACAAAGGCCAGCAGGAGTATCAAGTGGAACAGGGGTGCCATCCATTATTGTGGACCTAATCACTATATATTATGATGATGAAGGCTTAGAGGTTTCAAAAATATCTCTGGTTGTAATCACCTAGGAGGAAATCCAAAGAGAAGTATTTTCTTTGGCTCCTGATGAAATTATACTGGAACCTCAGGAGGGCGGTCAGGATGCCATAATCACTACTGATGTTGAATTTATCACTTCACTAGAAACACATCCGACATGAGAGACTCATCCGCATGGTGCCAGCTCAAAATATGACATGGACATGGGTGAACAAGGAGGAACAATGAAGCTACCAGAAATTGACACCCCACCAGCGAAACCTTCAATAGGTACCGATCTTCCGCCTACTCCCTCATCTAGAGTGAAAACATAGCTGATCATTGAAGCCAAGTAGGATGACCATCCTATAGAACATCCAAGAAAATCCCCTAACAAGGAGCCGAGCAGGCCTATCCATGAAACAAAACAAGAAACAACACGGGGAGATACCATGGAGCATCTCTACACACTAGGAAGCCTAGGAAATACATTTTCCTCAGGATATCAACAGATTCCAGAGCCTGTAGATGAAATCACCAACGTGCAGGAAATTGATTATGACAGGAATAGAAAATTCGCGATGAAAATGATGGTCAAGAAAATAAAACTCACCTTAGATAACACTTTGTTCATAACCATGAAAGAAACACTATTTAACACAAATCATGATAAGATGACCGAACTCATTGGATATGGAATGGCCATAATGGATGCCATAGTTGACAGAGAAAATAAGGATGAAGAGGAGGCAACTACCATGAGAAAATAATTGGAACATATTTGTCATCAGGATGAGTACTACCAGAACTCGACACAGGAGGTGGTACTCTTAAAGAGCGAGTTCCAAGAAACATATGGGAAATTCAGAAGAGAAAGATACCTCTTCACCGCTCGAGTAGCCGATCTTCAAGAAGATACTTTAATAGGGATGGTGACCTACAAATATATGTAGTGGTGGTTTGAAAAGGCACATAAGGACTTAGAACGAATCAACTACATCAGTGAAATAAAGAAGGGACATGATTTAGAGGAGCATGGTATCCAAGTGTTGATGGATAGTATCATCACTTGAATACAAAAAGTAGTCGTACATTGGGTGTCCATGGTCCAAGAGGCTCAGCGAAAAATGCAAGAAAGGTGGGTAGAATGCGAGAACAAATGGGAGAAAATGAACCTGGAAATAAGGGGAATTAATTTTCCATAGTTTGGTCCAATAGAGGATTTCACTGACTTACAAGATATTGTTAAACAACATGAAGAGAAAGACCTGGAATGGGAAATAGATATTTCACAGACTTCAAGCATGATCACGGGTCTAGTGAGGAAGCTCATGGAACCTCTCATCAAATCTCTAGCAATATTACAATGCTTAAGTGTCAAATTGATCAAGTTCTATCATCTAAGGCATGACTGTGTTTAGACCGAGGAGGATTATCTCTGTCTTCGAATTAGATATTTGTTGCTTTGTTGAGTAAGATTTGCTATGCCTGTATTTAAAGTTATCTTATGATGTTGTAACAATTGTTTTATTCTAATTGGTGACTAGAAATCGATTGTGTTAACCTGTGATTGATAATAGACTATTGGAAATTACTTTTCTTGCACTAACTTCTTATCATATGTATTTTTCTTTTCTTTATCTATTATCTCAGATGATGTTGAATGTCCACTAATTAAAATGTCATTAATGCTAGTTTGAAGTTGTTTATATATTCTTCGTTTGCATGTTAGGGTAAAGGTTATCTGAAACCTAGCCTACCCCCAAAACACATAGTTAGCTTCTCTTTGTCATCTAGTCTAGATTTTTATCTTCCTTGTGTTATAAAGTTAGAAAAATAACCAAAAAGAGAACTCCCTAGCTTAAGGAGAAGGCTTAATAGAAAAGACATATCTTTCAATCACAATTAAATCCCATCGATAAACCCAGCCAGATCACAAATCTGGAGAACCTTACCATTCATCAAATGCTTACAAGTCTAATTGGGCCTCTTAGGCAAGTTTGGTTCCTGTTGTTGAGTTAAAGGGATCTCTGACCCCTCAACAAATTGTTAGGATTTTTATATTATAAATCAATGTAAATATTTATAATATCTATGGTCATTTTGTACTTAGAACATATATGTCCAATGTATATCCATTTTATCATTACATATACATTTATAATAAAAGGGTTCTAAACCATGGTATTGCATTACTTCCCCCCTTCGAAATAACATCATCCTCGATGTTGTTCTTTCTTTTCTTTTCAATAATGAAATCCATGCCTTCATTCTTTAGTTTTTCTTGCAATTCCATCCTCTTCCTTGCAATATTTCATAGTTGTTGGCTATATCATATGCAATGCATCCACATTGGTGTTTCACTACCTTGGGTAACCTCTTGGGTCTGACCATATCAATCATCAAGAGAAACATTTTTATAACCATTTATATGTATCAATTATATTTTCCATAGGAATGATTCTAATTCATACATTAATCATATGTATTAATATCAAAAAATAAACTATGCAATCAACCCAATACTTATATGTATAAATATTTATTTTCCCAAGGAGTCTTCTCTCTTGGATTCATCCTTAGCATACTGGTTGGGATGATTTTTATTTGGGATATTTCTATTGAAAGGAGGTTTGAATCCTTTCTTTCTCTGATCTAATTTCTCCTTCTTCTTATCCTTCCAATATTTCTACTTGGATTCTCTGCCCTTGCCTTTCTCATATAGGTGCTTATCCTTCCTAGTGGTCTCAGTCAAAGTCCTAGGTTCATCATATTGAATCTTCTCTTTATAAAAGGATGGAATTCCACTAAAAAACCTCTGTAATTTCACCCTGTCATATTTTATAAACCCTACATACATTAGAAACCCCATGGACTTCTTTTCATACTCTTCCATGGCCATGATTCCTAGCTCGAGTTCAAATAAATCCTGCATTTTCTTGTCATAGAAGTGCTATGAAAGGTGCTCCTTCTGAAAATATTTCTTGAAGTTCTTCCAAGTGATCCTACTCTCATTAAAGTGCTCAACTTGCTTTAGTTGATCCCACCACATAACAACTTTCCCATGTAAATGGTATGTGGAAATTCTGGCTTCTAGGTTTGATGAGTAGTTATGCAATTGAAAATACCTCCTAAGTCCAAGAAACCATGCTTCAATATCATCTTCCCTTCCTCTTTCACCATCAAAGGATGGTGGATTAAGCTTCCTTAGCTCTCTTTTTAAATTGTCTAATTCATGTATCCTTATTTGGTGCCTAACAAGAGACACCTCTAGACTACTTATGGAATCTTCAGATGCATAAAATTTCCTTGATGAGTAGGGGGGTGAGTGATGTCTATGAGTTCTTCTAGAACTTATTGAATAACCATATCTTCTGCGATCATCTCTTCTTTTGTAACATCTTCCCTCTTCCTCCTATTTTGAGTTTGATCCATTCTTTGTTTTCCTCTGCAACTAATTTAATCTTTTCATCACTTGAGCATTTATTTGATTTTGTTCTCTCATCAGTCTCTCATTGTCTTGTTTGTAACTATGCACTTCTATTTTCATTATTTTCACAGTCTCTATCAATGTTTCTTGCTCCCCTTTGTGCTTGTGTCCATTGGATTCTGTCTTTGCATTACCAACATTGATATTTTGACCTTTGTCCTCTTTCTCATGGATGAAAGCTCCCTTTCCCTCTTCCATTTCTTGAATATGCATTCTTAAACTAAAATGATGTGTTTACACCCCCTATTTTTTCTTATCATTTTCTTAGAAAAATACATATTATAAGAAAAAAATTCCAAACAATGCTACATGTCATTTTTATTTTAAATTCATGAAGAAATATATTATCATTCTCCATATTATAAAAATTCCATGTTATTCTCCTCTGAATCATCTTTCCAATGACTGTAATCTTGTCCCAATTCGATATTTTACCTGAAAGTTATGGATTTCCAAAAAAAAAAATCACTTTCAACCCCTTTTCTTTTGTTTTGCAATAGGATCTTGTCGAAATATTTCACAACTTCTTTAACTGGTACAAAATTTGAACTCTGCCCCAATGCTTCCTTCAACCCACTTTCCATGTGACCACAACTCGAAACCATGGGTGTATTCACTCTTTACCACCTTCCTCTAGCACTTTTCCATTCTTCTTTTACATAGGTGCTTGTTCGCAAATGTCCAAGGGATTTGCTACTTCTAGGACCTTCATGCCTCAACCCATTTACCTTATCATGTGATCCAGGAGGCTCCCAAGGCTCAGAAAATGCTCAAAAATCAAAGTTCTCAGAATTAGATGAAACCAACTCCATTGTGACCGACTCGTCGCGTTGATTTCGGCAGTATATTTACTTTCTCAAACAAATGTTGTATATGAGAGTTATCGTACTCTGACCATTTTCTCAAACAACTAAAAAGTCAAAGGACTAACAAAAAGTCAATGCTAACGCCAGCATGAAATCACCAATGACACCTCATGGTGAAGACTTGAACCAATGGAAGTGTGACAAGTGGTAGCAGTTGACTGGGAAAATGTGGATGGCAGATCCACTCAGAGGTTGACATGTGGCACTTTGCTGGCAAATGAAGAAGTGCCACGTGGCCCAGACATGGGTTGCCACGTGGCACCCAGTCAGGGTCGAATGGAAAGTGTTAAAAATGTTTGGGGGTCCATGGGTTTTGAACCCAAGACCACCCACCAAGAGCCTTAAGGAAATCACTAACACCAACGCGCCCCACATGCTCTTGTTAAATAATATGCATTTAAATTTATTTAAATTATAGTATATTACTATGTGGGTGGAAGGGGGCTGGGGCTAAGCCCCAACCCATGGTTTTATGGTGTTATGTAACCCTGTTTGGGGGCGTGCACCCGTCCATTGGGGGATTAGCTCATATATTGTTGGAAAGTGGTTTTTAAACCATATATTAATGATTTTTTGGGATTTCTAATTGATATTTAGTCCAGAAAATGGATTTTTGAGGATTTTGAGGTCATTTGAAGGAGGATTTGATCCCAAAAAGAGGCCAAATCTTGAGGGAAGTTGGAATTCCTCATATGAGCCTCAAAATCTATATAAACCAGGCTTTTTGAAGCTTGTAGGAGACTTTTTGATGCAGGGTTTTGAAGGAGCAGTTTGTAAATTTTGGCTTTTTCTCATGTTGTTGAGAGGATTTTGATGGTGCATGCATGAATCTGAGCAAAGAGGTCTTGCATAGAAGACATGAAGCAGGTAATGTAACAACAAAGATCATTGTAAGATAACTTTGAGCATTTTAAAGAGCAATAAAGAGGTCCTCCACTTGGAAGCGGGCCTGAAGACATAGCCAACGATTGGTGAACTCCGTTATCAACCTCTTGTCTCTATTTCTCTTTCTGTTTTTATGTTCTATTCTATTCATTTTCAGCATGGATATTAATGGCTGATCTCTTTATTCATTATTAAGCATCGAGTAAAATTCACATTTGATATTCCGCAACCAGATAATAAGCTTTATGTATTTCACATTCTTTACGATCCGATGCCTAAAATACATTAAACTAACTTGCGATTTATTAGTAATACCTTCATTTTTGGATCAAGTTTATGGTATTAGAGCATTTGGTTGTGAAGGTTTGACAGGAATTGCAAGCATTGGATGCTCACCAGAGAAAATCTCAAGCGAGGAGAAGGCCAACTTGAGGCTCTTGACACAAAGATTCAAAGGAGACCGCACAAGCAAGAGATGTCTTCACCAAGAAAATTGGGTCCCTACAAAACTGAAGATGATTTCTTCGAGGCCTTTAAATTGATGTAAGCCATGGTAGAGGAGATTTGTCATGAAAGAGGGCAACGAAGGCTTTGAGGCAATGAAGAAGGTGAATCTTCGGTAAGAGCAGAAGGAGCAGTTGGAGGTGGTGGACCTTCAAAACCTTCTTCTCCTTCATCCTCATCATCTAATAATGAAGCAAGTTTACATTCCTGGAAGGATAAGAAAAATACTCATCATTCTTCTAATATGTCGTTATTAAAGTTATATGTAAAGTTTAATTTACCCACTTATGATGGTGAATTAGATGCAGAAAAGCTAGATAATTGGGTGAGACAATTAGAAGTCTATTGCAGGATACAAAAGATTGTTGATGATGAAACTAAGATTCAACTAGAAATTCTCAAATTGGGAGGCACATCTCTCATATGGTGGGAAAGAAAAACTAGAGATGATCTTAAGAAAAGTGGTAAAACAATCTCTTCCTAGAATGATTTTGTTATTTCATTAAAACAACAATTTTACCCTTTAGCTTACATGCAACAAGAAATGGTGAATTGGGAATGTTTAAGGCAATCAAAAGGTCAAAGTGTACAAGAATATACTCATATATTTCGTAAGAAAGATTGAAATTTGGGTATTTCGTTATATACACAAGAGACACTCCTAAAATATATCGGTGGTTTACATTCTTATTTTAAGCACACTATTCTTATGCTAAATCCTTCTAACTTTGACGAAGTATGTGTACAAGCCATTCACATTGAATCTAGCAAAGGGAATGTTGGTGATAGTGTTTCTATAGATACTTGGCAAAGAAAGGATGTAGGGAAAAGGAAAGAGAAGAAGACGGCCACGACAAGAAAGAAGAAGCCTACTTGCGAGCATTGCAAGAAGGTAGTTCATGATGAAGATCATTGCTTGACCTTACATCCTGAAATGAAGCCAAAGAAGTATGCCAATCAAGGAAGGAATAAGAACAAAGCTGTGACAGTTCAAGTGGATCTTGGATCAGATTTCGGTGATGAGACACAGGTTGTAGCTATGGGAATCCGAGGTATAAATTCTATTGCAAGTTCTAGCTCTTCTAGATCAGTTGATGTAAATGATGAGTGTAAAAGGAATGAACTTTTCCACATAAGGGTTATAACACATAATGTTAAAGTTGATACTCTTGTAGACAGTGGATCGCAAGACAATCTAATTAGTGAAGATGTTGTGAATAACTTGGGATTTGAAACTAAGTCACATCCTAAACCATATCCACTGGGATGGATATGCGGTGATAACAATTTACAAGTAACCAAGCAATGTAAAATCAAGTTTGCAATCACTTATACTTATGTTGATGAAGTAGAGATTGATATAGTGCCACTGGAAATATGTGGAATTCTATTGGGTAGCCCATACCTTTATGATAGGAAATCCATATTCTACATGGAGGATAATAAATATTGCTTCAAGAAAGATGGGAAAGAGTACATTGTTCGTGCTCATCGCATGAAAACTAATAGGTCTTTTGCAGCTATAGGGCAGTTAAAAAGAATGGTAAATGCAAGCAAAAGTTTAACACTTATGTCGATAACAAAACATGAAGTTAGTGATGCTAAACATGAGATGATTTCATATGTTTCAAATAGTCATGAAGTGTCACCGAAGGTACAACATAAGGTTCAGTTGCATAATTTGATTATTGTTCCTGTTCAAAAGGGGAAGCATGTTTTGTCATTTTCATTTGCATACTCAGTATTGTTGATTAGTTTGTTGTTGTTCAGTGGTGTATGGCTGCAAAGTGTGACAATGAATGTAGATGATTGTGTGATAAATGAAATGATTACTTTGATAAACAATGCTATCTCAGTTTTCATGTTTGTTGTGATTAGTCAGGTGATCATTATCCCAACAGATAGGATGGATGATGCAGGACAAAGTGGGGTGGCAGTACCCTCACTTCTTACCTGAGTAAAAGAAAAATTTTGGTGGTCCAAAAGCTTCCAAAGTGGGGAGGAATGATCTAGGAGGTTCCCAAGGCTCAGAAAATGCTCAAAAATCAAAGTTCTCGTAATTGGATTAAAATAATTCCATTGTGACCGGATCGCTGCCCTGATTCCGACAGTATATTTACTTTCTCAAACAGACGTTGTATGCGAGAGTTATTGTACTCTGACTGTTTTCTCAAATAGCTAAAAAGTCAAAGGACTAGCAAAAAGTCAATGATGACGTCAACATGACATCACCAACGACACCTCATGATGCAGACTTGGACCAATGGAAGTGTGACAAGTGGCAGCAGTTGACTGGGCATATGTGGATGGTAGATCCACTCAGAGGTTGACATGTGGCACTTTGCTGGCAAATGAAGAAGTGCCACGTGGCCCAGACATGGGCAGCCACGTGGCACCCAGTCAGGGTCGAATGGAAAGTGTTAAAAATGTTTGGGGGTCCATGGGTTTTGAACCCAAGACCACCCACCAAGCCAAGCACCTTAAGGAGACCACTAACACACACGTGCCTCACATGTCTCTTGTTAAATAATATGCATTTAAATTTATTTAAATTGTAGTATATTACTATATGGGCGGAAGGGGGCTGGGGCTAAGCCCCAACCCATGGTTTTATGGTGTTATGTGACCCTATTTGGGGTCGTGCACCCATCCATTGGGGGCTTAGCCCATATATTGCTAGAAAGTGGTTTTTAAACCATATATTAATGATTTTTGGGGATTTCTGACTGATATTTAGTCCAGAAAATGGATTTTTGAGGATTTTGAGGCCATTTGAAGGGGGATTTGATCCCAAAAAGAGGCCAGATATTGAGGGAAGTTGGGATTTGTAGTGTCCCCAAGGCCGAGCCCCGTTGCAGATCATGTTATATGCAAAAAAATTGTAAATATGTTCTATAGGCTGGTGAGCCAAGTTTTGAATAAGTTGTAGGCTTATGAGTTTTGTTAGGCCAGGGAGCCTAAGTGTTGAAGGCCAGGAGCCTGTTGATGTACTTGTATGTATGCAGGTCAATTAATAAAA
>ML784730.1:479425-494648 GCA_009831015.1 Picea engelmannii
GGTGACAGAGAAGGTGCACTCTCCTGGGGTGGAACAGGCATGTGGGGAATGAGGGTCTGTGTGCAGTGAGCGTGGGAGATTCCTGGGAGAGCTTCTTCCTGTTGAATGTGTATGTGTTGTCTTCCCTGTAACCTCAGCCTGATCTCTAGATTCCTTGCCCGGGGGTGGAGCTCGGTCCCAGCTCGGGGGTGACCTACTGTTGAGCTGATGAACATTGTGGTCTAAGGCTAGGAGGTTCGTGGAAGGCCTGCATTTGGTTGGTGATTTCTCCAGCTGATACAAGATAAGTATTCTGAATTATGATTTAACACGTTTGGCATGACTGTGTTGTTCTGTATCATGTTTTCCGCTGTGTAAATGAAATTAATGATGAATGCTATGGAACATTTAATTATAGCAGTACCCATATATTTTACTCTGAGTTGTTAAGTGTGTTTAATTCTGGTTAAATGCATTTGTTTTTACATCCATGTAATGAATGGTAAACCGAGAGGTTGGGTGAACCTGGGTAGTGAAGGGTACACTACAGGATTCCTCATATGAGCCTCAAAATCTATATAAAACAAGCTTTTTGAAACTTGTAGGAGACTTTTTTATGCAGGGTTTTGAAGGAGCAGTTTGTAAATTTTGGCTTTTTCTCATATTTTGAGAGGCGTTTTTCTCATGTTGTTGAGAGGATTTTTATGGTGCATGCATGAATCTGAGCAAGGAGGTCTTTCATAGTAGACATGAAGCATGTAATGTAACAACAAAGATCATTGTAAGAGGACTTTGAGCATTTTAAAGAGCAATAAAGAGGTCGTCCACTTGGAAGCGGGCTCGAAGACGTAGCCAACGATTGGTGAACTATGTTTTGTTGTTCTATTATCTTCATTTATAGCATGGATATTAATGGAAGATCTCTTTATTCATTATTAAGCATCAATTAAAATTCACATTTGATATTCCGCAACTAGATAATAAGCTTTATGTATTTCACATTCTTTATGATCCGATGCCTAAAATACATTAAACTAACTTGTGATTTATCAGTAATACCTTCATTTTTGGATCATCATGAGACTGGTGTTGGAACCAAGTCCTCCATAATTATACCTTTGGCTATTATCCCATTTCAATCTTCCAACTCTCTCGGACTAAACTTTGTTGAACACTTATATTAACTCCACTGATAGATTAGATCATTGAGATTTGATCTCCCATCGACTAGACGATCTCACCCCATATGGAGGCTTCAACAAGATCAACAATCGTGAATTAATTAGGAACTGGGATGGATGGCCCTTAATTAGTTTGAGACTTTAACACTCCGAGACTACGAGGCATTTCAAATCTCAAGTTTTTCCACTTCCCCAGAGCGATATTTGTTGAATTTCTTATGCCATCCTTCCACTTCTTGATCTAATGGTTGAGAAAGGTCCTGACGGAATATTCGATCGACAGTATAGGTGAATTCGCGACTTCAGTATTTGGAAATTTTTTTGGTACAGACGTTGGACACCCCTAGAGGTCATACTCCTAGAGATGACATGGAATGATTCTATCACCTATGGTGACATGGACCCATAGCATGTGTGCCACATGTAACAAAAAAAAGAACAGGTTGGGGTCCAAAAGGTACAACACATCATCAATCAAACATATGGTCCACACTTTGCTCCTTGATCTGTGACTGAAATCAAGTCTAGTTCTCTAGGACTTCAGACTTTGGAAGTTTCCTGACTCCAACACATGCTACCTCCCAAATAGTCAAACACCGAACTGAAATTGATGGCTCAAACTCCTCCCACAACCAACGGTTGTGATTAACTCCGGGATTCGGGATTTGAGGCTTCTTTCTCTAGACAAACACCACACTCTTGAATTGTCGAACGTCGAATTGGCAAAGGGTGGAGATCTACGACTAATACTTTCCTACTTTGGATATTCAGGACTTTTCACAACAAAATAACTTTCACCCGCAATCCTCCGGATAGCCAAATTTCTGAATAATTGGAAATCTACGGACATGTGTACCAAACAACCGACAATCGGGATTTACTCTAGAATTTAGGACTTTGGGGAATTCTCCACTCCACACCACCACAACCAATTTCTCCTAGAGTGTAGAATCATCAAAGCTCTCAAGGATCCAATGAATCTCACTCTCTGAGTGATCTACGGTGTAGATTCACTCTGGGACTTCATAGCTTTGGTAAATTCTCCCCCTGGTGACACAAGGGTCATTTTTTCTTGAAGTGTCGAATCTCTGAATTGTTAGATCTACAACTCACATTCCATGATTGGATATATGGTTGAGATCCACTCCACTTTGGCCAAGACTTATGGCTCGATAAATTCGATCAATGGTTCTCATTCTCGTGTGCTTAGATATAATGACTAGGATCTGACCTCCTTTACCATGTGCTCTCCTCTTATCTGGGTTTGATGTAATGGCCGAGATCTAATATTGAGGCCAAAATCAATGAATCATGTGGTTTCTCTCCTATGTGGATCCACTTCCCTCCAATGAAGGATTTCTCAATCTTTTAAATGCTCGACCTTTGATCTCTCCACTGCAAGGTTGACTCCTTGGCCTCAACTTCCTTTCTCGAACCTCTACACATCCTAATATTTAGAATACAATCAAAGTATTCTCTCAGCGCCCTCATGAAACCTTATAACTTCAAATTCAACCAATTCCAGGTCTAAATTTGCTAGAATAGATATTGAATTAAGAATATCTCACCACTTGGCCAAATTTCTCAAACTTCCCATGAATTTAACAACATAAATTGGGGATTTTTCCCAATTTCACGCAATTGCTTCAGATTTTTACCATGGACACATTGTAACTTGAAATTTGGCCACCTAGAAATCAATTCTTTGTGAAATTTTTCTTCAGTTCTTCTTTCTCAACCCATCCAAGCTCAATGTTGAAAACTGGAGCTCTAATACCATTCTGTAATGTACCCATCCACCATAGACTAGGCATGCTACTTCAAGTATGATTCTAAACTAATTTTGAATTCTGATACATTTTTAATTAACAAAAATGCATGAAATATTCACATGCATAGATCAATATTCATGCTACAACATAAAAGAAATGAACCATATGTCATGCACAACAATACCCAGTAAGCATGCATAATATAGATACAAATTTCATAGATAAATAAATACACAATGGAAATAAATATACAAGTAAATGAAACCATGATAGAGAGATCACTCATCTGTAATGAAATGAATCACCAACTGGATGCAGACCAAGTACATTCCGCCCAATCATAGGCATTGTTGTTCCAAGTCTCAACAACAATGTCACCCCCAAGCCAGGGCTATGAATCCACAAGGATGGTTCCAGAGTGTCACTTAGCTTCCCAAACCAGTCAACACTCAAGCTCTCACAGGATTCTCAACACACACATCAATACAAAGTACACTAGATCTCTTATACCTAGCCTACACAACCTAAGAGAATGAACCCCGTTCTCTACCATGCAGTCCCTCTGATTATCCACCTCCTTCCAGAGCTCTGGTGCATCTAGCCAAGAATCTCCATGCTGGGACTCTCAGGATTCACAACTTTGGTAAAAACCTAACAGATGTCAATGCATCTCAGATATGCAGGCATTAATTTATGGATGGAATACACTAGTAGTCATTACCTCCAACCAAACCATGGCTACTCTCCACAATTTGTTTATCTTTCCCAAGACAAGATCAAATAATGAAGAATGAAGAGTTTGTGAAATATTAAATGGATGAATGAACGAATGAATGAGTGAATCAATTAACGAGTGCCTAAGTGAATAAATAACCCTCCAAATAGACCAAGGACGGGTTTATATAATTCTTGGGATTAGAGAACCACATGGCCTTCCCCCAAGAATCTCACGTAATTGATATTCTCCATTAAAACAAAAATGGATAAATAAAATATAAAATAGACACTTGGCCCCTCAATCCCCCTCTCTTATGGAATCATAACCCCCTATAACTCTTGTCCTTGTCCTTATAGCAACCAATGATGTATTTATTATTATTAATAATCAAAACATTACATTCCCTAGGCAAATTGGCCTCTTTTAATTGTTTAGGCACTCTGGCATTTCATTAACAAAATACATTATTTAATATGGGGCTCAAAACCGGGGTACTACAACATATAAATAACTAGACTTTGATTTGGTCAAAATATGTCCACAATGTAACTATCATATGTCCACATACTTTATTTAGATATACGTGTAACTGAAACAAGTTTGATCTGGTCAAAATTTGTCCACAATGTAATTGTTATGCATCCACATAAAGGAAGGGGAACTCAGGAAAAAAAACTATAAATAAGAACGTGCTCTGTGCAATTGAAACGCGTGGATGAAAATAGAAGAAAAAGGACCTGTAATTGTTCAATGAAACTATCATATTATTTTTTGTAGAGAAACTTATAGTTCTCTAAGAATATTTTTAAAATGAATTCAAGGTGGCAGGGTGGTTCTAGGATGAGTTGAAGCTCACTGAGGATTGCTGTCCTCATTATATTTGACAGGTTGGTGCCTAAGAGGATTGGTGTCCTCGCTATTTGTGATAGGTTGGTGCCTGAGAGGATTGGTGTCCTCATTTTTTGTGACATGTTGGTGCATGCAATGATTGGTGTCCTCATTTGTGATAGTTGGGTGCCTGTCAATATGAACAATTGTAAATTTTAAGTTGGTTCTTGCAGAAGAACATAAAGAAAGATGTTTTGCGGTTTTCTCCAACATTCGGTTTCCACGTAAGTTATTGGTGTAATGTGTTATTTGTGTTGGGTTTTTGTGTTCTGCATGTATTGATATTTAAGTAAGAACTTTTAAATAATCTTAATTTGTTGAAGAAAAAAAATGTGGAAAATTGATACAATATCGATTCACCCCCTTGTTAGTATTGTTATAAATTATAACAATTGGTATCAAATCCAGGCTCCTTTAGTAATAGCCTAACAACTGGAAGGAAGATCACACAAAAAGTATGCCAAGTCAAGATTATTTTTCTTCAACCATGCCTCATATGTTCAATGGAGAAAATTTTGCATTTTGGAAAATCAAAATGAATACCTACTTAATGTCTCTTGGGATGAATGCTTGGAATATTGTGGTAGATGGTTATTAAATCCCAAATTATCTTCCAAATGATGAAGTTGGTAAGAACAATTACTACAGTAATGCAAGAGCTATGAATTCCATCCAAGGAGGACTTGCATAAACACAATTTGTCAAAGTAATGCAGTTGGAATCCGAAAAGGAAATGGGGGACAAAATGGTAAACAATTATGAAGGAGACAAGAAAGTAAATTTTTCTAAACGTCAAGATTTTAGAATGCAATTTGAAAGTTTAAAAATGAGTGAACATGAAAATGTTGCAATCTTTTTTCTTAGAGTAGAGGAGATTGTAAACACTATGAAAGGGCTAGGTGAGAAGATTGAATAAGCTATAGTAGTTCAGAATGTTATGATATCTCTTCCCTCAAGACTCGATGTGAAGGTTTATGATATAGAAGAAATGCATGAAATATATAAAATGACTATGGATAGGATCCATGGAATTATAACTACTTATGAGATGAGGACAATGAAATAACAACTACATCTAAAGGATGCAGTCGTTAAGGCATCAATCAAAAAATAAACATCTCAAGATCATGATGCATCGGAACACTTATAATAAGAAGAAGAAGTTAACTTTGTAAGGAAACTGAAGAGGGGCTCTAGAAAATATAAAGGTATTTTACCATTAAAATGCTTTCATTGTGGTAAATTTGGTCATCTTGCATCGAAATGTACTTTCAAATAAAATAGTATGAATGAAAGAAAGGGAAAGGATAAACTTAGGGATAAAAAGTATTATAAAAGGAACAATTTTTATTCAAAAGAGGATAGCAACAACTCTTCAAACATTGAATAAGAATAATATGATCCATATATAACTCTAGATGAAAAACTTCTCATGGATTTGGAAAAACACAAATCCAATCAAGAAAAAACAGACATAGAAGATTGTGAAGTCGTAGTAAACATGCAAGGAGAACTTATGAGTGCTATGGAAGAAATCTCCCAACTCAAGAAAAAGAGTAGAATAAGAAAAGAACAGTTACATTTTTATAAATAAAAATAAAAAGAGATTGGTGAAGATATAGTTATCTTAAAAATCCAACTGGAAGAAGCCAAAATAATAGAAGAAATACTTATGAATTAGATAAAAGAAAAATAGAACATATGTGACAAACTAGAAGAAAAACAAGTTTCCTTGAGAAAGGATATAGATAAATCCAAGACTCAAATGAAATTCATAAAAGGATTTGAAACTCTAGATAATGTTCTCAACAACTAGATATCACCATATGACAAGACAGGGTTAGGATATAAGGAAATTATGAAAATTGTCAAAGGAGAATCAAGCACCAGCATGTAAACTAGTGAGAAACATACAAGTTATGGAAATTCTCTCAAGGGTCACCTTAACAAGTCTAAATATGATAAGAAGAAGTAGTCAGAAATGGACCATCCCAACTATGAAGCAAGGAAGCAACAAGTTCCTAAATCCTATCAATATGGAAAACAAGGAACGATTCCCACAAGTAAGTTTTTCATTCCAAGGAATCCAATTTTTTTCTATGGATAGTGTTTTTCTTGTGGTAACTTTGGACACAAGGTTGTGAATTGTTGGACTTTTAAACATAACAAAAATATAGGAATTAGATTCAATAAACCTTGAGTGGTTATGTATCAAAATTCCTTCAATAATTCCTTCTCCCCTCTAATAAATGACCTTGAATGCCACATATGAAAATATTTTGGACATGAGGAAAGTGAATGGATAAGTAATATGTTTCCTATTTACAAGAAAGATAGACAAAAAGATTTTACCAAGGTTTGGAGGAAGAAAAATAAAAATCAAGAAAATTGTGGATTGGCTCTATATGCCAAAAATTAATAAAAGCAATGGAATATTGATAGTGGATGCTCCAAGCATAGAACATGAGACAAGAATAAATTTGAATTCCTGACTGAAGAAAAAGTTGGTAATGTTACTTTTGGAAAAAATGCTCTAGCTAGCATTCGAGGAAAAGGAACTGTTATATTAGATGAAGATAAGAAGGTAAATACCAAAGAACAAAATGTGTTGTATGAATATGGTCTAAAACATAATTTTTTGAGTGTAAATCAAATGTGTGACCAAGGAGACAATGTTATCTTTCATTCAAAAGGTTGTAAAGTAATGGATGCAAATATAGGGAAGATTATTGTAAAGGCAGTTAGAACTTCAGGGAATGTGTATGTTCTGGAAGAAGGAAAAGAAAAATGTTGTATTGGTAAAACTAATGAGAGTTGGATTTGGCACAAAAGGCTAGGTCATCTTAGTTTTGATCATCTTTATAAGATGGGAAGAAAGGATGTTGTACAAGATATGCCTAAAATTTACAAACTTGAGAATATTGTATGCAAGTCATGTCAATTTGGAAAGCAGTCATGAGTTCAATTCAAGGCAAGAGGACACTCCACCAATCAACCTCTTGAGCTAATTCATACAAATCTTTGTGGCCCCACTAGTACACAGTCACCTTGAGGTGAAAGATGTTTCATTTTGATGATTGATGACTATACCATAATGACTTGGGTTGGATTGTTGAAGCATAAATCTGATTCTTTTGAAAAAATTAAATTCTTCAAAGCATAGGTTGAAATTGAAATGGACTTAAAAATAAAGTGCCTAATATGAGATAGAGGAGGAGAATTCACATCTGATGAATACCATAGTTATTATGAAAAAAATGGGATCAAGAGACAATTTTATATTGTCAGAACCCCTCATTATAATAGAGTAGTAGAAAGGATGAACATAACAATTCAAGAAATGGTTGGGGCCATGCTTGATGAATCAGAAGTACCCAAAAAAATTTGGGGAGAAGTTGTTCAAACTATTGTTAACATTTTCAATAAAGCGCACATAAGAGTAAACAATGATAAAACCCCTTATGAGTTATGCCATGACAGACCTGCATCAATAAAGCACTTCAAAATATTTGGAAGCAAATGCTACATTAAATGAAATGAAGAAAACTTAGGTAAGTTTTATTCTAGAGATGATGAAGGTATATTGTTAGGATTCTCCTCCAAAAGTAAAGGATACAAGTGCTACAACAAAATACTCCATAAAATAATTGAGAGCATAGATGTAAACGTAGATGAGTGAGCACTTCATACAATGAGGCATCAACACTACTATAATTCATTTTATGAAACAATCAGAAATGATCTACAAGATGATGGAATAAACAAATAAAAATAACAAGAGGATTTTGTGGAAGAAGAGAGAATGGACATACCGCAACCAAAGACCCCATCAAGGTATGTTCAAAAAAAATCATCCAGATAGTCATATTCTTGGGAACAAGGAAGAAGGTATACAAACTAAAAGAAAATTTGTAAATACATATAGCTCTAAAAAATTTTCATTGTTATCCATGAGTGAACCCTAAAACTATGCACAAGTCAGCATGACAATTGGTTCAAATCCATGAATGAAGAACTAGACCAAATAGAGAAAAAAAAAGACATGAGATCTTGTCCCATGACCAAATGAAAAGAATGAAATTGGCACTAAATGGGTATACAAAAATAAGTTAAATGAAGATGGGAAGATAATAAAAAGAAGGGCCAGATTGGTATGCAAAGGGTATGGTCAAGACAAAGGAGTGGACTTTGTAGAAACATTTTCCCCTACTACAAGAATTGAATCTATCAAGATGTTTTTGACTTTTACATGCTACAAAAAATTCAAATTCTACATATGGATGTTAAATCAACATTTTCGAATGGTGACCTTTAGGAGGAATTTTATATGGACAAATTAAGAAGGTTTTCTACTAACTAACATAAAGGATTATGTATTTTGTTTAAATAAATCCCTGTATGGGTTAAAATAGGCTCCAAGAGCTTGGTATTACATTCTCGACATGTATCTACACCAGAAAGGTTTTAAAAACAGAACAATTGATAGCACCCTATACATCAAGGTTGAAGTTAATGACCAGTTAATTATTGTAGTATATGTTGATGATATTAATTTTGGTCGTAACATTTAACTAATGAGTAATAATGTTTCAACTGCAATGCAACAAGAGTTTGAGATGTCCATGTTAGGATAACTCTCCTTCTTTCTTCACTTATAGATTCATCAATTGGAAAAAGGAATTTTTATTTCCTAGAGAAAATATCTCAAGTAAATATTGAAGAAGTTGGCATGGAAAATTGCACACCAGTAAGCATTCCCATGACTACCAGTTGCAAACTCAGCAAAGATGATGATGCTCCAGAAATAAATCAAACCATGTATAGGTACATGATAGATAACTTACTTCATCTCATAGATTTAAGGCCTAAAATCATGCAAGTTGTTGGTTTGGTAGGCAGGTTTCAATCCAATCCCAAGAAAACTCATGTTTCTATAGTCAAAAGAATATCCAGGTACTTGTAAATCACTATTGATTATGGATTGTGGTCTTAAAAAAACACATACCTCATTCTCAGAGCTTATGCAGATGTAGATTGGGTAGGAAGTATTGATGATAGAAAAATAAGTAGTGGAGGTGCATTATTCCTTGGCAGTTGTTTAGTATCTTGGCTCAACAAGAAATAAATTTATGTTTCCCTCTCTATAGTTGAAGCATAGTATATAGCTGCAACATCATGTTGTACACAAGTATTGTGGATAAATACCAATATCAAGAATATTCAAGTTCCTTGTGATCAAACTGTTTCTATCATGTGTGACAACACAAGTGCTATTAATATCTCCAAAAATCTTGTTCAACACTCTAAAACTAAGCATATACCCATCAAGTATCACTTTCTCATAGAAAAGGTTTAGGATTAGGTGGTTAAATTAGAATATGTTCCTTCCAGAGAGAATATCGTTGTATCTTTGCCAAGCCATTACCTAGGGACTCCTTTGAGTACCTTAGAGAGAAGTTTGGATTCCTTCTCACTCCTCATTAAGGCGCATAACCTTCATGACAGTTTGAAGGCTAATGAAAGAATTGTCCAACCTTAGGGGGAGCAACACAAGAAATTGAGAAGTAGCAAATCCATCATTCAAATAAGGGGAATCACTTCCAGTATGTTCATAGTCAGTAGGGTAGATTCCTTTTCCATTGATGTTAAAGGGGGTAAAACATAGAGCTACGACAAAGAGGAGCGTACAACAAGGGGGAGTGAAGACCAGAGGAACACACTAACAAGGAGAACAGTTCAACAATAGAGTTTTCATCAATGACAAAGGGGGATTTTTTTGAGCATATGTTGTGATCGATGTCAACATGGCGTAGAGATAGTATGACACAAGTTTGGCACACATGCAGAGGATGTGCGAGGAAGAATTATTTCTACTGTACTATCACAGATCCACATGAAATGGAACTCCTAGAGGAAATCATGAAAGGTTGAAAACATAAGTATGTAAAAGGATTGAAGGAAAAAATACCTAATGGTGCAAAAGAAATCATGGATGTAATTGAGTCCGCCAGGAGTGCAGGCAGAGAATTGATTGGGTCTACCAAGAGTATGTGCAGAATAGGAGGATGACCTACGACATAGTTTAGAAGTAAAGTAGATTGAAAAAAAATCCATTATCCATGATTGCATAGTAAATAAGTGGATGTGTGTGCTATAGTGCAACGAAGGATGTGAAAATATCATAGGGTTCCTTTAGCAAAGAGAAGAGTGAAAGAGTGGACTACAATGTGATGAGTGAAAATTTGGATTCACTAGGGTGAGCTCATAATCTGGTGGGGCGACTAGGTGAGCATGCTGCAAGGCAAGTGCAATGGGTTGAAGACTTGTGATATGTGTCTTATGCCCTTATTATATCTACATAGTAGATACTTTGTAAACAAAAATGTGAATCACTATGACTATGAATGATTTTGTATAATAAGAAAGATTTGGTTTGTTTGAGTTAATCAAAATGTTTGGAACAAAAGTTAGTCCACATATAACTAACTAGACTTTGATTTGATCAAAATATATCCACAATGTAACTATCATACATCCACATAATTTATTTATACATCAGTATAAATGAAAGAAGTTTGGAAAAATGTGGCCATAATGTAACTATTATGCATCCACATACAGGAAGGTGAACTCAGGAAAAAACACTATAAATAAGGGTGCGCTATGTTTAATTGAAATGCAAGGATGAAAAGAGAAGAAAAAGGACCTGTAATTGTTCAATGAAACTATCCGGATAATTTTTGTAGAGAAAGGTCGAGTTCTGTAAGAATATTTTTAAACCGAATTTAGGGTGGCAGGGTGGTGCTAGGATGAGTTGAAGCTCACCAAGGATTGGTTTCCTCCTTATATGCAATAGGTGTTAGAATATAAAGGATTGTGTGCTCGTTTTACCACGACGATACCCTCGTCTCCCAACCACAGGCCAAAGCCTCCCTCCGAGCACCTTTACCTTGACCGAGAAGAGAATTCTGTCTGCAATCTATAGCCAAGAGAGGCTAAATGCACCAAGCAAAAGAATAGAAACAAAACTGAACAGATGATCCCACCTAGAACTAGCGCACCACTTTCCCCAGAGACCTGCGCACAAAACTGCCAACTACAGTGCACACAACTGGCTTTGCAATTCTGAGAGTGTGTAATAATGAAACTGGCGCCTTGTATTTATAGTGGATTGGCCAGTCTAACTGGGGCTGACCTGACCAGTCCAACTGGGCCGACTTCTCCTTCTGGGCATCAATAAATTCAATATAAATATATTCGTTCAACCGACAACCTGTCTAGGGTTTCCATCAATTCTTTGCTTCCTTCCGGAGGATTCTAATCTCATCATAGGTCATCATAGAGGTTCATACCTCCCGAAGCTACCATAATATTAACACTCCCTCCTAGCTAGGGAGGTATGGTTTTGAGCACAACAGACTATTCAACTGGTAGTACCACGAGCACCTGTCATTATTATCCGACTGGATAATATCCTATGACAACTAGTACAATATCAATTTATAGAACACACCTGTGTCTATTCCAGTAGTACACAACTACTCAGACTTTGTGAAACCCATTCACAAAATGTCCTTCATAACAAATAGCAACCTGCATATAAACAATGTTATGATAAAAACTGTATCATCTAGGCCAATCTTTCACTCACGTCTGTGAGATCTGAAAGAATGTCTACCACCACAGTAGTCTTCATCTGCATAGAAACAATGTTATGATAAGAACTGAAACATCTGGGCTAATCTTTCACTCACGTCTGTGAGATCTGAAAGAGTGTCTGCCCTCAGTATGTAATATCAACAACAATCATCTGGGCCAATCTTTAACTCACATCTGTGAGATCTAAAAGAATGTCTGCCCTCAACATAGAATATCAATAATAGGCTATCTGCCCCATTCTTCTCAACCAAGGAAGAAGGATTGTTTCTGATTTCTAAACCTGGACCATTTCCCACCCTGGGCCATTCTTTTGATACTAAACAAAGTGTAACCTGGAGAGAATGAGTCTGCCCTCGAGAAATGCTTGGACCATTCCTTACCCTGGGCCATTCCTCCAACACTAAAAAAAGTGTAACCTGGAGGGAATGAGTCTGCCCTAAGGAATGACTGTCTTGGACTATTCCCCACCCTAGGACATTCCTCCGACACCAAACAAGGTGTAGCCTTGAGAGAATGAGTCTGCCCTCGAGGAATAACTATCCCTGATTGCTGAGCCTGGACTACTCCCCACCCTGGGCCATTCCTCCGACACCAAATAAGGTGTAGCCTGGAGCGAATGAGTCTTCCCTCGAGGAGTAACTGTCTGGACCATTCCCCACCCTGGGCCATTCCTCCGACACAAAACAAGTGTAACCTGGAAAGAATGAGTCTGCCCTCGAGGAATGTCTGCCCTGCATCAACCTCCAAACGGACGATTCTTTGAAACTACTCACAGCTGTGAACTTCGAAAGAATGACTACCTGGTGAGGTGGACCATTCTACTTGACCACTACTCAGAGTGACTACCAAGAAGAATGACTATCCTAGACCACTCCCCATAAATGGGAAGTCGTTGTCTATGATACATCAGCAACCAGTCTGCCTCCCATGTTAACTACAATGGGAAGCCACTTTCCATCATAAATCTCAATCCACTTTCCGAACTGGAAAGCATCTGTCCAATCTGGACTTTTTACAAAAATAAATAACATTTCAATTCTCCCTCCTAACTGGAGAGTTATTTTAATCACATAAATAAATATTTTTGCGTACCTTCTTTATCCTGGAGATTCTTTCCTTTCAACTAAGGGAGTTATTTCCGCAATCCCCATCTTCTCTCGGAAATATGCAAACTTGATTCTGGAAAGAGGCTTTGTCAGGATATCTGTTGTCTGCTCATCAATGGGGATATACTCGAGCTTTACCTCTCCTTCCTGGAATTTATCTCGGATAAAGTAGTATTTGATCTCAATATGCTTCGACCTTTGATGAAATACTGGATGCTCGGATAATATTATACAACTCTGATTATCACAATATATAGTGGTCGATTCTGGAGTCTGATCAAATAAATCTGATATTAACTTCCTTATCCATACAGCTTCTGTGCATGCTTCACAAGCTTCCATATACTCTTCTTCTATTGTAATAAGTGCGACAGACTTCTTCTTCCTGCTTCTCCAAGATATCATAGTGGAGCCCAAGATGAAACACATACCTGAAGTACTCTTTCTGTCTTCTGCACTTCCTGCCCAATCAGAGTCTGTGAATCCATGAAGTTGAATATCGTTGGATGCGGTATATATTAAACCATAGTTTATTGTCCCACAAATGTACCTTAAGACATGCTTTGCAGTTATCCAATGCTCTTGTCTTGGTTCCACCGGAAACTGACTTAATGTATTTACAGCAAAGCAAATGTCTGGTCGAGTATTTACCAAATACATCAATGATCCAATTAGCTGCTGATATAGAGATGGATCTACTAGATCGGAATCTGGAACTTTCACTTTTCTTATATCTGCATTCACAGGAGTGTCCATGGACTTACAGTCCATCATTCCAAACTTCTGAAGGATCTTTATTGCATATTTTCCTTGTCCAAGGAATACTTCACCACGCTTATGCCATACTTCTAGTCCCAAGTAATAGTGCATGAGACCTAGATATTTCATATCAAACTCTGAGGCCAAATCCTTCTTGCATTGAATGATTAGAGATTCTTCACCTGTTATGAATAGATCATCAACATATAACAATAAAATTACAGGTGCATTGTCCACGACTTTGTAGTAAAGGTTTGGATCTGCATGACTCTTGGAAAAGCCAAGTCTGGTTAGATAACTGTCCATCCTGGCATACCAAGCCCTTAGAGCTTGCTTGAGTCCATATAGAGCTTTCTTCAGTCTACAAACATGAGTGTCTCTGGAGTGTACATCTAATCCTTGAGGTTGTTCAATATATACTTCTCCTTCGATGGCTCCATTCAGAAAGGCTGTCTTTACATCCATCTGGTGTAGATTCCATCCCATGGAAGTGGCAAGAGATATAATAGTTCTGATGGAGGTATATATTGCCACTAGGGCAAAGGTTTCATCATAGTATTATCCCTCCTTCTAGGAGAACCCTCTGGCCACGAATCTTACCTTATATTTATCCACGCTTCCGTCTGCTGCATGTTTGATCTTGTATACCCATTTTGAAGTTACAACTGATTTTTCTTTAGGTCTGGGTACAATTTCCCATACTTCATTTCTCATAATGGACTGGTGTTCTTCCGCCATAGCTTCTTTCCATTGTTCCTTTTTAGCTGCTTCTTCAAATGTAGTAGGTTCTTCATCTAGGAGATTTGTCATGTATGCTATATAACTAGAGAATCTTTTCGGTCTTTTAGTCTTCCTGGATGTTCCTTCTGGAACCTTGATTATTTCTGCGTCTTGTAAGGTGGCTTCAAGCCAAGCTGGTATTTTCTTTTTCTTTTGCATATTATCTGGATTAGCGTTCTCACATATCTCCATAGGATGATCAGGTTGATCCTTTTCGTTATTTTCACCTTCTGTGTTCTCTTCATTTAGTTCTTCAATTTCTTCTTCTTCTATAGTTTCTTCAATAGATTTTCTGAAGGCCATTCTTTCATTGAATGTTACATCTCTGCTTACTTCTATCTTGTGTTGATCTGGAATATATATTCTGTAGGCTTTGGATGA
>ML784730.1:506913-528944 GCA_009831015.1 Picea engelmannii
AGCAAAAGAATATAAACAAAACTGAACAGATGATCCCACCCAGAACTAGCGCACCACTTTCCCCAGAGACCTGCGCACAAAACTGCCAACTGCAGTGCGCACAACTGGCTCTGCAATTCTGAGAGTGTGTAATAATGAAACTGACGCCCTGTATTTATAGTGGACTGGCCAGTCTAACTGGGGCCGACCTGACCAGTCCAACTGGGCCGACTTCTCCTTCTAGGCATCAATAAATTCAATATAAATATATTTGTTCATCCGACAACCTGTCTAGGGTTTCCATCAATTCTTTGCTTCCTTCCGGAGGATTCTAATCTCGTCATAGGTCATCATAGAGGTTCATACCTCCCGAAGCTACCATAATATTAACAATAGGTTGGTGCCTAAGAGGATTGGTGTCATCACTATATGGGATAGGTTGGTTCCTGAGAGGATGGGTGTCCTCATTGTTTGTGACAGGTTGGTGCCTGAGAGGATTGGTGTCCTAATTTTTGACAGACGGGTATCTGTCAAGATGAATAATTGTAAATTTTAAGTTGGTGCTTGCAGAAGAACATAAATGAATATGTTATGTGGTTTTCTCCCGCATTGGGTTTCCACGTAAAAATTATGGTGTAATGTGTTTTTTTTGTTGTGTTTTTATGTTATGGATGTATTTCTATTTAAGTAAGCACTTATAAATAATCTTAATTTGTTGAATAAAACGAAAAGTGGAAAAAATATACAATATTGATTCACCGCCCCCTCTCAGTATTGTTGTAAGTTATAACACTTTTGAGTGAATGATTTTTTACTACGTCGTCCACTTAAATGATTTATTCTTGCACCTTGATTTGACTGAGAACTTTGATCAACATAAGTGGATTTATCATAGTACAGTCATTTACACATTAATTTTGTCTTCTTTTATTCCCAATCCTTCATGGTTGTACCCAGATTCATATCTCAACATTATTCATTCTTGTATTTTGATCATCTTGTGAGGCATACTTGACATAACCCTCTTTTCATGACTTCATCTACTCATCTTTAACAAAAATTCAAACCCTTTCACCTGCTATAAAAACCATCTCTCTGTACTTCCATGGTTGCAACTCCATGCATACCCACTACTCATGCTTTATCATGAACTATAGATGGTCTTTGTCTTAATCAAAATCCCTATTTGGAATGAATATTTTTCATGTGGAATTATTTTTCTAGATCAAAGTTCCATTGCAATTCCTCTATATTTCTCACTGAGTCTACATGTCTTCATCTAACACTTCCATAAGCAATCAAATGCACATGTTGGAGAACTATGTCTTCCCTGCTTCCTCCTATCTGCAAACATCTCTATCGTTTGTTCCATTTTATTTTTAACCATAACATCTAAAAAATATGCATACAACAAAATTTGTTAGCTAAAACCCATACAACTCTCGAAACATATGCACACTTTTGCTTCTTTTTTTTTTCAATCACCAGAACTCTTGTTTTTTACTTCATGTGAGTTATGATGCTCAATTCATAGTTCTAGGAGAATGATTGGATTCCTCCATCCAATATCTTTCCAATGAATATTTCCTTTCTCAATTATGAGTCTTGAGTAGAAAGTTATAGTCATATGGGTATGGCCAGTTTTCCCTTTCTGCACACCTTTCAACCAGGTGCAAATTTGGCTATACTCATGCATCCCTACACCTTCTTGTTTGGGATTTTTTCAGTAGCTCAATGAGATTCCTTCATGAAAAAATTTTGAATTTGTTTTCCAATTTACCTTTATTGGGCTCCAGGATGCTAGCTACATCCTCCTGAAGTTTTGGTTAATTTACCTCTTTAAATATTGAATGCTACATGTGCCTTCTACACCCTCCTATGCACTTTAGGTGCCTAGATTCTGAATCTAAATCCATTTCTATATTCTATGGATCAATTTATTTCCATAGACTAATCTTGAGCCCCAATATGACTCTTGAGTAGGAATTTATGGCCTCCATAAGTCAATTGTGCCTCATATTTACCTTACATTATTTGTCCTGTAACTCCCTCATACATGCTTTGTTTTACAAATAGTTTAGCTTGTTAGAAATATCTCTATGAGATCTATTATTTTAGAAGAAAACCCTCTTGTGGTTTCCAAAAACCACCCCTCTTGTGGTTTCCAAAACCACCAAGGGACCCCCCTAAAATCACCATTCTGGGGTCTGGAATCATGGTTCCACAGGTCCGACAAGCACTCTGCCACTAAGGCTCCACACCACCTGCCCCTGCCACATTTTCCACCTACCACCATGTACATGTCATTATGGAATTACATTTTACCATTATCCTACATCAACTAACACGTGGCTTCCACATCACACTAACGTCATCATATGAAAAATATTCCAATTTTTCTCGATTTTCAATTTTTCAATTTTGTTTTGCAAAAATTCCTAATTTCAAATTTATTTCCTCAAGCCACCATTGAATCTTTGTAATTAGATTTTCTATGGTTTATTCTGGCCCTATGCACATCAATTAGACCTCTTCACATGAAATTCGATCCTTCCTAGTCGAATTTTCCATATATTTCACTACAAAATTGAGTCTTTTCCCAATTTCTCCCAACTTCGTGATGGCTTCCCTACAAATATGAAATTATACCAATTACAAGCCCAAAAATGCCCAAATAGATATTTAAATTGGGTATTTTGAATTCCTAGTATGATTTTTTCTTTAATTACTTTTGAATTTTCCCAAATTCGCAAGAGTACTTTTAACAAACATGTTGCAGACATCCCCTTCTGACATTCTATCAAGCAATTTGCATACATACTCTCTAATTTTCAATTGTGTGCTATATATTTGGCCCTTGCAGGTCCATTTTCGAAATTGGAACTCTGATACCACTTTGTAGCATCCCTATCCCCAAGTTGGGCCATGCCACACAAAATTTGGACTCTTTGATACCATTTAATTAATAAAAAAATGCTCTACATATGAAAAAAATTATGCAGACTAACAACAAATATATACATGCATAATTATATAGGAAAAAAGCACAACAAATTAACTCAATTAAACACACATTAATAAATAATAATATAATAAGACACTTATCTTTATAGAACATTGATTATATGTAGACCTTAAACGTTCCTCCCAGCCATAGACTACACTACTCATAAACTCTTAGTAGTGGGTCACCCCCGAGATGAGGCTATGACCCCACCAGGGAAAATATTATCTCACCAGTCCCACTAAGTTCAATCAACACTAATACAAACAAGTAATGGCCAGTGGCATCAACTCTAGTAGTAGTTCAACCTAACACCTCTCATTCCCCTTAGCCTGTCACACCCTAGAGAGTGTACCCTTTCTCTTCTCAACAAACCTTCACCTATCCCACTTCCCTTCCAAGGATTCAACAACAGGTTGGACAAGAATTCTTTGAGTGTTGTGGTACTTGGAAAACAATGCTACTCACTGGCCTAACAACTTGCCTCTTCAACCCAATTCTCACATGCATGAGAACCTTCTTCTTCAACCCAAATCTCATAGGATTGACAACCTGCCTCTTCAAACCCAAACTACCAAGGATTTACAGGGTCACCTAAGTTCCATAGATACACTCTCCAACCATGGTACACAAGATATAATGAATGATAATTAGACTAATTCTCAATATTATATATGCATGTGCCTAACTTGACACTTGGCACACAAGGAACTAACTTGTTTCCCACTTGTAATTCATTACATTCCCTTATGAACTTAGTACAACATAATGTTATAAGACTTAGGACTTTAGGAATAATATCATTTTATTCCTTGGACTAAGCCCCCTTGACTTAGACCCTCTTCCTTAAGCCCCTATCCCCCATTCCCTCTCATGGAGTCCTAGGCCCCCTTACTTTGTTTTCTAACTTGGTCTGCATTAGGGATGTATTTTATTAATAATATGAGTGGTTACATATTACAATGATAGGCTCGTTGTCATTTTATCATCTAAGCTCTCAGACGTAATAATCACATGGGAAATCTCACTTATAATATCTTGGCTCACCAACCTATAAAAAATATGTACATTTATAATTGGGGTTTAGACTGGGGGTATTACACTTCATTTCTTCCATGTGGTATCAAGAAGTGATTCTCGAAGCCTCAAAGGAGGTGATTGGGTGACTTTTATCATTCAAAATGTACCTTTTTTCCATATCAACATACTTACAATCCATGAAATATCCTTCGCACAAGGAAACATCGTTGTGTGTGATACAACCTTGTATAGTTTAGATTTCCTAGTATTTACGAATGTCTAGAGATCGAGATCATATTTTTCCATCTCGGGGAAAGCATGGTTGTTAAATATTTGATACACTTCACACCACTTAAGCGAAGTCTCTTTTTCACTAACACCTTTGGTGTTTTCATATACAGGCCATGGGGTATCAACATCTTCTTCTTATGTGCTCCTACTTGTAGATGCCTCTTCGACGAGGGATTTGTTGGCAGTTTGCGAGCATTTGTTGGGAGGATTCATTGTTAAATTTTAACAAAGATACAATTTCATCATCAGTATTAAGAAAATTTATTGTTACACCAGATGTTCAATGACTAAAAGAGGCAAATAATTAGAAAAGAGAGAACTCAGTTTCTTGTCTAGGTGATTTTTAAGCTTTTCTGTGGAATCAACAAGTTGGATTTTCTATGCTGATACATACCTGTATCAACACCTAACTGGTGATCGTTTTAATTACAAAGAGACATATCAGAGGTTAGAAAAAGATTGTTCATCAACACTACAATTTAAATCATTTCCAATCTCTAGATCGATGCCAATGAAGGAGGGTTAATTCATATTGATATTGAATATGTGAGTGATGTTAATTAACAAAGGGCTATATCGACAAATGATGAAAGATATCTCATCAATGAAGGAGGGTCATATCAATGGCTAAGTTTTGATTGTGATTGATATAGGAGGAAACGTTTTGGTGTCAAACATATACTCTTCACCGATAAATCCAAGCTTCGTCAATGATTAGATCATAACTTATACCAAAACGAGAAATCAGAATTGGATCGAAAGGGTAAGTATAAGCTTTTTTCACTTAATGGATCTTAGAAAATAAAAACAAAACCACCAGTGTTTTTCCACACACTTAACTAAAAGCAATTCATGGATGTTTCAACCAGGGCACAAAATAGAAGGAATAAGGTCATGTGAAGATGGAGGAGGGACCAGATTTTCAATGGTAGGGCATGTCGGTTTCCAAGGATTACCATAATTTTCGGGGTCAAAGGGTTAGGGAATGTATAAAAGATAAAACCATAGCAAGTTTTGGGGTGTCAAGAGTGAAATGGTCTTCGAAAATGATTACCTCGATCGTCAGGAAAAAGTCTTTAAGGCATGTTCGGTGGGGAAGTCATAGCAAGGGGTTCTGAGGGCACGAGGGAAAGCTTTGTTGAAAGTGAGGAGGGAAATACAAGGTTAGGAGTGAGAGAGAAAAATTCCAAGGTAAAACATGATGGAGGTCCCCAATATACAATAATGACAACAAAACAAAATCATAGTATGATAAAAAGACACATGCGAGAGGGCGAAGGTGACCTACTAGAAGGTGAAGTATTTCTCAAGGAGATTCATCGCAACTGTGATCCATGTGCTTATATGAAAAACATAATGGCTCAACATGGATTTATAGCCTCCGTGGACTCTCCTTGACATGGAAAAAGAGAAAACATGCAGAAAGTTAGTTTTTAAGGTGCGTGTTATCTTGTCTGTCGATGATGATGAGACGATGGTCATAGACATATTGGTGCCCATGAATAGATAGTTGTCAGTTTATCAATGCTTGATGTTTGATCGGGCACCGATACACAAGGACCATATGAAAACTTCTTATTGCTAGCTCGATTTTTGTATCACAATGATGGGAGGTTTGATGCAATGTTGTATATGTCGTGTCGAGGAAATTGTCGATGAGAGTCCAAAATGTAGCTTCTTAGTGACATCGGCAGAAAATGTTGGAATATGTCGAAATATGTCGCAAGACCTAAAAAAAATACAAAAAACACTCATTTTTTTCAATTTTTTAAACTTGTAAAGCAACAACAACATCAAATAAACACTTTGCTACACAAATATGAAAATACAACCAATAAATAAGATGCATAAGATGTCAAGTGGTCACATATCGTTACTAAACTGAAAATTTTGAAACATGTTCCTGATAGGATGATAGTAGATACAAAATCACATCAAATGATCAAAATAAATGTATCTCATAAGATGAATCATCATGAGGCATATAGATACTAAATAGTACATGATAAAATGAAAATGATAGATCATAGGAATCCAAATCATTGATTCCCTCTATGTCGTGTTGTTGTTTCTCTAGCCCTTTTATGGGTAAAGGGCACCAATTTTCCTTTGGAAGTAGTAGGTGGTCATGGAGGTACTCTAAATGAGCTTGGAGTGGAAGCTCCAACTACTCCAGATGCTCCATATGAGTTGGTAAGTGATGGGGATGAGGTGGAAGGAAAAGTGTTTTGCCTCCTCCCAGACCCAACGGACCCAAGTCCAACTCTAAGTATGGCTCTCCATGGAGGTGGTGGTGGCATTGGATCCACTAGAAGTCAAATATCCTCCTCATCCTTTGTATCCAATGGAAGTGGAACATCATCGTCATCCTCCTCCTATGTTTCCCCCTCCTCCCTCAAATCATCTGCATGCTCCTCCAACCACTTGGGGGCCTCCTCCATCTCAGGCTCCTAAATCTCCACCCTCTGTTGATTGGTGGTGTCAATGTTATCCAATGAAATGGCTTCTATGTCAGGTTCTTTGTCAAGTTGCTTCACCCACAACCTTAGATTGCAGTAGAAATATACCAAGTCATTAAGGCGTTGGGTACCTAACCTGTATGAACATTGATATTTATAGTTAGTGATGGTAAATAAATAGTAAATACTAAATTGTAAAAATAAAAATTAAAAAACTATAAACAATTTAAATTTTGATTGTTGCATTTTTTAACATTTCTAACATGTTGTGCTTCTTGGAGTGTATCTTTTCAAAGACACTCCAATTGTTCTCACACCCTGAAGAACTGCAAGTTTGACTAAGCACTCGAATGACAAGTTTTTGCATCTCTCAGAGCTTTCCACCATAGTGTTTCCACTAGACATCTATAATGAATAAAATGAAAGGAAGACAACGAATTATATTTCAGATTTCCATCAAGTAATAAATGTCATATATAATATATAGAAAGGAATAAAAAAATTTGAAATTGAAGCTTACCTGACATCCTTGTGGTCCTATCTAGGACAACCATATCATAGCCCAACATCTCGAATGCCATCCTATATATCTCATTCTGTCTAGAAATATCTGACGTTCAGCGAGATTCGACACCATCCTATGAACACACTGGAGGAAAACATCAATGACCTCACCATCAAAATTAAATCCACAAGCATAAGAAAATGCAAGGTTGAGGTAGAGTCCTACTACATGAATGGGGATATGGAGAGTGTTATTCCATCGCTCATCAATCACACCCCATATCTGAGCTCTCTTGGTGATTCCTTCCTCCCCCTTGTTCTCATAGTATTGGTAGATAGATTCCTTGGCCCTATCCATGGACTCATACAAGTATCCCATTGCAGGCGTCTCACCATCAACCAATCGAAGAACCTTTATCAAAGGTTCAGTAATGGTACATAACTCCCCTACTCCACTACAAAATATCAAGTCATGTCCCACAAGTTGGGCTATGTCTTTACCATATTGTTTGGTGCTATAGACACAAGCAACCCACTCATTATAAAGAAACATTCTTTGTAATTCCATCATACTATTGAGGAGCGACTGAAGATAAATGAAGCTAGTGGAAAACCATGTGATTGCAGGACGCACCAACTCTTTGTTCCCTGTGAATTATCTCATGAGTGAAAGAACATATGTGTGATTATATATATATATATATATTGTCACTCTGAGATGAATCAATGATTTCCTTGATCCAAGGAAGTTTTCCGAAGCTAGTGGAAAACCGTGTGATTGTAGGACGCACCAACTCTTTGTTCCTTGTGAATTATCTCATGAGTGAAAGAACATATGTGTGATTATATATATATATATATATATATATATATATATATATATATATATATTGTCACACTCTGAGTTGAATCAATGATTTCCTTGATCCAAGGAAGTTTTCCAATGTCCTATACCATCAAATCAATGCAATGGGAGGGACAAGGACTCCAGTACAAGGATGGATACCTCTGCATAAGCATCCTCCCAACAACAACATAATTAGAAACATTGTCTGTGATGACTTGGACAACATACTGCAGGCCTATCTCTCGGATAAAGCCGTCCAACAACTCACATAATAATTGTGCATCTTTTGTATATGCACTTGCATCAACACTTTTGATAAACATTGTCCCCTTGGGAAAATTAACCAAGAAGTTTAGAATAGATCTCCCCTTCCCATCAGTCCACCCATCCAACATCACGGTGCATCCGATGGTATTCCATGTTTCACTGCACTGAGCTAATCTTTCTATGTAGTCGGCCTTTCCCCCTTGAAGGAGACGCCCTCTCAAATCCTAATAGGAAGGGCCCCTATACCCCGGGCCAACAATTGCAACAACTTCAAACATGGAATGGTAGAAGGGGTTATTGGAAATGTTAAAAGGTATATCACTCCGAAGAAAACATTTGGCCACAAGCTTGTAGGCCTCCTCCATCTCTTTTCTTTTAATCAATGACCGAATAGAAGGTTTCCCCCCAGGTGTTGACCTCAGCACAAAGTAAGATGAGATTGATGAGGGGACTACAAAATTTGAGGGCCTTGTGGCTGAGGAGTGGGATTGTGGTACTGGTCCCCCCTCAGAGGCACTTGTTCCAATGTATCTATTTGCAGTGGAACGTTCAAGTTCTCTTTTGTGATCCTCAGTCACATCCCTCTTATTAGCTATATCAATGAGTGATTTGTATTCATTACGCATAATTTTCGAGGTACTGTTTGGACAAGCATCCACATCAAACCCATGGATTTTAGTAAGGTGGTATTTCAAGTGGCTAATTCCTGCAAAAATATTTTTTCCGCAAAGATTGCATGTCAATACTTGTCTATTGGGAAGTTGCATTGGTTCACCATACACCCACATTGGATCCAATGCCTTCAGCATTTTGTTTAGATGAAAATATTAAACCTATGGCACAAAAAAAATAAAAAATAAACACACGATAATGAAAAGGTTAAATAATAAGAGCTAGATGAATTAGAATGATTGAATCTTCCATTCAAAAACAAGAAAAAGAGGCACATTGAAAACCCTATCCTAACTCTAAAAATTTTAAAAACAAAGTTCAAACTTCAAACAAATGAAAGAAAAACATGTTTTTATCATACCTAGAAATCTTGATCTCTCCGCTAGTGCTAATGGAAGAAATATCCTTGGCTTTATCCTCCTTGGATAGATGCACAATGGCTTCCCTCACACCTCCCTAGCTCTCTCACACTTCACAAATTAAACAATGAGCAAAAAAAGGCACCTGGAGCCTCTAAAATCCCCTCACTCACACTTTATCCACAAAAATACCCAGCAGCCCGAAATATTCCATCGACCCGCGACACATTGGGAAAATTTTGCGATTTATTGAATGTGTCACGACACATTAAAAGTTTTAGTAGTGTCGTGAAATGTTCCAAGGAAAATGTCGGCCCAGTGAAAATGTCGGTGACATATCTGACATTTCTGAGATAACGACGATATATTAAACAATGGTATGATGCCAGTGTATCAATGATTGAACAATGTTCGACCACTGATATACACTATTACATATAGGCCAAAAAATCGACAAACTATTATGAAGATTGTGATAAAATCAATTTTTTGTCGAAATTTTTTTAAAAAAATGAAATTTTACTATTTTTTTTTAAATTAGTCTAGATAACGTCTGATTTCCAATGTGCTCTAAGGTCATTGAAAGTACGAAGCCTAGTTCCGACACTTTAATATAACCATTTGTAGGTCAACATAACAGTCATTGACTTCAAAATGGTCAACCTTAATTTAGGGTTATAGTCGTTGAAATTTCGACGATGACGAATCTATAAATTAGTTAATTCGAACCGAATTTCGACTAATTTGTTATAGTTGTGACATATTTTATGTGTTATTGCTCTGCTAATCTTCATTTTTATGTCAAGGTTTTCTTGTTGATTAAGAGATCGAACTGATCTTTGATCTACAAAGCTTAGTTTTGTAATCATTGTTCAAGGCGTGCAAAAGGATTTTAGACTTTGAAGGTAATTAGTTAAATATTTTTTTTCTTTTGTCTCCTTTAATATTTTATAACCTTATACATTTATGTAGATTTTATGTCGTCTGTGAACATGCTAATTTTTCCATGCTTATATGTGACTTGATCTCTTGCCCTAGTTCTATTATGTCGTTTGATTATGTGACTTGATCTCTTTCCCTAGTTCTATTATGTCGTTTGATTATGTTACTTGGTTATGGTGAAGCTTTGAAGCTTATGTGGTAAAATATATTGTATGGTTTGGTCTATTGCATTTCAAGAATCAAATAGATCTAGCACATTATCATTGAACTTTATAACATAATCGTCTCAATATTTTGGTTGTGGTGAATAATGTGGAGATATTATGGACAAGGTGACAGGAGATATTATTACCCTTCCACTAAATGCAGGAGCACAAAAGTTAGAAGAATTTTAATACAAACAGTTGTAAGACATTGTAGAACCCATGGGCACGTTGAAGGTGGACCGAACGAATATCGTCCCTTGGTAAACTATATATTCATTATTATATCTTTATATTGATTGTATTTATAAAATTTTATATTGTTTAAATATTTCTTATGCAGTACACTAATTTTGCATCACTATTTGTAATTATAAAGTCAGGTTGGCCCCCTAAGCATCCGAACACGTCAAGTACTAGCAGAAATGATGTTGTACTACAAGGTGTCGAGGAATTTGGAGTGTCGAATATTGAAGATCAAGTTAATGATCCTATGGAAGAAGATGACAATAATAAAAATATAGTTGAAGACGATGGGACAAATGAATTTATACAGGACTTGTTCACTCGATCGGACGAGGATGATGATGAGGACATTGGTGATATTGACATACCTTTTCTAGAGAAGGCAGAAAAACCACTTTATGAAGGTTCAAAAGCAAATCTTCTTTCTGCTACATTATTGTTGGTGAACTTAAAGGTTTTGAATGGTTTGCCAAACAGTTGTATGACACAAATCCTAAGGTATGTAATATGGTTCATCATCACATATACATAAAGGTTGATTTTTTTCACTTGTTTTTAGTTTTAATTAATGTTTGAAATAAGAATTAAATATTTACAAATTATAACATTCTTTACACTTATTACTTATTTTTTATGTCGTAGATTGTTAGGTGAATTTCTGTTACCATCATCATATATTTTACCTTGCACATACCGAGATTTAAATGCCATTATGAAAGAAATTGGAATGGAGTATTAATCTATAGATGCATGTCCCAATGATCATATTATATACTATGGACAACATGCGTTGAAAACAGAATGCCCGCAATGTCAGACCAATAGATATCGAACCGATCAACTAAAAAAAAAGGTGCCTCGTAAGGTTCTTCATCATATTCCCATAATTCTAGATTTGCAACGACTGTTCCGGTGTGAAAGAATAGCACAGTTTATGGATTACCATGCACATAATATAAGTGGAGATGGTGTTCTTCGAATGCCTGCAGATGTTTATGCATCTAAGGAAATTGAGGAAAAATGGCCAGTTTTTAAAGATGAACCTCATAATGTTAGGCTTTCATTGGCCGCTGATGGTGTTAATCCATTTGGGGAGCTCGGGTCTATTTACTCAGTGTGGCAAACTTTTGTTATCAGCAATAAAATTCCTCCTTGGATGTCAATAAAGAGGGAGCACATAATGTTGACAATGATTGTTCCTGGTATGTAATGTTATCATTAATTTTCTGAATGTAAGATTTCATTTGTATATCCTGTTGCGTAATATCTTGTATTTATTTATTTACTTATATATGCACATCACGTTAGTAATTATGTGTAATTTCAGACAATTAGTTAAGTACCAAGTTAAATATATGAATGTATATATAGAGTCTCTCATCGACGAGTTACTAAAGTTATGGGTCGGCATCACTATGTATGACGTTTGTAAACCAATAAGGCAGAAGGAATTTCAATTCAGTGGAATACTTGTATGGACAATTCATGATGCCCCAGGACTAACACGTTTTTGTGGTATGAAACGATCCATTTCACTTTAATTATATTATATAATTATTTGAAGATACCATGCTGCATGTTTTTTTAAATAATCCCCTTCGTATAATTGACATAATTATTAATCCAACTTTTGCAGGTCTTCAAACAAAGGGTAGATTTGCATGTCCAGTTTGTGGTCCTAAGATCAAATCTTGGCATTCAAAAACTTTAGGAAAGTAGGTGTTTGATGAGTATAGGCACTTCCTCTCTAAGAACCATAGGTATTGTACTATTGAAAAACATCTTTTCAATGGGAAAGAAGAGATTGGATTAAAACCATGAAGAATGACACCTCACCTATGGAAGTTGCAATATAACAAAATTCGTTGAGATGGTATATTGCAATTTGTTTGTGTAATATTGTATATGTAATGTTACGAATTTTTATTTTATTGAATTTATTTCATGCTTCATCAATGTCGTGAAGGTATTAACAATGGGCTCCCACGAGGAATGAAAAGTTATCCCTCTCAATTCATGAGGTTTCCCTACTATCAGGACCTAAAAATAGATCATTTGTTTGATACAATGCATATTGGGAAGAATGTGACAGAAACATTATGTCGAATCATAGATGGTAGGAGGGATAATGAAAAAGTCATCAAGATTTGTAGTGACATTCAAGAAGCCAATCATGCAATGCAAAGTGGGATCCAATCAAATAGCGACGAAGATCAAAATAGCCTTCCCTGGTTATTAACAGAGAAACAAAGCAATGATGTAAAAGAGGTCATTTGGAGAATAAAATTTCCCACAGGTTTTTCTTCAAACATAAATAATATCTTAACAAAGAAAGGTGAATTTGGTGGGGTAAAAACACATGATTGGCATACCTTCATTAAGGTAATTATTTTTCTATATATATTTTTATATTGGTATACATATTTTTAGTTTTGTTTTATTATACTTTAGAATCAAATAACGACCAATTTTGATTGTTACAGTATGTTCTACCTCTATCTCTCCCAGACCACTTTGACAAAAACGTCAAACAAGTTATATATGATCTTGGCAAATACATGAGGTAAGTAGTAAATTATATGCAAATTGTTTTTTCCAATTTGTTATTAAAGATCTTAATGACATATGTTTTACTTATAATGTAATATATTAATTTATATGTTTTGTTGAAACATGGTACTTGCTTGCAACATCGACTATAGATGGTTGTCATT
The DNA here is from genome assembly GCA_009831015.1 of Picea engelmannii. Classification (NCBI taxonomy): domain Eukaryota; kingdom Viridiplantae; phylum Streptophyta; class Pinopsida; order Pinales; family Pinaceae; genus Picea; species Picea engelmannii. The sequence goes on from ML784730.1 coordinate 520,421, forward strand.
GAAAGAAAACCATCAAGAAGATATAAAGTATTGGAAGAGAGAAATTCCTCGGCTGATGTGTGAAATGAAAAAGTATCTGCCTTCGGCATTTTTCAATGCACAAGAACACTACCTCATACACCAAGTTGAGGAGATTGAATTGTGTGGACCAGTACACACACAAGGTCAATGTGGATGGTGAAGAGGCACCTGAAATCATTAAAGGCTTTGGTTAGACAAAGAGCACGTCCTGAGGGTTCTATGGTGGAGGGATATATGCTATATCAGTTGATGGTGTATATTAGTCAATATCTTCCTAAATTAGCCGCAAATATGCATGTGGATCACATTTGGGATGTGAACTCCATTAAAAAATTTGAAGGGGAGCACCTGTTGGGGAAAGGTAGAATGACGAAAGTGAAAGGTAATTAGGCTTATAATACATCTGAATTTTCCTTTTTATGTGTATCGTACTTATTTAATTTTTATGCTTTCATCAATTATCAATATTTTATACCTTGCTAACTAACATATATTGGTGAATTATGATTTTTTGATACAGTTGGTCGAGAGTGGGATGCACTACATATATACATTGCAAATAATCTTGACTGGATGAAGGTATGGATTGATAGATGCATACAACGTGAAGGTAGTTTATCATGGGAAGGGGTGTCTACATTGGTTATAGAAGCTCATCATAATGGAGATACCAATCTTACGCAACAGGAAATTGATTTAGCACATGGTTTGAAATATAAATAGAAAAGCATGTTATTCATCCAATATAATTTCATTATGTTATTTCATAAATTATTAATGTTAGTGTCGATGTGTTTTTCCCATCCATACATTACAAGTTATGTGAAATATGTTTTATGTGTCGGCATATTGCAGTTGAAACATCACAAGGCTATGTGATGCAATGGTTGTAAATTTTGCATCAAAAAGTTGGACGAAAAGAGGAAAACTTATGATTGTGGGATAACTGCAGTCTTCGAGGTCACTAATGTTTCCTATAGAAGTGACAGACGTCCCGGAGTCTCTGAAAATCGATACTATGGGTATTTGGAGGACATACTTGAGTGTGACTTTAAATCCTTCAAAATAGTTTTGCTTGACATCAAATGGTACAGGCTACGAATGAATGAACGTGATCCTGATAGAACTATTATTCTACATGATAAAAAATTTACCATGGTTAATACAAGGTCATTTGAGCCAGGAACAAATCACTATGTTCTTCCAAGACAATGCAAACAAGTCTTCTACTCAAAGATTCCAGGTAAAGCAGGTTGGTCATTTGTTGTTAGGTATGATCCAAGAGGAAGGCTAGTAGAGTATAATATTGTAGAGGAATAAAATGATCTTGAAGAAGAAGATGATGCAGAGGAACAGGTAGCCGATGTAGCAGATGTCTCAGATGAAGAGCCTGAAGGAGATGAACCAAATGTACTAGTAGGAGGAAATGCAGATCTTGATGATGATATCGATGATGAAGATATATTGCTTGGAAATGAGTACAATGATGACGATGTTGATACGGTCAATCCTTACAACACCTTATATGAACCAGATGATATGGATGTTTATTTTGACGAAGATGATCAACTAGAAGATTGATGAATGTATTGAAATGTTGAAATATTGTATATATAAGGTCAAAAGAGAAGGGCAAGTGGGTGCAAGTGGCAAGGGAAAGCTTAATTTGGAGACACATTCTATTCATTCGAGTACACTATGTCAACCAAGGACAATACAAATCATGTAAAGGAGGTACGTATTCTTTAATTATTATTTATTGTGTTTCTTGTTCAAAAAGTTCTAAAAGAAGTACATATCACAAAACGATAAACTAGGGAACAACAATTTACATCGGAAACACTTCACCACAGAAAATGACACAAGAATATGGAAATAAAGTCTTTGTATTCACTCATAACAGTCAATTAAAGCCTGTGAGCACTTTTACATTTTTTGATCATCCCAAGTCCAACCCCAACTTTCTTAAAATTCATAGGCTTTATGGCCTTTACATAACAGTTCAAGATCCTATGAAAATAGATATGAAATATTCAAAATAGAATAAACTCGAAACTAGTATAATATGCAAAATCTAGTCCTGATTTAAGGGTGAAAGTCTTATCAACTAAATATTCCACCATATCGACAGCTTCAGCCATATCTGATATCTTCAATAATTGTCAAAGTGATGACAAAGAACTTTGAAATCCCGCTTTGACAAATAAGCAATCTTTACCAAGAATTTTAAAATCCACTTAACCTTTTTGCCATAATATCTGCATCAAAAACTTGAAAAGGGTGATTATATGAATCCCTTTAATCTTTATCTTTCGTTTGGAACCCTTTTCGCATGATCTAGACACCAAAAAATTCGATCTATGAAAAAATAAGAGAATTTTTTCATCCTCTGCACTTTCGGTGGCTTACAGGTGTAAAAAAGAATAGGGTCAGTTGCCGAAAGCAGAGATTTTGGCAACTAACAATGCCTTGAGGAAAAGCGAATAAGCTACCAAAAATTTTGAGTTTTCCACAGATGTTCAAAACTGCAAAAATGGATTTTCTTCAATCTACCTACTCTTTAGGATCTTCATTTAGGTTCTCAGCAACTTCTACTAGAGCTTTTAAATTAGGATGTGCTCTTGGCTTAGGATTTTTGAGCCTTAGTTTGATCCTTAAACATCTAACCATTTTAAGTAACTTATGATTCTCCTTGGGCAATTTCTTATTCCTCTTCTATTCCTTTACATGCATTTTAGCTAACCTTTCAAAACAATCTCTTAATGACCCTCTCAAGCAAATTCATCTCTGATATCTCTTCTTTAAGCTTTTCAATCAGCTTTGATGATTTGTTGACCTTGTTTTGTTTGCTTGTTGATGTCTCAGGTAACTCCAAGGATGGGACTTCAACTGCAACTTCTTCTCTCTCCTCCATGGGTGTTTCAGACTTAGAGTTTGAGTATGGCAAATTCAAGATGTTTTTCTCAACAATGGCACTTTGGACCTCCTTTCCATGATCAAAATCAAGATTCTTTTTTTCCTTCTTAATCTTGGGTGAAGGGGTTGGTTGTTCTGTCTACACTGGTGATAGGGCCCTTCTCTTTCTCTTACTGCTCTTTGGTGTAGATGACTTCTTTGTAGGTGTATTCCTACCCTTAGGCTGGATCTCTTGCTTGAATTCTCCCCAAAACAGGAGGTAGTTCCATGTCCTCTCTCTTCTTTGGAGTTCCCCCATCACTATAAGCTTGATGAGGCCATGATGGAACAACTTGTTGTTTATTTTCTCAGGTTTATCTTGGACTTTTTGTGCCATCTTGGTGAGGCTCCTATGAAGATAATGAGGCAAGTTCAAATGGGTTTTTTCCTGTGAAATGATTGATAAGCCTAAAATGGTACAACATGACCCTGCCATACCTCCCTTTACACATTATGTACACCTGAATAAACTTCAGTAATTTCTTCCATTTGTCTTCCAAGTAATTCCTGGGAACATCCTTCTACCAAATAATGCTTTGGAACTCTAGCTTAAGGTAAGATATGAATTCAATAACTTTAATGCCAATGGTCTTGAACCACCTCTCACCCTCTCCTGGCATTTCAGTAGTTGCAGCAACACTTTCCTCAACTATTTGCATTTCCAGAGGACCCAATTTCCCTTTGACACCATCAAAACTCTTGGCAAACGCCTCTGCAATTCCCTGATGATACCCCTGTAAATTTTCATAAAACCTATAGCAGACTACATCCTTGAACATTTGACAAACCTCTGGATGAGATTCCAGATAGGAAACATCTTGTAGCTCCCTCTTGATCAATGCTCCTCCAGTATTCATCTGCAAAAAACCTATTAATATCTTGAAAATATTGAACTCTGGGTTGATGGATGGGAGACTGGTGCTAGGAAAAAGGATAGAGGGAAAACAGTTGAGGGAAAAATGTGAGATCAACAGATTTGTGGATGTATGAGTTTTTTTTTTTTAAATTCTCAACAAATAAGGAACCTGAGATCATGACATTCATTTAGAATCGACTGAGACCGACCGTCATGTGAATTATTGCACGAAATGGTAAGGGAAAATGAAATCATGATGGGGTTTCGGATTGATATCTTGGGGTTTAATGATTTTTTGAAACATCAATTGAAATCATAATAAACCACCCAGATCATGACAAATGATCCTCATAGATGATTTTGACAGCATATAAGATCATCATGACATGTGTATTGATGGTGGTTTGAGAGTCCGATGGGACAGCCTAACAGTTGGAGAAATTCTGCATTTTGGTAGCTTAGAGCACCTCACACATGTTGTTTTTGCTGTCGAAAGCGAAAGCGACCACTTTCAGCCACTTAGAATACTTTGAAAAATGGCCCTTAGCTACCGAAAGTGAAAATTTTGGATTTTTTCCTAATAAAGTATAGACTCGTCACTCTTTGAAACAACAAGTTTAAAACTTAATTTGAAGACTTTTCCACTTGAAATTAAAAAAAAACTTTGTCTAATGACTATCCTATCGCCTAAAGACATAAAAACCAGAAAATTTATTTGAGGAGATAATCAAGCCAGCAAGCCAGGAATTTCATCATGAAATCCACATATAATATCTGAATCATCAGATTTCCTATCGTTATAGGATACTAACATAGGCTCCAATTGGGGATGAAATCTCCTGGGGAGGTGTCAAGAATAACATATCTTCGGATTCGTAAATCAATGCCTTATCCATTGGGCTAATCCCACAACCAGTATCTTGATCTGTCCTATACCTTGATGACTAGAGATCAGTTGATTATCCATTTTGAACTTGACTGAGTTTTTGAAGTAAAGCAAAAAACAACATAAACCACATACTTTCCCAACAAGCTTATTTGCATAGGGTAAATCTATTAAAAACTCTGATACGATGATCTTATTTATATGCATACATCCTATTCTAATCTAAGGACGCTTGATATTAATCAATATGAGATATCCAGTATAACCAGTCAAAGATTGGATCTGAAACCTGGGCCGCTTCACTGATTTTCACCAAACTCATATGTAGATCTGGTAATGATATGTGATAAGGATTTATGTCTTGATCTCTTTTACATGAGAATCGATCAATCTGAAGAACAACTAAACTGCTGAAAATGTATTGTGGCCTTTCCACAAAAAATTTCTCCATATAGATATCTATAGGGTCAAAATAGACTTGAGTTGTTCCTTGGCATTTGGAATCAGTCCATTCCGTCTCCTAACCTTGTTTTTCTTGTGAGGTCTCCAAGTCTTCAGACATTTCAAGATGTGTTTGTATTTCATCTGATCGGTTTTGCACAAATATTTCTATTGAACCAGACAATGGGGAAGATTGTCTGATCATATCCATATTATAACAAATTTTTAATTCATTAGGAGTAAATGAAAACAGACTTTGAAAACACACCTCATCCACAATATCGGCTATAGGGTCATAAAATGCTTCAAATAATGGTAGCACTGGCCCCATTGGTGCTTCATGGTTTACACTATGACTTTCAACTAGAATCTGACCAAAATTCCCTCTCAAAATTTGAAATGAATTAAAACACAAAGGCAGTCAATCACAATGGATATGCTCATTACCTGTTTCAAGCTTTATGATTTCATCTGAGGTTTGACTTTCAAAAAGGCTCAAAGGCTGCACCTCTGGATCAACTTTTGTATCTCCCCTATTTTCCTCAACCGATACATTAGAACATTCCTCATTCTTTCTATTCACGACATTTTTGTAATGTTCCCTTAGCAGTGAGGCAAAACACAAGGGCATACATTCTGCATTTCTTGGAAAATATTTCCAATCCCTTGTACTCTAGTCTCTGTTTTTTCTATGGTAAAGGAATGTAAAATAAATATCCCAAACTTATCCTTCTGCCTCTTCATACATTCTTATTAAGGTAGTAAAAAACAACATGCAATGAAGAAAGATAATTGGATATTAAGTTCTAATCTTGCAATTTCAACAATGGATTTGGATATTAACTTTGAGGAGCCAAGATAGTTCTTAAAAAATTTGATTTAAACCATCTATCAAAAGGTTTTTGGCTAGTTACCTTATTCTACGAAGGATAACTAACATCTAAATAATTTTCCCTTTTATCTCCTTAAATGATTTTCTTTACAATCACGTAGAGAAAAGGAGTAATTCATTCATCAAATTTAGGAAACAATTCTATAAGATACATAGTGCTTCAACTATCCCAAATTTGTTGGCATTATCCCTCGAGATGTGCACTACTAATCATGTCAAATCATCAACATGTAGAAGAGAAGGTTTCATCGACATTTTTGTGGAACTTGACAACAGCTTCCCCATGTCCATCAGTTGATCTTGTAAACAAAACATATCAAAATGTTGATGAGAAACTCATATCATGTTATAAGATGACAAAGTTGATTGTATCTCTCCTAACTGTAAAAAATATGCATCCATATCAACGACTGGAACCAATAGGTAACCTCAAACATCATTTCTAATCACCGTTCCAACACACAAATTCATGCATTCTACCCTCTTATCTAGCAAAATAATTCATTTAGACATGAAATTCGCAGCATAAATGTGTAACATCCCAAGGGTCATATGATGCATGAATTTAATTAAAAAGGCATAAGGAGAAAGGTGAAAGGCTCAAATTTAGGAATTAAAAGAGGAAAAATTGATGAGAAAAATAGGGAAATTACTAGGCTCATCACCCATCACTTTTTTTAAGGGGATAGGTTGGCTCAGTATTATTTCATATAAAATCAACTTAAGGAAAAAAAATACCAAATTAATTCCACTAATTTACAAGTCATATCTTAAACCTTAGGACTATATCAAGTCATACCTAACCTTAAAATTTAGAAATAATAGGATATAAAATTAAGGAACCTTTATCTTTATCAAGTTGGTGATAAATCTTGTGTTAGGCGAAAAATTTGAAGAAAAGTTATAATATTTATGTCATGCAAAGGCCTATTCAATTCTTCAACCATCTAGAAAGCAAGTAAAAAATGATGAATAATAGGACATAAAATTACAGAGCCTTTATATTTATTAAGTCAATGCCTAGAACTTGTGCCTAGGAAATAATTCGAAGAGTGCAAACTTGGGTGTATAAATATTTCTCTATTAGACCAATATTACTTAGTGCTAATCCAACCTTTAATGAAATAAATTTTTGCATACATGGTCTTCTCACAACCATTCATTATTTATATTTATTTTGAAAACCTAATACATAAGTAGGGTTCCACTTGGACACAGGAGTCGAATGTTTGACTTGAAGGAGTTTAGATATTGACAAGTCCATGAAACATAGGTTTGTCTCTCTTTCCTGCTTTCCCACTCCCATTTCAAAGGTCTTTGCTTTGGGAGCCATCCAAGGTTTCGGGAAATATCGTCAGCGATTGTCACCTCACCACTGCATTGCAAGGAGAAAGTGACCTCAGCCACTGTGGCGCAAGGAGAAAGAACTCGGCCACTGCGGTGCAAGGAGACATAGACCTCGAGCCACTATGTGCATAAGGAGATAGAGACCTCAACCTCGAGCCAATATTCACAAGGAACAAAGAATGGTGAGTAATTTCATTATGAGAGTTTCGATTTGGAAAATGAATGAATAAATTTGGACTCCTCTTTCCAACTTGCGTTGTGTTTCCTATGGAAACCCCAATTTTTCCTTCCATTCGAGAAACCCCAAGTTTTTTTCCCACCACTCCCTGTGTTGCTGGCTCTTTAGTTTTCTTGGTTGGGTTCCCCTCTTGCGAACTTGAGTTTTTCCTCTACGCTCTCTAACATGTTTTCATTACGATTTCTCGTGTGGGCACCCATTTTGCTAACTCACCTGGTGTTGCCTTTTGCGGAACCCCGAGTTTTTTCCCACATGAGCTATGTCCCTGACTCTTCAATTTTGTTTTGTTGGATTTGGCATTTCATGCAAGGGGTGATGTGAGTGATAAAATGGAGCTGCCTACCGGGTCCACTCAAAGATTGGCTTAGGGCCATTTGCAGAGTTGGTCAGTTTTCATCTTGTTATCACACGTTGCTCGGTAGCACATGAGCGGTAAAACAATTTAGATGAGACAATTTGACTATTGAATTCAATGGATAAAACTTCATCATTCATAGTTAAAACATCAAGAAGTAAATTTTTTTAGGGATAATTGAAGTTGTAATAGGGAAAATTTCTTGAGTACCATCAATCAAAAGAATAGCTCAATGATTCGAATTATAGTATATGGCACATATAACAATGAAATAAGAGAATGGGTAAATGTCATGAATAATTTCTTTGGATGAGTTAGTAGCCCAAGTAGGAATTTGATCTTTCCTATCTCTGTGTCTTTTGTGAGTTTCCTATTTAAGCTTATATGGATTATCAATGGTTAATATAGGGTCAATTACATAATCCAAAATGTCAATTAAGTTTTCAATTTTAATAGGAGGCAAAGGAGGCTTAGTAGGTTGTAGGTTTCTTTCCTCAACCCATTTTATTAAGTTGGAAACAAATTGAGGTATT